>OV743718.1:75881035-76382859 GCA_928272305.1 Volucella inflata
TTAGGTAGATCATGTATGCTATTTCAAACGAGCTATTCCTGTTTGACTTCTGAACGCCAATTTTTTTTGATTCTGGACGGCTGTGGAATTCCTTGCCCTGACGTAGTTTACAACAACTTGGTCTTTTGAAAATTTTTATCTTTAGTGTGAAGGTTCAGTCCGTGCAAGAATTTAAGCCGAATGACCATCGTTTGCGTCGAAATTTCGGCAAATGGCCCTAAAATTAACTAGCATTGGATCCGTTGCATTATTGAAAAAATATTTTAAGCGATTGGACTCATTTTTGGCTCAATGGGTATGTCTATTCCTATATACTATAGTAACTCGATCAATTACTTTTTTGTTTTCCGATTGAACGTCATGAATATGGAAGAGATATAGTTCCAGCAGGATGGTGCTATCTGCGATTGAACAAACGATATAATTAACTTATTAAAGGAAATACATATTCGACGATTGCGTAGTTTCGGATAATGGACCTGTAATTTGGAGTCAAAAATCTTGTGTATAACGTCTCTTGACGTTTGGGGATACGTAAAGTCGGTAGTCTACGCTGACAAACAAACAACAATCAACGCACTGGAAGCGAACATTATTCGTGTTATTGAGGATATATGGCCACAAATACTTGGAAAAATGCTCGACAACTTTGTCTTTTGAATGACATTCATGAGATCGAACCGTGGTGGGCATATGCCCAATGTTTTGTTTAAAAATTCCCGAATGCAGAATGTATTCTTTCGGTTGAACAGATGTGTCTTGTGTTTAACGTGAACTCTTGTCGTGGGGCAAGGATACGTCATGTCATCGAGGGCACACAACTACCACGGTACCGTGTTTTAAGTCCTGTTATGAACTACCGATGGTCTTGCCACTCAACAAACCCTATGACCGGCAGCTTGTAACTGGACAAATCATAGCAACCATCAGTGGCGAAAGGTCTGATGATGTTTATGATAAGCCCAGTTTTACTCTACCCCCGCTTTTTATTGGAAAACGTCATTGATAATTGGGCGGGGGCCCTCTCGGTTGAACACAAATTAATGGCTATTTAATGCGTTTTGCTTAAACTCGAAGTTAGTACTGGCTTAAGAAAACATCCTTTACATGTAAAACAGGTCGCCTACAAGTGCTTTAAGAAGCGATCGACGAAATGAAATGGTGGGGACGACCCACTGTCAACCAAAGAGAACGATTCAATTCTGACAATAATAGCCAAAATTTCCGTCCACCCAAAATTGAGACACCCTTATCCAAACTAAGACTGATAAATGGAACCTCAGGATCGATCCCCTGATTCAAATTCAAATGCGACCTTAAAAACTGAGCCATATGCTGGGTAAGTAGACACAAAGTAGTAGTGAATGGAGCAATTTAACCGCTGACTTTTTGTGGCAGAAAGCACAGCTTGTCACTGGTTCCTTTGCGAGTATTCCAACATAAACTGCAAAAAAGGCGAACCCAACGAGATGCTGTGCTTTCAACAAGAATGAATGCACAACATTAACTAAGCGGTCAGAGCGGCACAACAGCAAGATATTTCAAAAATTTGTCTAAATCTTGCGAATGCACAAGATTCTTCGGCTGTCAAGCTTATTATTTCTTCCATTCTTTCTTTGCTGCCTTAGTTTTATGCGGCAGCATTTGTCACGTATATCTTTATCAGCGCATATCAGTGTCCTACAGATGCTCTTGAATGATAAATACACAAAAAAGATAACTTTACCCGGCATCCTCTATACGCTCTGGCTTTTCCTTTTCCTGGTTTGGTAGCTCTGAAGTTGGTGACCCAAAAGTCATCTCCTTCTTTTCAGCAGCCCTTGTCCGGTCTTACAATTCTGAAGTGGGACTCGATTATGTTAATTGTTATGGTACTCTTTGAGCTTCGTCTTAGATAACATCTATGAAAGTCAACCTTGACTTTGTAGTTCTAGTTTATCTACGTTAAGCTAGACGAGCGGTCGACTAATATCCAATGACTAATATTTGTAGCAAAAATAGCCACAACTATTGTGTAGGATCTTTTACAATATTTTTTATTCAATAAATATGTTCCAATCGCTTTCTACATCCGATCTACGAGTATATAGCTTCAGTATAGAGATTTCAACTGTTTCAAAAATTCATCAAAACCCAATCTGTAGGAGTTCGGTAAATCCGTCAATGTTGTACCTTAACTCAGAAGATAGGAAGCACTTCAGAACCTGAATGTTGCCTACACCAAAAGTTTTGAACTAGCGTGATCGGGCAGAAAAAACTCTCACGAATCGCCCGTCTCATGGTGGAATGCAGATGCACTGGCACACTATGGGCATTTTTATCGGCATTGTAACTTCCTTCTACAAAGTAACTTTATATCTTGTGCGACAAAAACCATTGCATAGCATAGGTGAATCACTGTTGTGATAAAAGCAATAATCTTGACTATGATTTTGATCGCGGATGCTGACTGTTGACGGTATGTGACTGCTTAATGCTTTCAATTGTTCTTATGTTTACTCTCAAGCTAAGGGAGCCCTAGACGTTATCACCGGTTGCAACACTAACAAAAAGCCCTTCAGTCCATTCTCTTAAAACAGAGGTTGTTCTCTTTACGATGAGGAATGAAGCTTACATTCTAGTTCATCTATTGCTAAAATGCATCACTATCTGTTTTTCCTATGAAACATAGTATCGGATAAGGGTACCATCCGGGACAACAACCCTAATTCGCACTGTTCATGTCACGCTTAAATTGGCCAAAATATTTTTAGGTTTCTGCTATTCTTCTGGAGTTATTTATAATTTTATTTATAAGATAATTTTCACGCCAAATTTCTTTTGGCTTTGATATTACGGACATACTCGTATCGTCTGATGAAATGGTACTTAAAGTCCTTCTGCTGTGAAAATGTTCGACTTCTATTATGCCCAAGAATTATTTCGGCCAGAATCTGGGTTTGTAAAGAAACAAAGTTGGATCTTCGACAACGGGTCCAAAACTGATCTATGATGCGGCCTTTTTTGGAGGATGTCAACGCTATATTTTACTTCTCATAAGGAGAACTTGCATATCTTTAATCGGAGATATACGCCTTGTGAACTATATTTCGAAGAGACAGTGGAGGGGGCGAAGCATCTTTTTTTTTTTTAATTTCCGACTTGCCAATTGTGATGTACGACACTTTGACCTAAAAGTCCTTTGGATCAGTTTGTTAGAACTGTGGTTAGGCTTGTAGGTTTTCTACTTTCTGAATGAAGTTAATAACGCTACAAACCTAGGAATACATTAATTCATAGATGTCGAATTGTTCCTTGAAGAAAATATTTCGTCTAATTCCGTTGAGGGCTTGACATTCACATCAAATGTGTTCAGCTGTTTTGTTTTCTTCAAGCCAAAGTCGGCACTCCGGAAATTCGACGAGTTTCATTTTGTTGAGGTGATATCCTGTGAGCTAACTTACTATGTTTTTGATATCGTGCCAACTTAGATTTAGACAGCTTTTGGGATTTTTTGTTGAAGGGAAGGATAACTCGTTTGGCCTGTCATAGAACTGGGCTATTTCGTCCCATATGAGATGCATTTCGAGCGCCCCTAGCTAGTTAAAACTAAATTGACTGCAGATTTAAGGCCGCAGCAGAAGGGGCTTAGATCCATTAAAGGGAGTTTCTGAGCCCTTTCTGGTCGGTTCGTCAGCCTTTTCATTACCATCAATGCCCTCATGATCAGTAAGTCACGATAGTTTGGCCTTGTTCCTTGAGCTAAGTTTTTATAGGTAGTGGGTTTTGAAACAATACATGACTGATTTAGAGTCAAAATTATGCGAGCTAAGGGCTCTTACAGTTGCTTGACTGCTCCTGAATATATGGTTGTCACATTTTTGGATGGCATGTAGTTCTGCCTGAAATAAATTAGGACTTTTCGCCATTGCTACTTGTATTGCTATGTTTGTGTTTGGTCCTTGTATACCATCTCCCACTCCCAATTCCATTTTAGAACCATCCGTATACCAGTTGCTTCTTTGCTGGGAATCTCCGGGGAGAATCCTTTGTCGAAACATAATGTTCTTTTTCAAATGGGATCTGTTATGGCACAGATCATGTTAGGTTTTGGTATTTCAGAGAGCAGCGTTTTCAAGTCGCAGCTAGCACGGGCTCCCACATCTCGATATACACAAGGGGACTTGGAGAACTGATCAATCAATAGTCAACCAGATTGATCACATTGCGATCGACGCAAGACACTCCTCCAGTATTATGGATGTCCGTACGTTCCGAGAAGCCAACATCGACTCGGACCACTACCTTGTTGTAGCTTAGGTATGGTTGCAGATATCCCAAACTACGCCAAGACAAGCTAATGCTGTGAGGAAATTCGACGTCAGATGACTACAACCGCAAAAGATCGCCAAGTCTTTTTCCAAACGAGTGTCTCTTAATCTTTTAAGAGGTCCAATACCGCCAGCATCAAGCATCGGAGACTACTGGAAACACTGCCAAAACGCCATCAGTGATGCAGCTTCTGATGTGCTGGGTTTCACTCGTCCACCACAACGAAACCCCTGGTCTGATGATGAATGCTGGCAAGCACATGCAGCTAAGCAATATTCATATAAAGCGACGCTATTTAGAAGGACCAGAGCTGCTCATTAGCTCTATGAGCGGAGGAGGAGAGACGAACACCGGCTTCTCAGAAGGAAAAAGAAAGAGCATAAGAAGCGCGGGGAAGAGGAAATTGAGAGATGCTACCCCAGAAATGAGGTTCGGAAGTCTTACCAAAGGGTAAAAATAACATGCCATGGACATAAACCCCGAAGTGAAGCCTGTAGAGATGAACAAGGGAACATCGTAGTAGAATCGCAGTCGATGCTGAGGATTTGGAAAGACCATTTGACAGCATCTATAGAGGCGAGCTATACAGAGCAATGTCTAGTTTCGGTATCCCTGCCAAACTCGTTCGTCTGTGCAGGATGACGATGGGGAATGCACGCTAGTCCATCAAGGTCGTTAAAGATCTCACCGAAACCTTTGGTGTCGAAGAAGGATTAAGACAAGACGATTGCTGTCAAGCAAAAAGGACACTCAACACCGACGTCTCAAACAGAACGTCACCTTCGACAGATATAACTTTGGTAGGTAGGACTTTGTCTACCTAGGCTCTGCTATAAATAAAGACAACGACACCAGCGCTGAGATCAAGCGAAGAATAAGTCTTGCCAACCGCTGTTTATTTGGGCTAAGAAGGCAATTGACTAGCAAAGCCCTCTCTCGGACAACAAAAGTCACACTTTATAAGACTTTAATAATCCCGGTCCTGCTCTATGGCGCAGAGGCATGGACATTATCAAAAATGGATGAGGGTGTTCTTGGTTGCTTCGAGAGAAAAATTCTTCGGGCGATCTTCGGTCCCGTCTGCATTAACGCTGAGTGGAGGAGGAGATACAACGACGAACTGTATGGGCTGTACAGCGACATGGACTTAACCAGAAGAGTGATGATCCAAAGACTGAGATGGCTGGGTCGACTAATATCCAATGACTAATATTTGTAGCAAAAATAGCCACAACTATTGTGTAGGATCTTTTACAATATTTTTTATTCAATAAATATGTTCCAATCGCTTTCTACATCCGATCTACGAGTATATAGCTTCAGTATAGAGATTTCAACTGTTTCAAAAATTCATCAAAACCCAATCTGTAGGAGTTCGGTAAATCCGTCAATGTTGTACCTTAACTCAGAAGATAGGAAGCACTTCAGAACCTGAATGTTGCCTACACCAAAAGTTTTGAACTAGCGTGATCGGGCAGAAAAAACTCTCACGAATCGCCCGTCTCATGGTGGAATGCAGATGCACTGGCACACTATGGGCATTTTTATCGGCATTGTAACTTCCTTCTACAAAGTAACTTTATATCTTGTGCGACAAAAACCATTGCATAGCATAGGTGAATCACTGTTGTGATAAAAGCAATAATCTTGACTATGATTTTGATCGCGGATGCTGACTGTTGACGGTATGTGACTGCTTAATGCTTTCAATTGTTCTTATGTTTACTCTCAAGCTAAGGGAGCCCTAGACGTTATCACCGGTTGCAACACTAACAAAAAGCCCTTCAGTCCATTCTCTTAAAACAGAGGTTGTTCTCTTTACGATGAGGAATGAAGCTTACATTCTAGTTCATCTATTGCTAAAATGCATCACTATCTGTTTTTCCTATGAAACATAGTATCGGATAAGGGTACCATCCGGGACAACAACCCTAATTCGCACTGTTCATGTCACGCTTAAATTGGCCAAAATATTTTTAGGTTTCTGCTATTCTTCTGGAGTTATTTATAATTTTATTTATAAGATAATTTTCACGCCAAATTTCTTTTGGCTTTGATATTACGGACATACTCGTATCGTCTGATGAAATGGTACTTAAAGTCCTTCTGCTGTGAAAATGTTCGACTTCTATTATGCCCAAGAATTATTTCGGCCAGAATCTGGGTTTGTAAAGAAACAAAGTTGGATCTTCGACAACGGGTCCAAAACTGATCTATGATGCGGCCTTTTTTGGAGGATGTCAACGCTATATTTTACTTCTCATAAGGAGAACTTGCATATCTTTAATCGGAGATATACGCCTTGTGAACTATATTTCGAAGAGACAGTGGAGGGGGCGAAGCATCTTTTTTTTTTTTAATTTCCGACTTGCCAATTGTGATGTACGACACTTTGACCTAAAAGTCCTTTGGATCAGTTTGTTAGAACTGTGGTTAGGCTTGTAGGTTTTCTACTTTCTGAATGAAGTTAATAACGCTACAAACCTAGGAATACATTAATTCATAGATGTCGAATTGTTCCTTGAAGAAAATATTTCGTCTAATTCCGTTGAGGGCTTGACATTCACATCAAATGTGTTCAGCTGTTTTGTTTTCTTCAAGCCAAAGTCGGCACTCCGGAAATTCGACGAGTTTCATTTTGTTGAGGTGATATCCTGTGAGCTAACTTACTATGTTTTTGATATCGTGCCAACTTAGATTTAGACAGCTTTTGGGATTTTTTGTTGAAGGGAAGGATAACTCGTTTGGCCTGTCATAGAACTGGGCTATTTCGTCCCATATGAGATGCATTTCGAGCGCCCCTAGCTAGTTAAAACTAAATTGACTGCAGATTTAAGGCCGCAGCAGAAGGGGCTTAGATCCATTAAAGGGAGTTTCTGAGCCCTTTCTGGTCGGTTCGTCAGCCTTTTCATTACCATCAATGCCCTCATGATCAGTAAGTCACGATAGTTTGGCCTTGTTCCTTGAGCTAAGTTTTTATAGGTAGTGGGTTTTGAAACAATACATGACTGATTTAGAGTCAAAATTATGCGAGCTAAGGGCTCTTACAGTTGCTTGACTGCTCCTGAATATATGGTTGTCACATTTTTGGATGGCATGTAGTTCTGCCTGAAATAAATTAGGACTTTTCGCCATTGCTACTTGTATTGCTATGTTTGTGTTTGGTCCTTGTATACCATCTCCCACTCCCAATTCCATTTTAGAACCATCCGTATACCAGTTGCTTCTTTGCTGGGAATCTCCGGGGAGAATCCTTTGTCGAAACATAATGTTCTTTTTCAAATGGGATCTGTTATGGCACAGATCATGTTAGGTTTTGGTATTTCAGAGAGCAGCGTTTTCAAGTCGCAGCTAGCACGGGCTCCCACATCTCGATATACACAAGGGGACTTGGAGAACTGATCAATCAATAGTCAACCAGATTGATCACATTGCGATCGACGCAAGACACTCCTCCAGTATTATGGATGTCCGTACGTTCCGAGAAGCCAACATCGACTCGGACCACTACCTTGTTGTAGCTTAGGTATGGTTGCAGATATCCCAAACTACGCCAAGACAAGCTAATGCTGTGAGGAAATTCGACGTCAGATGACTACAACCGCAAAAGATCGCCAAGTCTTTTTCCAAACGAGTGTCTCTTAATCTTTTAAGAGGTCCAATACCGCCAGCATCAAGCATCGGAGACTACTGGAAACACTGCCAAAACGCCATCAGTGATGCAGCTTCTGATGTGCTGGGTTTCACTCGTCCACCACAACGAAACCCCTGGTCTGATGATGAATGCTGGCAAGCACATGCAGCTAAGCAATATTCATATAAAGCGACGCTATTTAGAAGGACCAGAGCTGCTCATTAGCTCTATGAGCGGAGGAGGAGAGACGAACACCGGCTTCTCAGAAGGAAAAAGAAAGAGCATAAGAAGCGCGGGGAAGAGGAAATTGAGAGATGCTACCCCAGAAATGAGGTTCGGAAGTCTTACCAAAGGGTAAAAATAACATGCCATGGACATAAACCCCGAAGTGAAGCCTGTAGAGATGAACAAGGGAACATCGTAGTAGAATCGCAGTCGATGCTGAGGATTTGGAAAGACCATTTGACAGCATCTATAGAGGCGAGCTATACAGAGCAATGTCTAGTTTCGGTATCCCTGCCAAACTCGTTCGTCTGTGCAGGATGACGATGGGGAATGCACGCTAGTCCATCAAGGTCGTTAAAGATCTCACCGAAACCTTTGGTGTCGAAGAAGGATTAAGACAAGACGATTGCTGTCAAGCAAAAAGGACACTCAACACCGACGTCTCAAACAGAACGTCACCTTCGACAGATATAACTTTGGTAGGTAGGACTTTGTCTACCTAGGCTCTGCTATAAATAAAGACAACGACACCAGCGCTGAGATCAAGCGAAGAATAAGTCTTGCCAACCGCTGTTTATTTGGGCTAAGAAGGCAATTGACTAGCAAAGCCCTCTCTCGGACAACAAAAGTCACACTTTATAAGACTTTAATAATCCCGGTCCTGCTCTATGGCGCAGAGGCATGGACATTATCAAAAATGGATGAGGGTGTTCTTGGTTGCTTCGAGAGAAAAATTCTTCGGGCGATCTTCGGTCCCGTCTGCATTAACGCTGAGTGGAGGAGGAGATACAACGACGAACTGTATGGGCTGTACAGCGACATGGACTTAACCAGAAGAGTGATGATCCAAAGACTGAGATGGCTGGGTCGTGAAGAGCGTATGGACACCAATTCTCCGGTCCGAAAAGTCTTCGAATCTGCTGCCGAGGGACAGTGCAGTAGAGGAAGGCCAAGACTCAGGTGGTGCACGAAAGTGGAAGGGGACCTCAGCCAACTTAGCATGCGAAACTGGAGGCAGCTAGCCAGGGATCGAGCTGGCTGGAGACGCTTGTTGATTGAGGCCCAGGTCCACCCCGGACTGTAGCGCCACTTAAAGTAAGTACAATAAGTTAAACATTTTCAAGTCCGGGTGATCGCTAAGACCTAACTCTTTGATTTGTACCAAACTCGTACGAGAAAATAAATCTTTTTCAAACCCTGTCGGAAAGCTGAATTCACAGAGTCTTATTTGGATTATAGTGAACCCGGGTTTCTCAGTATCTACGAGGGCGGGTCAATAAGTCCGTGACTTTTGGATTAAAACACAGATTTTTTGATAAAAAAATAATTTTATTTTTCAACGTAGTCTCCCTTGAGCTCTATACACTTTGTCCAACGCTTCTCCAATTTTTGTATCCCTTCCAAAAAAAATGATTTGTCGAGGTCCTCAAAATAGGCCTTTGTTTGCGAGATGACTTCATCATTGGAGTCAAATCTTTTTCCACCAAGCCATTTCTTCAAGTTTGGGAACAAGAAGTAGTCGCTCGGAGCCAAATCTGGAGAATAGGGTGGATGAGGGAGCAATTCATAGCCCAATTCATGGATTTTTGCCATGGCAACTGCACATGTGTGCACCCTTGCATTGTCTTGGTGGAAAAGAACTTTTTTCTTGGCCAAATGAGGTCGTTTTTTTTCAAATCGTCATTGAATCGGTCCAATAAGTTGGCATAATATTCCCCATTGATTGTTCTTCCCTTTTGAAGGTAGTCAATGTGGATTATCCCGCGTGCATCCCAAAAAACAGTCGCCATAACTTTATTGGCTGACAAACCCACCTTGGCCTTCTTTGGCGCCGATTCACCCTTAGAAACCCACTGTTTTGACTGTTGTTTGTTCTCTGGTGTGTTGTGATGGATCCATGTTTCGTCCACGGTTACAAAACGGCGCAAAAACTCCTCCATATTGCGATTAAACAACGCCAAACCTTCCTGTGAAGTTGTAACACGATTGCGTTTGTGGTCGACTGTGAGCAAACGCGGCACCCATCTTGCGGAAAGCTTTCTCATGCCCAAGTGATCATTCAAAATTGAAACCACTGAGCCAGGCGAGATCCCTACGGCTTCCACAATCTCTCGCACTTTCAATCTTCGGTCGGCCAACACCATATCGTGAATTTTTTCGATTGTTTCGGGTATAGAGACCTCAACTGGGCGTCCAGGACGTTCGGCATCTTCAGTGCTTGTACGGCCACAACGAAATTCAGTAAACCACTTTTTTACCATTGAAATCGATGGTGCAGAGTCCCCATAGTATTTATCAAGCTTAGCCTTGGTCTCGGTAATGGTTTTTTTTCGCAAGAAATAATGCTTAATAAGCACACGAAATTCACTTTTTTCCATTTTCGCCTCAAATTAGTGAGTAGTCTGATAAAAATAGCTGTCAGACACAAACTAACTGACGCAGCAAGTTTAAATTTTGACAGGAGTCAACTGACAGATGCCTGTTGACAGGAGCAATGTTGCTGTTTCAGTAAAGAGGTCAGAAATTCAAAAAGTCACGGACTTATTGACTCGCCCTCATAATTCTTATTTTGTAGCGGCCTGTGTCTTCGGTTAGGGCTCCCACTAGCAATTGGGCTTGAGCATAACTGGAAATGTCATGACTTACGTCTGTAAAGAGGTCAGCATCCTTCCTGCTGTCCTTCATTAGCAAGGACTGTAGATTGCTTATTTGAATCGCAACGGGCTAACATCATCTAAGTGCACAAAGCATAAGTGTAACACCTTGCGTCGTTTACTATGGGAGTTGTGACGACATAGCAGGCCACTTTCTTTATGAATGTCCGGCCTATGTGGCGCTGATATGATGGTTATAAAAACGGAACAATAGTCTAGTGTCGAACTTACATGCCTAAAGTAATGAAATATCCAAGTTCTGACTGAGTTTTCCAAATTATTTTAATTTACCTCCACTCAACCATTTAAAAAGATACACTTGGTGATAAAGTTGCAAACAATGAAATTATAAATTTATTACTTCGGCTAAAATAAAAATCCTTTGGAAATAAAATTAAAAATGTCAGAAAATAAACAAGTATTCTCGCATCATTAATTCAGAAGTTAAAAAAAGAAAAACATAACTTTTCTGACTCGTTGCTATGAATACTTGTTTTGACTGCGATACCCGACTTTGTTACTATGATTTGTTTATGTTTATTTTTTCGTACTTAACTGAACATTATAAATGTTAATCATCTGTCTATCGGGTTTAGTTAATTGACTAATTATCCACACTCAAGAGAGGCTGATCGTATAACAAAAGACTTTTTTGAAACTTGAAGCCACCCTGAAATATGTAAAACTAAAGTCATAACCGAGAGAGTTAAACAAAATAAAAAAAAACCGGCATACGATACTTACCATTCAACTAAGATAGAATTTCAAAGATTCATTTCAATTTCAAGTAACAAATCTGTAGGATAGAAGATCGTGGCAAATCAGTTTAATTGGGTTCGTTCTAAAGGCGCGATCACTATTTCTCAGCCAATTCCATGACAATTTCAATTTCGCAACATCATGTGTTGAAAGCAAATGTACTCGTAATAGTGTTCTCATGGTAGTGTATCTGTGGGTGTCTGTGAATTTCGTAAAATATTAAATTTTTACGAGGAAACAAAATGAACAAATCGATTTATCACTGATAATCTCATTTTTTTCTGCAAACGATTACTTTGTCACGTTCGTTCGTTTATTATCCAAAAAATAAAATACAAAAAAGCGAGTTGTCTCCTGGAATTGATGAAGCGTTTTTAATGAAAAAAAAAAACATATATAACCGACATTTTTTGAAAAAAGAATCCAAGATCAATACGTGGGGATATTTTGTAACAACAAATGCCTTTGTGGGACTTGTGTGAGGATTTGATGGTAAGAAACAATCGATTTTCAAAAGCACTACCACTTTCAATCAGCACTTGTTTTAACCTTGATCATACTTTACGAGTATTGACGTATGTCCTGGTCTTTTCAAGATGTTTTCCTCTTTTACTGTTTAATGTCATAGCATAGGCATGGGTTAGAAAGCCACTTTTCTTCCGTCCTGCGTGAGTGGACTTTTTTTTGTGTTTGAAAGCCGAAGTACAATTGGCAGTCATGTGAGATTCTGAACCACTAAACCTAACGTCCGTAAGGAATCATGGCCTTTGCCCCATGGGGGGACTCGTGGTCCCGTGGGGAGTAAGTGGGCTCGACCTTTCGAACTGTATGTAACCCACCCACTTCAAGGAAGTTCCTAGTTTTAGTAGTATCTTCATCTTAAGCTGGGAAACAATGCTAATAGCGTGTGTGTGTAAAGATTTCTACTTAAAATGACCATAAGGGTGCGAAACCTAGTCGAACGCTATGTTCTGGTTCAGTTGTGGAGTTGTAATGTAACCAAGAAATGACAGATATTGACGCCTAATTTACTTACTTTACGGCACAGCCGGGGTGGATCAGGGCCTAACAAGCGTCTACAGATAGCTCGATGTTTTGCTAGCTGTCTTCAGTTTCGCTTAGAGGTTGAGTCCCTTTCCAAAGGTGCGTGCCTCCTGAGTCGCGGTCTTTCTCTACCGTGCTGTCATTCGGGCGGTTATGACCCAGCCATCTCAATCGTTAGACCTTTACTCTTTTGGCTAAGCCGATGTCGCTGTACAATCGGCACAATTCGTCGTTATATCTCCCCCTTCACTGACCGTCTATGCACACATTAACGAAAATCACCCGAAGAATTTTCCTCTCGAAGAAGCCAAATGCACCTTCATCCATTTTTAATAAATCCCATGCATCTGCGTCTGGGCTTGTTGAGGTCTTATATAGAGTTACTTTTATTGACCCAGAGAGAGGGCTTTGCTAATTTAATGCCTTCTAAGCCCAACTCTTTTTACCTCAGCGCAGGTGTCGTTCCCTGATTAGATAGCGGAGCTTAAGTAGACAGAGTTTTTAACTACCTCAATGTTATATCTGCCGAGAGACACGTTCTCTGTTTTTGGTCGATGGTGGACTTTTCTGGCTTGAAGCCATACTGATGTGAACCTATCAGGTTTTTGACGAACAGCTTCAGGCGTTCACACAATGAGGCAGATAAGATCTTGCAAGCGATAAAAAGAAGACTGATGTCAGAGGGTCTCCTTTCTTGAGAATCGGACAAACAATGCTGAGATTCCATTCATCGGACATACTTTCGTCCGACCATATTTTACAGAACATTATACAGTCATCGCCTAACGCATTCAGACCGTCGATCCAGCAGCTTTGTTGGATTTTGGCTTAGATAGGGCTACCTTCAATTTATCCAGGTCTGGTGGACGGAATTGTTGATCTACATCGTTCAGGTTGAAAGATTCATTCTTCCGGTATTTGATTCGTCGTTGCCGTAATACACTCTACAGAAATGCTCTTTCCGAATCCTCCGCATCAACTGCGCCTCAGTACGATGATCCCTTGTTCGTCTCGGCGTTTGTATCTGTGTTTATGTTTTGGTAAAACTTCAGAACCACATTCCTGGGGTAGCAGCTCCCAGTTCCGTCGACCGCGCATTTGTCATGATCTTTATTTTTCCTCCTGAGAAGCCGGTGTAGGCCTCTCCTTTTCTGCTCGTAGAGCTCGTAACCAGCTCTATCCAGCGCCATTTTGTATGCATCTTACTTAGCTGCATGTATATAGTACGATAGACAGACTATCAAATCAGGGGTTTCGTTGTGGTGGACGAGTGAAATCCAGCACATCAGAGACGGCTACTCTGATGGCTTTTTGGCAGTATTGCCACCGGTCGTTGATACTTGATGCTTGCGACAGAGGTCCTCTTAAGATATTAAGGCCTCTTGCAATTGTAGCCGCAAAATTAGGCTATACCTTCCGACACTACTAGTAAAGATGCCCTTTCTTCCTAGCTCTGCCATAATATCGCCGATGACAATTTGCTCGTAGGTCTTGTAAAAGAGCTCATAAAAGGTCTTTGGGGGCACGCGCATATAAGGCTAATGTTGGCAAATTAAGCCTTGATGGGATTGTTACGACTTCTTACCTAAGTTTGCCTCCGACAACAAATCCACGTCCAAATATACGCTGCTTTTGCTGTCGATAAGAATCCCCGTAGTAGATATCGCAGTTTGTCATCCTCTTTTTGTCCTGCCCAAGGGGGTAATATATGCTTTGCAGTAGTTGTTTGGCTGCACATGGCCCATTTGGGGACTTAAAATTCCGTCCGAAGTTCGTAAATTTCGTTTTTTTTTTCATGCCCAGCAGTTGACCTGGCAGCATAACCCCTAATCTGAAGGGCCAGTTCCATGTTTGATACCCACAAGGAAGCGGTTAGATCGAAGTCTGTAACACGTTCCAAAATGTAAATGCTGCGATCGGTCCATTAAAGGCTCAAGCGCCACTATCCCTTTTCCAAGACCCTGACTTGGTCTCGGAGGACATTACCAGCCAGAGCTCCAAATATGTCGGAGTAGCCAGGATAAGATCTCATTTTTTCCGGGATCTTACTTCACCGTTGATTAGATCTGACCAATTCATCTGCTGCCACTCAGCACTCGCTCTTATAATTTTGGTAAGTTGAGTCCGAATGCACATCAACCAATGCCCGATGGTTACCTTACTTTACAATAGGTGGCGTTACAATCCGGGGTGGAACTGGGCCTCCGTCAACAAGCGTTTCTTGCGACTTGGAGGTAAAATAAGCACAATTGATGTGCAGAAACAGTTGAAATAGTGGGTATCGTCAGTTTGATACCTCTCAGCTCCTACCCTATTTGTACAGCACCCAACCACAGTTTAATTTTAATACATATACTAAATATGCAAGAATGTCCTATCTTCAGCTTAAAATCGTCGCGATTTTCATTAATTAAATAATATGTGATCGAATGCATAACCCGTAAGGGAGGAAGGGGTTTTCTTGTTTCATTGTATAAAGGGGAAGCCGACACGAGAAATTGAAACAACTTCGGATCGGTGAAACTAATGTCCCAATCAATGAAAATATACGAAAGAATTGTGGATAGTCGTCAACGCAATATAATGGAACTCCACGATAGTTAATGTGGCTTTTTTGGATTCAAGTCGACTTATAATGCGGTCTATTGTTTACGGATAATGATGGAAAAATATCGTTACGCTACAAAAACTTTTCACAGCGTCTCCATATGGATAGCGCTAACACCTCAAAATTTACTCGAGTATTCAAAGTAGTTCTTCAAAAAATGTTAGCTCCGTAAGGGACAGGGTGGTGGTATTGAATACTTCTTCCAGGAATCTTGCTCTTGTACAAAATGGAAGCGGTTTTTTTATGGTTCTCTGTATTTTCCTACTGGTTACGAGATTCTGGACTTAAGATCTGCTATAGTAAATGTTGACTTTCGAAGCAAAACTTACTACGACTTCTGTCCCCATGGCCCACTTAGCATAATCGATTGACGATTAAATTCTGACCTAAACTAACAATCACTCATGTTACATCGGCAAATGTCTTTGTTTGTAGTTATCTATAATTTTTACACATCCCATAGGTTACGGTCAGCATATTTTTTTTTAAGATCTGAATGTCAGACCCGATGGTATTCATACAGTTTGGCTTACCGCTGAGCCGCTATCTGTACCAGTGCAGTTCACATTGGCTCTGGAAGTCATATTCCCAGTTTCGATCATAGCATTCGTAAATTCAAATCGAAGAGATAATTCGATTTGTTTGTGAGGCTCAGCGCCACATGCTATTAATAGACTTTAAAAATGTTTATCTTTTCGTTCCAATTTCTTCTATCGCAATGAACCCTGACATTTAAGTTACTTACACTCAAGATAAGTCCTAAATAGCCCAAGAGCGCGTGTATGAACATACTTAATGAACTGAATAGTTCGCTCATTCGATATATGATAGTAAACAGATTTTGTCATTCTTATCTTGTAGATTGTCAAAAATATACCTTGCCAATAACTAAAGGTTATCGGAGGCGCCATCCATCATCACTAACCCACCCAACTTGCCTACCCAGCAAACTGTCCGACTGCATAACAATCTGACTCTGGAAAATTTCCACCCTTACGATGATAGAAGCTGATCTGTGTTTCCAACTCAAATCAAATCGCTTCGATTCGCATCGAAAATTAAGATGCACTCTCTGTGTTAGAGGTTTGATTTTACAGACAGTCCCACTTCAAGAGAGATTCCTAAATTATTACAACGAGTACACCGCTGGAGTCCATATCCGTAGTCCGTACTTGTATCTGTGTAAGCTGCTCAGTGAATTTCTAAACGTAAAATTGATAAGACGACCGACTACGACTATAACCGACCGATTCGGTGTATCTGTCGATTGCTTCGTAGTATTGTAGTTGTCGCAGTGTTTGGTTGTACTGTAGCGGCGGGTGGAATGTTTTCGACTGGCGATCGGAATTGGAATCGGAGTCGTGGTCTCTCATTAAGTAGCTTCACGCGTCGATAACGAAAATATATCAATTGTTGTTTAACTCTCCTCTAATATAAAATGATATTTTCAGTAAATGTCCATACACCATACGAGTACACATACTATCTAAGTGCACACATAATATTTTATATTTTGTTTTTTTTGTTTAGTAACTAACGTTTATAATTGAGATTGCCTCGTCATGAACTTGACAAGAGAGTTCAGTCAATCCGCGACCGTCACTGAATACTGAATCTAGCCAGTGGTAGTGTTATTATTGAAAAAAAATTCAAAAAAAAACGCCAAAAAAGCCTCTCGTATCGCGCGGAAATTTCAGTGATACTTGTAATTTTGTAGAAATTAAATACAATTTCGAGTCTCCAAGAGAGTAAAAGATACTATAGTAGTCCTTTACAATGAGCCGGCCAATAGATATTCTTCTTAACCGAGTAAGTTTGAAGTCAAACTACAATACGAGTACCATGTGTGAAATTCTCTTTATCCAGATACTACACTCTCTTAAGTTGATGATATCCATTCCATATGTGGTTACAGATTCGAGTAGTATTGTAACATATATGCACGAGTATAGAAAAAAAAAAAATCTTTCCTTCAGATTCAGATACTCAGTACTGAAGAGTTGCGGATTTCAGTTAGAGTGTTTAAGTTAGTCTTCACAGAGGCTAGAGAAATGTACATACTCGTTTTCATATCTTAAAGTGTTTCCATGTGCAATTGAGTGTTAAATCCATGAGCTAAAGTTATTGTACTTTTGGATATTTGCCTATATGTCTAGTGTGTTGTGTGTGATCTTCTTGTGGTGTTTCCCCTTGACGGGGTTGAGATTCTTTCTAGTTCCATTCAAAAAGTATAAAAGTCTTGAGATATACTCGAACTCTTCGTACCTTTTCAATACGAATAAATGCGTGAAATAGTGATAAAGTGTATGGTATTGTGTACAAGTGCTCGCATCGTGTTTGGTTTCATTTAAAATTCTTGAGATACAATATATTTACAATATATATACTCGTAGTTGTAGTTCTGCGTGGCTTTTGTTTTCTTCTTATCGGCTCTAGTTTTATTTTTATTTATTTATTTTTTTTTTCCTTTTTTATGACAACACATTACCGTTATCAAAGTCATTCAAGTTCATTTTTGAATTGTCTATATTGTCTGAATTGTCTAAATTTCCTTTCTCTAACAACTTAAATGATTAGAAATGTTCTTGGATGTACGAATATGTTTGTAATTGATATTGAAAACAATTTTTTTGAAGAATCTTTGTCTGTGGGAAATAATTAAACATTTTGTTGAAGGTCGACAGCTAGTGGCAGCTGTTAAGTGGTGTGTTAGATGAAGTGCTAATGGACCATCATTGCGATTTACGAGTATGGTAAATTAATTGCAGTCTTTTTCTTGACGAAGATGAAAGATGATTTTTATGTAAATTAGTAAATATTTGTGGCAGCAGTAAGTACTTAATACTGCTGGTTAGTTTTTGTGGTGTTGTTTTGTTCCTGACCTTGACCTGACATTGCTATTGCGTCAGATGAGAGACTTTTAGACTCTTTTCATTTAGAAGTTCTTAGAAGATACACTAGAAGTCTTCTTGAATTACGAAATCGTGTGATGTTTTGTGAAATGGTTGAATGGCGTTTTAAGCCTGCCTTAAACTCTGATTTTGTTTTTCCAATTGTTTATTGGTTTTTGTGAACGACCGGAGTGTGATTTCCGCTGAGAATTTTGACGTGTTTTTGTTTTCTAATATAGCTTATCGGTTAGTAACTTTCTTTCTCACGTAAATGAAGCTACGCCCTAGTCCATAAAAAATAGGCTAATTCCAGTTAGCAAGATTTCTGGCTAACCACCTCCAGTTGCACACTTCAACCCTCTGGGTTGTAATCGAAGACTTTTCGGGCTAAAGCATTGGTGTATATTCGCCCTACATGTCATAGCAATCTTAGGCGGCGAATGTGCACACTTTTCTAACCAGGTCAATGTCACTTTAAGGTCGTACCCTTTCAATTCAAAGGGGACCAAAGGTCACTGGGATAATTTTGCATTCAAAACGACCAAGGATGTCTTCATCAACAGTCGCTAACGTCTATGATTCTGCAACACAAAGCAGGGCTAGAGTGATGAGGGACTTATATAGAGTCTCCTTAGCGTTTCTTGAGGAAGCCCGATTATTTATACAGGCTATACAAAGTTCCTGACTATCTTAAACTTAAACGTGTCTAAATAGATCCTGTGTGTCTCTTCTTGTTGACAGCATAGGAGTATAAGTAAGTACTTAGTTTTGCCCTCATTTACGATTCAGCTCATTTTTACGGTTTCTGTTTCAATACTGGTAAAGCACCAATGAGTTCGGCCAATGATGTCAATGTCATCAGCGTGTGCAAATAGTTGTACAGATGTACAGACAGTTGTGTAGCACTGGTGTTGACTTTTGAGTTTTGCATAATTTTTTGCATGACAGAGTATCACCTTGCCTAAATCCTTTTTGAACGCATCGTTCTCCATACTTATTCTGCATAATAGGACTAGTTTAGCAACGATAGCACGGCTAGACATTGATCTATATAACTGTTATATGCGACCTAAAATCAATAAAGAGATTGATTTAGACTTATTGTGTGTTTTTTTTTTTAGGATCTACTGTAGTGTGAACATTTCATTAATTGTGGACATACCGGGCCTAAAATCAAGCGCTTACACAACACGGCAGATGAGATCTTTTTTTACTATGTTATGGATATTCATGCCTATGTTTTTAGCTAAGTTAATAGCATCTCCTTTCTTGGGGATCGGGTGTTAAGGTTCCATTCTTCTCCTGTTTTTTGCCGACAAAATGTAAGAAATGAGTTGCTCTATGGTTTCTAGCAGGTCATCTACCGCTGCCTTAAATAGGTCAGTAGGTGCACAGTCCAATCGAGCAGTTCTGTTGTTTTTAAGCTTGGATATTACTACCCTAAGTTCATGTTGGTCAGGTAGACCGTCCTCTTGACTTTCACCGTGCAATTTGAATGGTACATTCTACCTTACACCGAAATTTTGTTGAACTCGCCTTTTAACAGATCGCAGAGGTGACACTATTTCCATGTTCCTTTGGTCATCTTTACAGTCCTCGAACAGGGTTCCCTTGCCTGGGAACTTTCTTCATACGGTTGAGTCAAGGGCTTCCGCTAGTTGTGCCGATTCTCACCGTCTGTTCAAGGTTCGAACATCGTCATCCTTTGCTTGTTTTGTACGATCGTCAACAGTGGATCCGTCCCTATCTGAGGCTTTTGGCTGCTTGTAAATCCAAGGTCTATTATGACCTCTTTGTCATAAAAGGTTTAAAGGGCCACATACTTCAATGTCCGGGGTGTGAGAGCTACCGAACCCATTAAGCGTTCATCTGCCACCATTTTCATCAAAGTAGCCTAGCTAATCCTGAGAACTTTACCTCAGAATACGGTAAAGTATCCCGTAACACCCATCGGGATGCCACTTTTTAAAGCTTAATGCCTTTGTATTCTAAGATCTTGAGATTTTCTGCTTTTCTGATGGTTTTTCAATATATCAGCTCGAAGTAGTCTTTTTAAAAAAGGGAGAAAACTGGTAAAAGGAAATTCTATGATATGTTACTAGTTTTATTTGGATGACCTTCTCCATCCAGCTTGTTCATTAACTAGCTGCTTCAACTTACTTACGCCGAGTTGATTGAGGTCTCCTTCCACTTACGCGTGTCACTTGAGTCGAGGTCTTTCTCTACTGAATGATGAATGTTTTGGATTTACACGTTCTTCGAGCTGAGGCCCTGGGGCTCATGCTCCCTTCTAGCTACTTCTAGTTGCTAGCAACTGTAGTTTTTGATATTGCACGCAAAACAGCCAGTTCGCCACCGTAGCTTTTCATCAATTCGTCGTTTATGTATGCTGCTGCCTCGATTACTAACAAGCTAAGAGACTCCGATGAACTCGCATGCCTTTCCTTGGATTTTCCTCCATGTTCCTGTTTAGTATAAGACAATTCCCGGAAAGCGGTTAGAGTAAACGTTTTCACAAGAGATTCAATGTATTAGTATATCTGAGGGCGGGAAAATTCGGGAATCTTTTGCGACCGAAAATTTCCACTTAAATTAAAGGGGAAACTCTACACCATGGCTGTTAGACCAGCTCTTATGTACGGCTCTCAGTGCTGGACAATGTACGAAGCGTTTAAAAACAAAATGACGGAAGCGGAAATGAAAATGTTAAGGATGTCTAGTGGAGTCATTAAACGCGATTGCATTAGATCTACGCGTATAAGAGGAAGTCTACATATAAAGAATTCGGTAACCGAACAGCTTGAGGCGAATAGAATAAGTTGGTATTGCCAAGTTCAAAGAAGATCTGTGGAAAATCCGGTTAAAACGGCACTATCAACTACGGTCACACCAACTGTAAGAAAACTAAGTCGAAAAAAGAATTCCTGGATTTCTCAGATGGCAAATGCGCAACAATGCCTGGGGCTAACCACTGAAGCGATCCAGGACCGAGCATTATGCGTTGTTGTGTATTCTTGCCAGAAAAACATGGAACCTTTCTTCCTCGATAGTAAACCCAATACTTTTGATAAAAGTGAAAGTCGCTTTAAAGGGTCTAGAAGTTCTGGCCTCTATATCGTCGCGCGACTTTTTTTTTTTAAAAATCCGAAATAAGTATTGCAATATATGATTTTCCGCCGTATCTCTTGAGTTGCAGTAATTTCTGCAGAATTTGTTGTGCAACACGTCTCTTCTTATACATGAAAATCCTTTTGCCTGGAATTTTACGGTGGAGACCAGAGTTAAAAAACTTAATCCTGCATCAAAGGAAGTTATACGCGTTCCTGTTCCAAACAGTAAATTACTTTTTCTTCTTTATAGAATCGTTTAAACGCGTGGCACATTGCAGAAAATGCTACATATTAACCCCACGCTGCTACGGCGTCGCTTGCGGGATTGCCAGCATTTACAGACCTTAGGTTCAGTCTATAAGCCGCTCTTTTTCGGATCACCTCGGTGGTAAGGTCAATGGTGTGCATTTGATTCCATGTTTTTGCATTTAATTAATTCAACTCTTTTTCTTTCGGGATCTAATATGAACTTCGACTCGAATATTGCTTTTTGAACCGGATTTTCCGATGGCCTTTCTTGAACATGAAAATGGAGCAATGATTCTATCTGAATTAGGCGATTTACTAGCTAAGTGCCTTCAGAATGTGATGGAACAATTCTTCCAAGGAAATAAATCGAGTCTTTGACCAGATTGCCTTTCTACATACTTACGCTACAGTCCGGGCTGTTTATGTCTACTCTCGCAAATTTATCGCGAATAGCTACCCTATCCCTTATTAAAGTTGCGTCAGCATATTTTCCCAAATGATGTCAATTTTCCTAGGCCTTTCTGTGATGTCTTTATGAACAATTTTCTCAACAACCTTGTTTCACATTTCGCCAACGAACGTTTTTGGCATGTAAATTGCTTCATTCTGTAAAGAGACATACATCAAATCAAAAACAAATGCAAATAACACAAAGGTTGACGAGTCTATGTTCAAAACTTGGCCACCACTTAAATGTGTTCAGCCTGTAAACAAATCTCACGTTTCCCGGCGTAATGAGTTGGCAGAAATTGTCAATTTTTGCAACTCACAAAATGACAAGGCTTGGTCCACCCCAGATTTTCGCGCTAACATTCTTAATTCCAGCATTCAAAGGGGTCAATTCTAGAATGATTTCTGTCATACGTTGAATATGTTTGAGATTCCGAGAAATGTAAGATTTCTATGCAAATATCGGGATTGGGCTTTCTTATCCTGTGTGTTTGTTAAAAAATTATTAAATACATCGTTAGTCAGTCTGCAATCATATATCTAGTCTCTGGTGAGATACGAGTGGAACCAACAGCAGACGCAGTTGGTGGTGATTGGGCTTCTGTCCGACTGTGCTTCGCCTAATATTTGATAACATGGGATTGTAAACATTTCTGTTTGACATTGAAAACATCTTTAAATTAACAAACTCACGAAGACTGAATGTGAGGCACTCGTACCCTAAGATTAGACAACTTAAGTGATTTTTTTTTTCAGAACTATTGCTATGAGAAAGACCAAGAGTTCATTTTAAATCTGCTTGTTCTTCCCAACGTTTAAGGGATCACTTCTGCCAGTTCCTCTTTAACTCTCTTAACCCTAACAAGGTATGACCTATACATGCAGTTAGGGCTGGATTTATGCTGGCCCATATCTTAAATTTAAGAATGAAGAGTCAGTGCATCTACCTAGATACTTTCCAGGTACACTTTCAACCACCCTTCCAATCAAAACAATCTTCATAAACATCAGTAAAGAGTGTCATATTTGGGGTAAGAGCTCCATAAACGCTCCTTCTTTCGTAACTATGTTAACAGTATGCATATAATCAGAAATAATCTCTTCCAACTCATCTCACATTGGTGAAATAAAGTTTTTATTTTTTTTCTGCAAAAGCCATCCATCAAAAAAGTTTTTACCTTAAAAGCACACTCATTTGGATACGCGTAGATACAAATACACGTACTTTAATCGAATTTTAATGTGAGCTCCGCATTCAAAAAAATAACATGAGCACCCTTTAAACGTGACTCGAATGAGGATGTCGGCATATGTCCGAGTATGTATGTACGAGTTCGTGCGACTATGATGTATGATGTAAGTGACTGTGGCGTATTGTTTGAAAAGACTCGCATATTTGTTTGCCTTCAAGTGAAAGTATAACGAGTTTACGCACACTGGCGTATTGATATTGATAAGAGTTTGTCACTCGTGTTCCATTGACCTATAAGACTTTGGAACACATGTGCGGATGTATTGATAAAATCGCTCTTTTATCACAGTTCATTTGCATTGATAATCGACAATACAATCAGGCGAATTTCGCATCAAACATAACACTTGTTGTCCTTAGTCGGAGGTGGATAACCTTTATTTTGATAAATGTTTTTAAATAGAGTCAAAATATAGATTTTAACTTCCGTAGTACCATTATCATTTACGTAAGTTTTAATCGATGTTAACATTTAGAATGAAGACGGAAGAAACAATGCGATTATGGTGTATTGTAAGTTGCTTTATATCATTTTCCGAATGGTGTTTAACAACAAATCTTTTCAATTCCATTTATTTTGATTTGTTTGATTCTTAATTGTTTTTTGTCATGAAACCTGGATGTGAATCCCGCTCCCGGCTTAGCGGGAGCTGACTTTAAGTTGTCTTACGACCGAGCTGGAGCATTGGATTAGATTGGCTTATTACAGTCCGAGGTGGACTTAGGCCTCAACAAACATGCCTCTTCAGCAAATCCTGTTGTTTGGCAGCTGTTTCCAACTGCGCAAACGATGTGGTCGAGGTCCCTTTCCACTTGGTTTGAAGACTTATCGACCTAGGGCGCTAGAGTCCATTTGCTCTACTTATGTATTATGTTGTTCAATACGTTCTGCGGTTTTTTTAGGGTTAAAGTTAAACACACGTTTTCGGTATAAAACATTATATTTAATCCATCATGGTTCATTACTTTCATCCAACGTTTTAAAAGGGGCATAATTTCTGTAAAAAGGGTTAAAAAGTTTTCCAGGTACGTTTTGATTTCATCTTCCGAATAGAATTGCCTCGGGTCCAAATGGTCTGGAATGGATGGTAGGCAGAAGGCGCAAGGTCTGGAGTGTACGGTGGGTGCTGTAAAATTTCCTAGTCAAATGTATTCAGCTTTTATTTTATCACTACAGCTGTGTGTAGTTTGGCGTTGTCATGATAGAAAACAACATCCTTCCTGTCTGCTTCAAAGTATCGACGTGAGAGCAATATAAAATGGCATTCATTGCCTGATTGCGTGGAAGCAACTTGAAGTAAAGCACACCTCGCCAATCCCACCAAACGCTCAACATGACCTTTTTGGGATGCAAATCTTGTTTACCGCCGACCGATTGCGGTGTTTCATCATCATCTACCTTTTTTGACATTCCAAGCTTTTTCAGCCCGGTTGTATGGGCGAAGTTGAACCGCTGAGCGATCTCCCGTTTCATCAAATGCCTGCCTAGCTGCAGTCAAGATTTGATCGTCCTGTGGGGTGGACATCCACAGCGAAAAACTTCAGCAAGGTCTGTATTTCCTGAACAAAAGCTTGAAAATCAACACGGACAAATGTTAGCGCTTATAGCCGAATCCATACACGCTTTAAAAGCAAAATATGCCGAAAATCCGCTTTTAACTTAAAACACGTCCGATCTAAACAAATTCTCGTATCAATGTAAAGAATAACCCTCTGTATTGGATTCAACTACAAAAATTTCATAACGATATGCACAGGGATTTTCTGAAACGGAAACACTATTTCCAAGAAAAAAACAGCAGAACTTATTGAACAACCCAATAAATGTAAAGGGTTTTCCAATAAGGAATTGACAACTTTTTTTTAAAATAAATCCCAAACCATTTGAGATATTTCAAAAACTTTATTATCGGCTTGAAGTACAATCAAAACAGTTATGAATGGAACTCGACTTCGTTCATATGGCCACCGCGGGCACACACCATTATCTTGGTAGCCTAATGTGGATGACGATATCCATAAAGTAAAACGTCGAGCAACTACAATCGCAGGAGCCCACCAGGACCTTTGCTGATCGAGTATCTCTTAACCTCTGCGTGCGTCGAAAGTAAAGATTCAGACTGTTAAACTAAATGATACAGAGCCATGTCTAGTCTTGGCATCTCTTCCAAGTGCATTCGACGATGCCGAGTGATGATGGGTAATGCACGCTGCTCCGCCAGTCAAGAAAGTACAGGGTTTTCCAATAAGGATTTGACAACTTTTTTTTAAAATAAAACGCAAGCCATTTGAGATATTTCAAAAACTTTATTATCGGCTTGAAGTACAATCAAAACAGTTATGAATGGAACTCGACTTCGTTCATATGGCCACCGCGGGCACATTTGCAGCGGTCGATTCGTTGGACCCAATTTTCAACGACTCGGCCATACATTTCGGTCGAAACGGCCGCTATTTCGCGTTCAATGTTGGCTCTGACTCTGACCAATGACTAAACGTAGCCCACAGAAAGTAGTCAAGCGGCGTTAAATCGCACGAACGAGGCGGCCAATCGACTGGCCCATTTCTTGAGATAACACGCCCACCATACTTACTCTTCAATAAATTGATCGTAACGTGTACTGTGTGGCTTGTGGCACCATCCTGTTGAAACCACATGTCGTCCAAGTCCATATTTTCCAATTCGGGCCAAAAATAATCGGTGATCATGGCCCAATAACGCCGCCGGCATGCAAACCGAACCAAACAGTTATTCTTTGTGGATGAAGTGGTGATTCATGAAGCACATGTGGATTGTCACCCGACCAATAACGCATAATTTGCTTTTTGACGAACCCATTGAGCCAAAAATGAGCTTCGTCACTGAAGATGATTTTGCGATGAAATTCACCATCTTGGCGCATCTTCTCCAGAACCCAATCGGAGAACGTGCGTGGCTTCAAATGGTCCATCGGTTTCAATTCTTGAGTCAGCTTGATCTTGTATGAGTGAAAACCAAGATCTTTACGCAAAATACGCCATAATGTGGTATGAGCGATGCCCAATTCTTGAGAACGCTGTGGAATTGACTGATTTGGATCGTTTGCTACAGATCACTGAATGGCAGCGATATTTTCGACACTTCGGCCAACCCGTTATCTAACTGACACGGCAACATCACACAACGAATATGTAGACTCAAATTTTTGCACTAAACTTGTTATTGCCTGTCTACTAGGGCGAGAATTAAGACCGAAAATTGAAATTAACGCTCTTAAAGTTGTAGTCACCGACTCCGAATTTCGGTAGAAAATTTTTATAATTTGCAGACGTTGCTCGTTCGTGTACTTTACCATGATGAAAATGTTGAGTTTACTGTATAGATTGACAGTGACAGTTTAATGATTAGTGAAAGAGTGCGTTCACAAATTAAATTCAAAGTTGTCAAGTCCCTATTGGAAAACCCGATATATCCCAGCCGACTCAATCGATAATACCGGACTCATGCTCATTTATATTGCGGAGCATTTTACTTGGGATTTTCTCTCATTTACCGACGGTTTGCTGCTTCTGCTTCAATACTTTCAAATGTCATCAGACTTTATCTCTTTGGTTGGTTTTCGAGTTTCGTACAATACGCCCAAATCTATGTTGAAGAAATCGCACGACAAGGGCCCGTTCCCCTTTTCACATACAGATCCCGAGCCCCACAAACTTAGTAGGAATACGAAAACAGTGCGTTGCGGTTCCTTCGAAATTTTATTTTTTCGTCTTTTACCCGACCATTAGACTCGATCGTCTTACTATTTTTTCAGCAATTTTTCCAGTATCGCATCATTCGAAACAATTCAATTTCGGCACCTAAATACTTGAGTTTTCGTTTCGCGAATTTGCCTACTCATACTCGTAAAAGCACTGTTTTAGATTTTTGATCAGCGGGTTCCCAACCGATGCTTTAATGGTCTAATTCTTCTAGCGCATTTGTTGCACCCATTACCACAATATCGTCCAAAAATCCGATAGTTATCGTAACGCTTCGCATGGAATCTGTGGGCGTACAATTTCTTCGTATATAAAGCTCTGTAGTAGGGGGCCTAAGATCGAACCTTGTAGTACACCGCCTGTATTCTTCAACTCCATCTTCAGAGTTAAAGATAGCTCACAATCCATTTTTGATCAAACGCGTTATTCACGTCCAGGATTATAATGGTGTAGAATTTTGTCACCTACTCTCGTGCTCTAGTTATTTTGGGCTAAATGGCGTCCACACTTGACAAAAAACGTGTTTGTGTTCCGGTAGATATTCTGCCGTTTCAATTACAGGCAAAAGTATAATTTAGATGATCCGAACAATAGGAAAAAGAATCGTTTGGGTTCCCTTTTCTCTTTGGTTGCGCATAATTTAGACTCAATCCGATTATGTCATCTTCCGTCGAGATTGAATGGTACTCTCTGCTTAACAGCGGAATCTTGAGCATCATTGCCGCTTAATAATCTGCAGAATGATTCCTCTATACCTACACAACTGACTGCTTCTTTTGGGTTCTATCGATGAGCGCTGTTGATATCGATGAGCACGACCAGCGCGTACTGCTTAATGTACTCAATTCTGCTAACCAGGTATTGAAATGAAAGCTCGCTTTATTAATTCTAAAAAAAAATAAACCCACTGAGATCGATTAGAGCATGTACAATATTGTCGAGGTACTGAAAAATGTGAAGTGGAAAAACTAAAGAGATATTCGGTTAAAATAAATCCAGTCCAAAGACGCTGATAAAAGTAGTGGTTGCCGGGATAAATAAGAACCTAGATACTTCTACCTGTAAACAACAGCACTGGTCTTGACTGTCCTAGTATCTGACAATTGTCCATATTTTCAGTCACCCATGTTCTGATAATGCTGGGTTACAAACTAACGTCGCCACACGCTGGTGAGGCAGCGGAATTCGTTTAAACTTTAACGAACATGGATCATGTGTCAGTAGTCTCTTATAACTTACACTTAGGTATGCATACCGATATAAAAAATTAGGTGAAACTGATTGAGAATAAAACTTTTAAAATAAAGAAACATGCAACAACAAAATCGTAATTTTCCTCATCATAAATGGATGTAGATGACTCCGTCTATCGATTGATTCCCTCTATCCTCAATATAAATTTCACCTTTGTTCACAGCTTTAAAAGAAAGAAACAAAAATAGGAAAACAGCGACCTTTAACCAACTGAAACTTTATCATTGACCGCCTTCAATCCCCTGATTTAAGTTACAAAGAGGAACGAAGAAGACACTGATATGTTTTTCTGAGTAATTTGATCACCATCTGATACAGTAGAAAGTAGTGGACAAAAGTCTTCTCCCAGAAGCAATATAAGCTCCAATCCTTCAATTCCAAATCTTAGCCTCAGATATTCATCAGGCCACCGCGTAGCTCACCCCAAATTCGATTTTGCCTTCAACGCTTTCTCTGCCTTCTTTAAATAGTTTGTGCTACTTGTAAACATTTTTCTGTGACATAGCCTGATCACCGAAGGCCTTTTGCAACATTCCCAAGGTTTCTGTTGCAGAATTTCATTCATTTAATGCAACTTCTTTGACAGTACTACCAACCGTAAAGTTTTTTTTTTGTTATTCTCTACTATAGCACGACAAAAGTAGACATATAATTCAGAGCCACATTTCTTCGAAATGCTTATGCACTGCAATTCTAATTCAATACGCTATGTGCAAACTGTGTGCACAAACACTTTTCTATACACCAAGCTACACTCCACAAGTATTTCAAATGATGGCAACAGGAAAATAGAACTTCGAAGGTTTGCCCCTGAGTTTGGGAATATATGTAGCCCACTTCACTGCAGAAAGCCAGAAAATTCAAAGCGAAGCAGAGAGAAACTCTAGAAATACAATATCAGTCCCAAAAGTTGGAAACAATAATATTCTTGTTAGTTGCTTAACTAATTCATTCTTCGTGAAACCTGTTAAAGCTGCCAAAACATCAGTTAATTGTAAATTATTTTTTCGTTGTAACAAATCCATTCGCTTTCTTTATGTAGTATCCTCTTTAACCACACTTAGCTTGTAAATTGCAGAGGATGCTCCTTTTTACCTGTTTTATGCCTCAATCCAACCCCTCTTACATGAAAAACTGTCAAGAAGCTCTACTAAAACGAATCACTATTCAAAGTAAGCCTGCAAACAAGTGAACCCATCCCATTGTTACGTATGACAAAAAAACGAATTTACCACCTGAAGTACTCATGTTATACAACGTTCCCACTGTTTCGCTATTCATGTATTCTCATCTTTCACCTCTAACAATCTGTTCTTATGTCACTTGAAATACTGAGCAAAGTACCTAGTGAATAACACTTCCTTGTTGTACCAGACTATGTACTTAAAGTGACAAGTGTCACCACAATAACATCATCCCACTTCCTATTGTTGCTATGCTCTTAGGAGTATTTACTTCCTGCTGCCCTTTTTGTTGCAAATCTCTTACCATTTATGTTTCTGTTATGCCACTTATAGTCAACAAATATTTGTAACTATGACCTTATGAGAGCAGCCGTACATTGGAAAATACCCACACTTGAGCTCATGTCTTTATGTAAGTGATAACGTTAAGACCGATTCCAATCCACTTGTTACAGAGATAGACGGAATACTTACCCAACTCCAAAGGGGTGACAAAAAGACATCTACTCGTATGAATACAGCTTGTATAAGCACAACTAATCGCACGCTATTAAGATAAGAAAATTCATTTGGATTAGATCTAATCTTTGTTAAATCAAAATAAACAATTTCGAAACTATTTGCTCAATTGCAATTGCTATTTTTAATCACCTAACACAAACATGTGATAAACCATAACCAATGACGTATGGCTTGTAACCTTATGTAATACGACCTTTTATTTATTTTATTTTTTAGGTCAGAGGACACCAACGAGCTCCATCTGACTCAAAGGAATTCCATGAAGTCACAAAACGCGATGCATTGCGACTGTTGGAGACTGAGTTTGATAACTTGTTGCAAACTGCCGATCCGGAGAGAAGACAATCCCTACAAAATGAAATGACTCGATTTTCGGATTTGTTTGGAAGATTCTTGCAAGAAGGTAAGTGTTTGTCTGTTGCTTATGATGGACTTTGTTAACATGTTAATTTCATTGTAGATGGCCCATCAATTGACTGGAATACCATACAGAAACTGCCAGGTGATGCTGTTATGGATTACACTAGTTTGCGTTCACCACAAAATGAACAGGTAAACCTAGAGACCTAAAGGTCACCTCGAACTCTCTCGAAGTTTTGTCTTTGGAATCATATTTGTGAAGAACCCTTAAACTTCGGTCCCAATGAACGATTTTTTAAACCAGATGAAAGCTTTTGGATTTAACCATTTCTGTGCAGCATATGGTTTCCGGTTTTGTAGTTTGCTTACGTACTCGTATTTTATCATCCTTCGTCTTCCTATTTTATTAACCTTCGATGTACAGCGTTCCAAAGTTCGCCCAGTTTCGGTTTGTTAAAGGGAAGCGTACCTTCAATGCATGTAGTTCTTATCAGATCACACATGCTGGCATTCTTTATAATTTTATTACCGTCCCTGTAATTTGTTGTTCATACTTCTAGTAGACTGTTCAACATTGCGATGAAACCTGTGTTTCGAACTTAGAATGACTGATTCGTAGCCTATAAGCTTATATCGGCTTCGAATTACTATTACGTGGTTGCGCTACCATCTAAAGAATGTTAATGTGCTCCTTTAATAGAAAGTCTCAACTCATCCAGGTGAGTTTCTCATTTTGAAACTGCTTCCTCCATTGCACTGTTTGTGGTCGTAGTTGACTTACCTGACATTTAAAAAAGTCAAAAGGTTTTCCATTTAAAAAGGTCATCAAAGTCAACATTTTTTGCTCACTACCTACCCCTGAGTTAGCTATCAGGTTCTGTGGTTAGTTATCAGTTTTATTGCCTTTTGTCGGTCGCTAATTTTTTACGATTTTTTCTAGGACTCCATCTATTGTTTTGCTCTGTTCCGTAATAATATCATTTGCACGTGTTCGTTTGCAAGTTAAAGTAGCTTTTTAAATGCACTTTATATCGATTTTACCTTTTCTATTTCCAAATTATTGTGCGTCATTGCCTAGACGTTCGTCATGTGACGCATGGTGTGCGTTAATGTATGAATATATATTGAACTTCACCTTTGCTTCATCGGTAGCCTTCAGACGTCGAAATCCGAATAAGCCTCATGCTTGTCTAGGGTGTTAAAGTAGCTGCAAATGATACCCAATTTTGTCGGGTGTCGCAATATCCTCAAAGCCGTTGCTGCGCAGTACCTATATACTCTGTCATTAAACGCTGGCAAAAGTGATTTCTTGCGGCATGGAAACGACCCCATCGTGTAGGCGCGATATACTTTCTGGAAAAACGCTCAACGATTACCGATCAGAATGTATTTTTAAATGAGCGTCTCTAAGACATAATTCCTGAAAATTGAACATGCTATGTCCCGGGCAATGATGATCCAAAACCTTCTTTTAATAAGAGCGTTGAGATCTTTTGCACCTCAGGAATACCTGAAATTTACTATGCGCTTTCAGCTTCTAGTATGTTATCCACACATTTCGATAAAGAGACTTGTTTTTAAAAATATGCACACATACGAATTAACTTCGAGTACAGTCCGTTTGATAAGATCGTATACGGCAAAACTCGTTTATGAAAACCGGTTTGGAAGTGGCATTTGCATTAGCAGATAAAAAACTACTTCTGCTAAGATGCTTTGAATAACAAAAATTTAAAGAGTGTTCAATTCTTGTCAGAGACGGAAGTATTTTAAAATGAGTGTCGCGTTTGCATCACGTTATGAAGCAGTATTCTTGTGCACGCATCCAAAAGGACCGAAAATGTCATACGGAGCAGCTGCTAAATACATGAAAAAGTCAAAAGCATTTGTTAGTAAGTGGGTGCACCGTTATTCCCAAGTTAAAAATGTGGATGATTTGCCGGATCGTGGTTCTACGCCAAAAACAACAAAAAAGCAGGACAAAATGATTCTGCGCGCATTTGAAAAAAATCCTCTTCTATCGTTACATGGAGGACAAGGGATTTTACGTAAAAGGGGTTTAAATGTGTGTTGTGATACGATACGAAGACTTTTACTAGCCAATAATGTAAAACTTCGAAGCACAATAAAGAAACCACTACTGTCAAAAAAACACGTAGAAAAACGACTCAGTTGGGTCAAGGAGAATTTGAACAGAGATTGGAACAACGTTATTTTTTCGGATGAAGCTTCTTTTTGGGCATGGTCTCCTATCACTCTTACCGGGTGTACACAATCCAATAAATTAATCCAGCGGTCCGTCAAACACCCGGCAAAGGTGCACGTTTGGGGATGCTTCTCAAAACAAGGATTTGGCAATTTGTTCATGTTTACAAATAACTTAAACGCACCCAACATGGTCATACTTTATAAGAAGGCTTTATTACCATCTGCCCAAAGGTGGTTTAAAAAAAGGAATGAGAATTGGTTACTGCAAGAAGATAATGACCCGAAACATCGTAGTCCTTTGTGTAGTGCGTAGAATTAAGAAAATGACATCGATGTTTTAGATTGGCCATCACAGTCGCCGGATTCAAATTCCATTGAAAATGTTTGGGCATTCATGAAGCTAAGGCTCCAAGGAAAGAAGATCTCGACGGTAAAACAATTATCACGAAAAATACGAGTTTTATGGAGATCTTTGTCTCAAGATTATGCTATAAGATTAGTAGAAAGCATGCCTCGAAGACTCTAAGCAATTATTGATAATGGAGTAGAGTGGGCAACATATTAATTGAAAAGCATTCAAGTAAATAAACAAAATAAACCAGTACAATTGATTTTTTTTATTATTATAAATTCTTCTTTAATTTTTGCCGTATACGATCTTATCAAACTGTAAGTTTTGAATTTGCTATGGTGCAGTTAGAAATTTTGTGGCCACTCGTCAGTAGGGTGGTATTGAAAGAAACTGTGAAGAAGAATGGAATTGAATCCTTCAACTTGTTGATATCGTTAGTTTGTATTTGTACTGTATTTTTGGTTAGCTACTTGATGTCTGCAACCCAATTTTTAAAAACCTGTACTGAGGTACATAATTCCTTTAGATTTTTTGTGCCTTCGAAACAGATTCCATTTCATCCCATTGATCTTGCTCAAATAAAGCCAACAATTTCCAAATTGTAAATCAAGGATGTCGATATTTAATCGTCGTCGTATATGAAATCCCAATTTCTATTTCATAGCACTTGTGTCCGATTTCAAAACCTTAGTATGCCACTTCAAAAAAGCCAATGAATCCGCTTACCTATCTCGTTAAGGGTTTTGCGGCAGTATCTGAGCACTATGAAATTTATTGTGTTCCTGTCTGGCTTTGTATACTGCAATACTTGACGTGAGTTTTGAATTCAGGCCTAGCCGAGCAGCGACCTGATTAATAGCTGAGACTTGAGGGCTGAGGCTGTATAAGGGCCATCAAGAAGTTGCAGATAGGCTTATTAAAGAAGACTGGGCGCTGTTTGCTTTCACTTATTGCTGGATTCAGATGATTGGTTAATCTAGAGAGGCCGATGTAGCGTAAGCAGTCCAATATGTTCTTTTCCCTTTGTCTCTTTAAAAACCGAAAAAGTCTGGCTCAGCCATTGGGTAGTGTATCGAGAACACAAAAGGCTTTAGGAATGGAATTTCAGAATGTCTCACACATCCTGTAACATTTTTGTTGTTGTCCAGGGGGTTGCTATCAGGTTCTAGTGCATTATCAGGTTTGAAACTGCATACTGCCCATTTTAGATTCCCGGTTAACTTGTAGTTAAGTAGTTTTTCTCAAACTTTATTTAAGACGGGTTGGCAAAATGCAGCCAGGGAATTGAATGTGTTTAACGGTCCTTGAGTGTACTTTATTATATCCACGAAGTCAATTACGAACGAAGAAGAAAGTGATCTTAGTAAAAGTGTAGGGAGCACCAATGTGAGGCTCATGACAACATGACTATTCCAAATTGAAACAAATTCCTCAAAGCAAACTGTGATACCGTTTTTTTTCTGTTTTAGAAGACGTTCAGATATACAATTCATAGCTAGGGCAACAGAATATCAAGTGATCACTGTCCTGGCAAAATCTACTAGACTTATGAGTAAATATTTAGAACAACATTTGTTTCCCCGAGATCGCTTATTCTTCCTAGCTTCTAATCACTGATGCCGTTCTTTCAGCATTGTTTTATCATCTTCTGCAGGATGAAATACTAAAAATGCAATTGCTTTTTCTAATTCAATTTGGTGTTGATATTCATATTCGGCATACAAAAATTGTGTCACTGCAGATATCCTTCTTTGATTATCCACTGAATTGTGCAGCGGCGGGCGGTTCCTTGGGAATACCTCGGACGTAAAAAATTGATCAAGTTCCTTCTAAGAACATCACGTAATGGATAGTGAAACTAAGGTCCTTGTGAACTTACGGTTTAATTAGTAAAATAAGTTTTGTTACTCTCCGTACTGCCTTGCTGTTTTATTTTTTTTAATACATCTTGAAGTTCCACCTTGAATGACAAATACTTCTCAAATACTTTATCTCATGCGTGTCCGAAAGCATCCGAAAGCATCTTCTAACAATATTTTCTCGTTTGAAGCTCAAAAGTCCTTGGTGCGTTACCGATTGCATTGCCTAAATTCTAACAGCCGTCCAAGCAATAAAATGGAATTACATCTCGCTACGATCGCTCTCTTAGTCTAGAAAAACCACGGAAACAATTTGTTGGTACATCACAGGGGCAATTTATCGCAGATTGCTGGCAGATAGAAGTCAGTCGCAAGCGAGGCTTATTATTTTGAATAACATCGGAACCCTACATCGTCGCAATTTCCACTCATTTCCATTCCTTCATGTGTATAACTAAAATGACCAACTTTTCAATATCTTTTTCAGATTCGCTCTATGTTGGAGAAATTGGTTGTGATCAAGCTCAATGGTGGTCTGGGTACTTCAATGGGTTGTCATGGTCCAAAAAGTGTGATTCCCGTCAGGTCTGAACTAACTTTCCTCGACTTGACTGTACAGCAAATTGAAGTAAGTTCTATTAAAGCACTGCTGAGCTAAAACTTTTACTCACTTTTATTGTATTCAAATTAAAGCACCTTAATAAAACTTATGATGCCAATGTACCTCTAGTTCTTATGAACTCATTCAACACCGACGAGGATACAGAGAAGATAGTTAGGAAATACCAAGGCTTCCGAGTACAAATTTACACGTTCAATCAAAGTTGCTTCCCTCGCATTAGTCGTGAGTCTTTCCTGCCTGTAGCCAAAGATTTCGAAGTGGCAAACGATATTGAAGCGTAAGTCTTCTGAAAAGTTCTTATGATTACCAAAATATGTAAAATGTTTGATTTTTGTAGGTGGTACCCTCCTGGTCACGGTGATTTTTATGAATCTTTCCAAAACTCTGGCTTACTTGATCAATTCATTGGCGAAGGTCGCGAATATTGTTTCTTGTCGAATATTGACAACTTGGGTGCCACAGTCGATTTGAATATTCTTAATAAGCTTCTTGGTGATGATAAGCCCACAAAGCCAATGGAATTTGTTATGGAAGTCACAGACAAGACAAGGGCTGATGTTAAGGTAAGATTCCAATTCAAATCATAATTATTCCATTCACCATTAACAGCTTCTGCCTTTTCTAGGGTGGTACCTTAATTCAATATGAAGATAAGCTGCGACTGCTGGAAATCGCTCAGGTACCAAAAGAACATGTTGATGACTTTAAATCAGTGAAGACATTCAAATTTTTCAACACAAATAACATTTGGGCAAAGCTTAAGGGTATGTTCATTCATCAGCTGTTAAATTTTAGTCGTTCTGACAAAGAAAAATTCATATTTCCAGCTATTGATCGTGTTCTGCGTGAGAGGACCCTTAACATGGAAATCATTGTTAACAATAAAACTTTAGACAATGGCCTTCGTGTGATCCAACTTGAGACAGCTGTCGGTGCCGCTATGAAGTGTTTTGATGGATCGGTTGGTATTAATGTGCCACGTTCACGTTTCTTGCCAGTGAAAAAGACATCCGATTTGCTGTTGGTTATGTCGAATTTGTATCATTTGAAAAATGGTAGTCTTGTTATGTCACCACAAAGGATGTTCCCAACCACACCTCTAGTGAAACTGGGAGAAAATCATTTCTCCAAAGTAAAGGAGTTCCTCAGTCGTTTTGCCAATATACCTGATATTATTGAGTTGGATCATTTGACTGTTTCTGGAGATGTTACATTTGGAAGGGGTGTTTCGTTGAGGGTAAGTTATTTGTTGAATTTTTGAGAGAGGAAGCTATGGCTTTCCTTTATTTAGAAAAATCTAGTTAAAACCATTGTAGGTCTTCTTACTTCTCGAGAACGCCGTTTCGCTTCATTCTCGAATATTTTGAGCGCATTATAACACCAGCTTGTTAATCTTCAATAATATGAAGTAGTTGTAGTTAAATATTTTGAAGTCTGTGTATAGATGGTCTCAAACCAGGCTCTGAAATCGACGAGGAAGTAAAGTGTATCGATTTAGAACTCCTGCGTTTTTCCCAAATTTGATCTATGGTCAGAAATTCGCATTAAGAAGGGATTCTTTATGAACGGACAAAGAATGTTACGTATGTTGACCTAGAATTTTGACATGAGTTGATATATGCGCTTTGTCCAATAATCACCTGTTGCTTTAAATATTTCTATGGAATGGCTGAACTTTCTTCATCTTGGTCAAGTGTGGAGCGAAATGTTGCCAGTCTTCGCCCATGTCGAATATCTTATTCTGTCCGACGGCGGGATGTTGTTTGTCAGCAGCATTCAACAGTCTGTTGAAATAACCTTTTTCTAAATTAGCATCACCGACTGTGGTTCTACTAAGAAGTCGCCTCAATTTTTGCAGATTTGTTTTTTTTTACAGCTTTGTCATGTTCGTATTATGTTTTGGTGTTACTTCCAAACTTCATTCTTCTGATAACACATCAATAAAGCCTCGATTTGCCTGTGCAATACTAAAAAATAAAATAAAATATAGAGAAAGAGATTCATAGAGGAGTAAGATAGGGCGGTAGATTCAGATGGAAGGACCAAAGTCAATGAATTTTCAGTCAACAACATATGATACGCAGACGACACAAATACCTGCGAACTGTAATCAATAGCAAAGAAAACCTCTCGAAATAAATTCAATAAAGGATCGAACAAGCGAGAGCAGAGTTCTGTAAGATATAGAAATCTCTTTTGAGAAGATAGATTAACGTAGATCTTGAATTAAGATTTATAAAGTGTTATGTTGAGTTCGTTCTTCTTTATAGAGCAGAAACATGAACGCTAAATAGTGCAACAACAATTAAAAGCTTTTAAAATGTGGACGTTCAGAAGAATTTTATTGATCTCTTTGGTTGCCAGCACTATGAATGAATTAAAGAAGTATTAAAACGTATTGGAAAAATAGGGAAAATTATCTTAACTTTCTCTTGTATATAGCGCTATGTTGACTTAAGTCAAAGTGTGTGAAATAAAATGGAAAACAAAGAGTTACACCTTCACCATGTGATGCTGTACCAGTTTCGAAAAGGAATGAGTGTTGGATCGGCAACAACAAAAAAAAAATACATTAAGAGCGTTCGATTGGATCGTGCTCCTGCTTTGGCAGATTTCGGAATGGTGATATGACCTTGGACGATCAATCCCATTCTGGAGGGCCTTCCGATGTTGATGACGACATTGTGCGAGGCTTAGTGAAAATTAACCCAAAGATTTGAATTGAGGAAATTGCTGAGAAACCTTGATTTACTTCCAAGCTCGAGACGTGGGTGCCGCATTTTTTGACAGAAAAAAAATAAGCTGGACCGCGTCTCCATATCTTTGCTTAAACGCCATGAAAACTAACCTTTTTTTGGATCAAGTCGTAACAGGTGACTAGAAGTGGATTCTGTACAACAAGCAGGAGACGGTGCACAAGCCTTGGCAAATGCTGGCTTCCGTCCAATGAAGTTACTGTGCTCGTATTTTATTTGGTGGGATTCCAGGGGTGATGGCGAAGCTTCTTTCACCTTCCGAAACAATCACGGCAAATAAATACTGTGACCAATTCTCTAAGCTTAGTAAGAATGAGATTCAGAAGTTAAACTAAGCCCGAACCGGAGCCTGTGCGAGACGAACAAGGAAATATCGTAGGAAAGTCGCAGTCGATGCTGAGAATCTGGGAAGATCATTTCTGTAGACTGCATAACGGCGATGTTTTTGGTAGGGAGCATGCACCAATTCATCAACCAAGTATGGATGGAAGAAAACATGCCCGATGACTGGACTATCAGCTCCATATACCCCATCTACAAAAAAGGCGATCCTATGTCTTGCAAGAACTATCGAAGCATATCCCTGCTTAATGTCGCATATAAGATCCTACCCAACGTATAGTACTGTATGAAAGTCTTAAACCCTTCTGCAACACACTAATCGGCACGTACCAGTGTGGCTTCCGGCCCGGCAGATCGACTATAGACCAAATCTTCACACTGAGGCAAATCCTGGAAAAGACCAACGAATTTCAAGTCGAAACACACCACCTATTCATCGAATTCGATAGCGTACGATAGCATACATCGTCAGGAGCTTTATATGGCGATGGCTGAATTCGGAATGCTGGCAAAACTGATTCAGCTGTGTCGCGTGACGCTAAAAAATTAAAAAATACGCGCAGCAACGTACAATTTGGAAGTACTTCCTCCGAACTATTTCAAACATGCACCGGATTTTGGCAAGGAGATGCACTATCATGCGACTTCTTCAATATTGTACCGGAGCAGATAGTGCGCAGGGTAGGTGTCAGCACGGAAGGCACTATCTTCAACAGGTCCGTTCATCTGTCCACCACCTAGGACAAAACGTCACTATTGATAGCAAAAATTTCGAGGTAGTTAGGGAGTTCACCTGTCTCTGAGTAAACATGAACTCCACGAATGACACCCTAGTGGAGATCCGGCGAAGAATTACCCTAGGAAACCGTTGCTACTTCAGCTAGGCCAAACAATTGGGTTAAAAACTCCTAACTCGAAAGACGAAATGTGTGCTCTACAAAACCATTATCGTACCAGTTCTGCTTTACGATAAGCAAGAAGGAATACTGGGTTCCTTCGAAAGAAAAATACTTCGGCGGATTTTTGGTCCTGTGTGCGAGGAGGGCGAAGGGAGGAGAAGGTACAACCGCGAACTATATGAGCTGTACCAAGATGCGGATGTAGTCCAAAAAGCCAAAACACGTCGACTACATTGACTGGGCCACATCGAGCGAATGCACAATAATGCTCCAGCTAAGAGGATCTTCGAATCCCTGCCCCCGGGTTGGAGGATACAAGGAAGACCGAACCTCTGTTTCAAAGACCAAGCCATCGCGGATGCCAGAGCGCTTGGTCTGGACAACTGGAAGCAGCGTGGCCGGGATCGTAGAGGATAGAAGGCTGCAGTGTCGGGAGCCCGTTAAGTAAGTAAGTATAACGGCGATGACGAAACAAATACCGCTGTCAGGCAGAATGAACCTTTCAGCCTGGACGATGTAGACCAACAATTGCGTCTACCCGACCTAGATGAAGTGAAGATAGCAATATCTAAGCTGAAGTCTAACAAAGCTGCTGGAGTGGACGGCCTGACCGCCGAACTCTTCAAAGTGGCAGGAGATGACTTGGTAAGGAGCATGCAGCAACTCATCTGTAAAATATGGTCGGACGAAAGTATGCCCGATGAATGGAACCTCAGCATTGTTTGTCCGATTCTCAAGAAAAGAGACCCTTTGAACTGCCCCAACTACAGTCTCCTTAACATAGCATAAAAGATCTTATATGCCGTATTGTGTGAACGCCTAAAGCCCTTCGTCAACAACCTGATAGGTCCATATCAGTGTGGTTTCAAGCCAGGACCACCATCGTCCAAATATTCACACTACGACAGATCTTGGAGAAAACCCATGAGCTTTAGATCGATACACATCACCTTCACTAGCAATGTCTAGTTTTGACATCCCTGTCAAACTCGTCCGTCTGCGCAGGATGACGATGGAGGCATCGTTGACATCTTTGATGTCAAAAAAGGTAATGTGCGGTCACGCGAATTTTACAACATCATTCTTGAAAGAATAGTACAAAACTCACTCACCAATACAAGAGGCATAATCTTTCAAAAGTCCGTTCAATTACTCGCACACCCCGATGATTTAACATAATTAGAAGAAAGCAGCGTGATGCTAGTGGCGCCTTTGCAAGTATTGAAACGGAAGCGGCGAAAATGGGTTTAGGGGTCAATGAGGACAAGACCAAGTATATGCTGTCAAGAAAAAAGGACACTGAATACCGACGTTCCAGACAGAACATCACCTTCGACAGGTATAATTTTGAGGTAGTTAAGGACTTTGTCTGGCTAGGCTGCTCTATAAATTCAGACAACGACACCAGTGCGGAGATTAAACGAAGAACTCTTGCCAATCGCTGCTTCTTTGCGCTAAAAGGGCAATTGACTAATAAAGCCCTCTCGCAAACAACAAAAGTTACCCTATATCAGACCTTAATAATCTCAGTCCTGCTCTATGGCGCAGAGGCATGGACACAGAGTGATCTTCAGTCCCCTCGTTTGCATTCAGGGGGGAGATACAACGACGAACCGTACGGACTGTACAGCGACATCGTAGCCAAAAGGGTCAAGATCCAACGACTGAGATGGATGGATCATGTAGAGCGGATGAACACCAATGCTCCGGTCCAAAAAGTCTTGGAATCCGCGCACAAGCGACAGCGCAGAAGAGGAAGACTGCGATTTTAGTAGTGCACGCAAGTGGGAAAGGGTTTTAGCCAACTAAGCATGCGAAACTGGAGGCAGCTATCAAAACATCGAGCTACCTGGAGACGCTTGTTGACTGGGGCCCAGGTTCACCCCGGGACTGCAGCGCCACCTAAACTAAACTAACTACTGATAAAGCTCGAGAAAATCGCCCGGTTTTGGCTAATCGAAAAGGCGTCATCTTCCATTATGATAACGCCAGGCCACATTAGGTACTTTTCAGGCGCTGCGAACACTGAACGAGTTAAAATAGGAAATTATTCAACACCCACCGTGTTTCAAAGACCTTATCCTTCAGACTTTTATCTGATTCGGTTCCTTCGAAACGGTTTGAATGGGAAAAAATTTGATTCCACCGAAGGTGTCGAAAACTACCTTACGACATTTTTTTTTTAAGAAAAACCACGCAGTTTCTATAAAAAGAGAATTCGCAAGATTTTTATAATTTGCGAGACACTTGTAGAAAACAACGTAGAATTGTAATCACTTGTGTTTCATTTTGAAATCGGGCATGAGCTTTTGCAATGGTCCAATGAAGACAAGAAAACTAATTCGACTGTTTCATTCTTCTCTGCTAATATCAATAAATATTTACTTAAAACAATCATTCCATAAAAACAATTTAATAATTTTAATTTATTTTCTTTATTTCTAGGGCACTGTCATCATCATCGCCAATCACGGAGATCGTATTGATATTCCACCAGGAGCAATTCTCGATAACAAAATTGTCTCCGGCAATATGCGTATCTTGGATCACTAAATTCAATAATGCAACACAACGAACAAGAAAACAATCGACACTGCGTGTGTGTACAACTTACCTCACGACGAATATCACATCCTCTCAGGCTCATGCATAGTGCTGTTAACTATTTGCATTAACAACAAATCAAACTAATAATAAATAAATAAAAAAGGAAAAAAAATAATTGTTAAAAAATGTATGTTCGTTCCTGGATATAGGGATCTACATACCCAATGTCAGTGTCCACAGAATGGGCAGCTTCTGACGCTATCGCGCAAAATTCTCTACTTTATCATTTACGATTTATAAATAATGTTTAAACAACAAAACAACTTTATACATCATAGCTATGCGCAATTTAATTTAAATTTAGTTCGTAGTCAATATTCATTTTGATTTATACTCGTACATACTCGTGTGCTGATCTTACTATTTTAGGTTCCTTATGTTATTATTATTATTATTTTTTTTTTTTGAAAGATTAACCTTGTTGGGGTGTAAAACAGAACAAATTGCTTTTTATTTCTAATTATCTTTGGTATAATTTGAAAAAAATGTTACAAAGAAAATTTTAAGGAATTTATACAGTTAAGTGTTGAATCATGAAATTTAGAAAAATTATAAATGTATGCGAATAAAAGATGATTATGTTTGTTAGTTATTACATTAATCTTTTGTTTTATGTGTCCATGAAAATGCTTCCACCTATGTACTACCTTGATCAGAAAGTTCCCGGGTGTGACGTCGAGAGAGGAAGTAATGGTAAATCGCCAACACACACAGAGGTAGATGTACTCTTGGCTATGTAATTTCTGCAAATGTCAAGCTATGACGCTAAGATTTAGGGTGATTATCAACAACAGATGTTCCAACTTAACAAAAAAAAAAACAGAACTCAAATCGGAACAATGGGAGCGCCACACCTTTGTTTCAAAGGTGTCCAGCCTTGCCTGCCGAGCGATGGCTTTTAGCACTTCCGCTGGTATGCCGTCAGATCCCGGAGCCTTCTTATTTTGCAATGTATTAACTGCTAGCATCAGCTCCTCTTCAGTGAACATCGTGATCACTTGTTGTGTAGGAGAGATGCCTTGTCGCCTAGTGGGATGGGTTGGAAAGAGGGTGTCCACTATCGTCTGCATCGTCTCTGCACTTATGTCTCTGCACTCATGTCTCTGCACTCCGCACTTTTGTCGTTGTGCTCTGACTTTGCGGTTCTGAGCTCTGCAAGTGCCTCTTCCATTGTTTGAGTATGTTTCCTTCTTCCTCTGGTGACCTTGCGTCTAAGGTGTAAGCAGTTTCTTGGTAGTGCGGCAATCTCGGTGGTCCACCGGAAATATGATTAAAATATGGTAGCTCACGTTGGAGAGGTACTCCAACTGGTACTGTGATACGAGTTAAAAGTCCAGTGTTATACAGATGGAGGAGCGTATGAGATAGACCTGGAGCCAGAGATGTCGTGCTAAACCGTCGGTGAATCCAACCACTTTTAAATTTATGATGATCGAAGTTGGAGATCTGGTAGCTGCTTGAGAGTCTATCGTCTATTGCAATGTCCGACGACTATATTGGATTTGACTCAAGCCAAGCAGCAGCCTGATTTATAGTATATCTGAGACTTCGGCTTGGAAGAAATGGTTAGACTTAAATATTTGTGTATGTACGGCCGTAGATAAGATCATTCCGCCTAAATCTTCGTTCGACTGTCTTAGAGCCGTATGTTAAGATGTAAATTAACATTACTAAGGAACTTTTTGTTTCTATACGATGATTGATGGTCGCTTTGGATAGGCTAGCATGTCCTACATTTAGCTTCTTCAAGTGCTGTGTGTTTTTCTGGTTGAGAGCCGAGTTAATTTCAAAATGCATATCTCAGTGTGGGCGGGGATCTACCTGTGTTTCACTAAGTGCCAAAACAGCTGACCTGTATTTGCAGACCTGGATGTACGCAGAAAAATGATTACTCTTTAGCCCTCATATATTGGCTACATCCACTCTAAATTCCCGAGTCAAAATAACAAACACAAACACCGCCGAAATGGGTGGCCACCTATTGTTTTTGTACCTAGTCAAGTCATAAATACTGGTACACAACTGAACTCACTCATTACGAATGCAACACTGGGCGCATCCATTTCGTATTGATTTTCGATTTGACAGTTGATATTTATGGTTCATTGTGACGTAAAAAGTTTTTGACATTAATTGCTTACAATCATGGAATAGGGCGACATCGAAAATCGTATTGTTGTAGTTGGCCTACTTAAATGCAACATGGAAAAAGGCGATATCTTAAGGACGTTGCGACCGCTTGGAATCACTCGCAATTTTGTGTATCGTGCTGTGAAGTTGTTTGGGGCTATTGGTGGAGTACGAGACCGTCAAAGATCCGGCCGTCAGCGCACTGTGAGAAAGCGAAAGCGATCAAAGCCGTGAGGAAACGAATCGACCGAAAATCGCTGCGAAAATAGAAAAGCTTGTCGCGGGAAATGCAAATTTCGCAAAAATCAATGTCTCGCATTATCAAAGAAGATTTATGACTCAGCGCGTACAAGCGACACACTGGACACCTGCTCACGGCCGCATTGAAGGAAAAACGCAGGCGAAGATCGAAAGCGTTACTCAGCCTGTACGCGAAGAACGCTTACAGACAAATTCTGTTTACTGACGAGAAAATCTTCACCGTAGAAGAATCGTTCAATAAGCAGAACGATTTTGTGTATGCTCGGTCATCCAGAGAAGCATCCCGAGGATTCAAAGAGGCCACCATCCCGCGTCTGTAATGGTATGGTGGGGAGTGTGCTACGATGGCATTACCAAGCTCCAAAACAAAAAACAACGTTCCGGACTTCATACCATATTGAGTCGTTGAAGCGAGCTCTTGTCCGTGCAATGGACAATTTCCCCATGCTTGAAGTGCGTCTCACAATCGATGAGTGACCACATCGTCTTAACTCGTGCTGGAAGGCAAATGGAAGTCATTTCGAATAAGTTGTTCTAAGATTTGTAGCCATTGAATAGCCCAATAAAAATAAAAATAAAAATTGTTTAAATATTAACTCGTTTTCGTACGAATATTTATGACTTGACTAGGTAGTTGAATTTAGTAATCAGCAAGTCAAGGGTTTCATGCAGGCATACTTTAGAAGAAATAAGGACGACTGATCATGGCAGCGGCGTGCTACACAAAACAGTGCATTTCTTGGAATATACTATAATTGTCATCTCTGTCATCTCTGTCATACGGACAAAGGCAAAACTTTTTTGATCGATGTTGGAATGACAATTCTGGACCCTCCGCCATACACTCTCTCTTACAGCGGAAATAGTTTTTTTTCTATAGCTAACGCTTAGCTTTATGTAAGGTGCATGTCAACTTCTTATCCACAACACGACGAATAGCGATCTCAGTTGGTTGATTATGAGGACTAAAATCTTCTTTTGTACGTTTCCCTATTCTCCAAATGAATTTGAGTGATTGCAAAGCCTTGTTCTGGTGTTGGTCTGTTCCTTTAAAAAATGAAAATAAATCATGCTGGTGTCCACGATTCAGAAGCCATCTACCTCTGATTTGAAATTGAATTTTTTCATTGAATTCCAGAAATGATCGGTTGGCATAGTGGGCACAGGATTGAACCTTAGTCTGAACGATATCTGACACTCAAAATAGCCTGGCTCTTAGTCAACCTTCTAAAAATACACTTATCATCACACACTTTCTCAAAAGCCCCAGCTTTTATAACTGAGTCTTATTATCGTTACCCTTTTTTGTGTTGTCGATTGCCCTTAGGCTTCTGTACTGATCGTTTAGAGGTTGTACGCAAGGGATTTGCTCACGGCGTTTATCCTCTCTTGCTGGCTTTCCTGCTGTCTATTCTTGAATGCTTCTTTATATCAAATAATCTTGACTACTTGTGTTGTTTGGACTTCAGTATTCTCTTGATATCATCACCGTCGTTCTGGAGCTCTTACTAGTAAATTAAGGTGTTTTGCAAAAGCGTATCTCATTAAGACAACGTCAGGTTTTCTACAGCCTTTTCGGCTGAGTGTTAGACACACCAGTACTCGTTTGTTCTATCTGGATTTTTCGGAGAATGATTACAAGAAACTTAAATGACAACGGATTTTAAGAACGAAGATGCATGTAGTTCTAATGCAAATTGAGAATATGAAAGGAGCTCGGCCTAATTCAACAGTCCAATTGTGTTCTAGTCGCTAGACATAGTTTCAAATTCTGTCTTTAGAAGTTGTGAAGGCTTTTGACAAGATGTTAGATGTTGGATAATTTGGTTTCACAATGTATTGTAGTTCCTAATCATATGCATTGAAATTTTTCCCATTTTGTAGGCGAGAGTTTGTTAATTCATCCTCCTTAAGAAAATGCTAGCGCGATTAAAAATTACTGCTTTTTGGCCGTTTATTAAATGCCACTTGCGTTCTTTCCTGGTCAGAGTTAGTCCTGCGGCAATGAAAGCTTAAAAATCCGCCGAGTGCAAAACCAGTTACGTTTCAGCTACGTGGTCAAGAGGAGGGTATACCTCAGTGATATTAGAGAACATTAGATACTGTATGCAAGGTGTTTGTGCGACATATAAAGAGTGATGTTGTCTATGTTAACCCCCAAACCAGATCAACCATCATCAATTTGGAAAGCAGGCGGGTGAGAACAAGGTGTTGTAGGAGAGGAGAAAGTAAACCAGTTATGGCTATGGTTTTTTTTTAAGAGGAGCGACCTAAGATTGCAATATGACAATCAGAGAGTCATTCATTTGTGAGCAGGTTTAAACACCGTTGGCGACAACGTTGGTCAAAGCTTCCTTGATATCAAGCAAAGCCAACATTGTATACTTCTCGAGATAGAATTATTTTTCAATTGATCGTAGGAAGTATGGTCTGAGTTAACCACATATGAAGATTGAAGATTCTCTCTATAGGATTTTCATCTACATTTTCAGAAAGCTTAATACTTTGCATTTTAAGAGTATTCATTTAAAACGTTTTGAGTGTTTAGTTCTTTTAAAAAACTGAGTTTTCCAATCACGTTCTCATTCAAATATTGTAAAGTTTAAATTCTCCCTACTCATGCAGTTTGTGAAGATTCACTGCACACGCTCAAACTGTCTTCCTTATTGAAGCACAAGATGAGGTTAATGCAATTATTAGGAAGGAAGTGCGTCGTGACTGAGTTCGTCGTATTCTATTCGGCGTAAGTGACTTCTTAACCCAGCCGGTTTGGTATGAGGGACCGCGTTATACTATACTTCTTCGTGGGATAGATTTAATCGAAGACGCGGTCACAGAGAAGCCTTGGCTCCTGGATGACAATGATCTACGCGTAGTTTTCGGCAAGGTTTAATGCAGCGAATCTAGTTTTATAAAGGTTAATCACCTTTAGCGCCATTGCGGAGTGATTCGAATTTTCTAAGCATGGTTTATCCACTGTGGCAGCTGTGGTTGATATGCTGATTAGAGAAGGGACTCTCAAACAACGACGTACTCGTATCTTGGCTGTCTGAACTACATCCACATAATGATACAGCTATTAGAGTTTGTCTTTGTATCTTTCCTCTATTCATACTCCTCTCATCCGGGGCTTAATATTCGGCGAAATATTTTTCCCTCCAGCATCAATTATCGAAGAACCCATCAGAGATAGTGCTTCTGATGTGCAGGGTTTCACTTGAAACCCCAGATTTGACGATAAGTGCTGGCAAGCACATGCAGCTAAGTAAAATGTATATAAAGTGGTGCTGCGTAGAACGGCCAGACCTGCTCACGAGCAATACCAGCAGAAAAAGAGAAGAACACCAGAGCATGAGAAACGCACAGCCGAGGAAATTGGGATATGCTACTCCAGGAGCGTGATTTTGACGTTTTACCAAAAGATAACCACGGATACAAACGCCAAACCGAAGCCTGTACAGACGAACAGGGGAACATCATAGTACAGTCTCAGTCGATGCTGAGGATTTGGAAAAAGAATTTCTGTAGACTGTATGCCGGCGATGACGAACCAAATGTCGGGCAGAATGAACCATTCAACGTAGACGATGTAGACCAACAACTCCGTCCACCCGACGTGGATGAAGTGAAGATATCTAAGCTCTGCTGGAGTGGCGGGCTTACTGCCGAGCTCTTCAAAGCAGCGAGCTATGACTTCGTAAGTTTTTCAATTGCTAAGTTTTCACGATATGACAGATCTTGGAGATACCACATTAACTTTAAATCGATGCACATAACCGATTCATCTATTTTCAGGTCGCGTAACACAGCATCTATAGTGACGAACTATGGAGAGTGATCTCTTGTTTTGGCATCTCTGCCAAACTCGTCTGTCTGTGCAGGACGACGATGGAGAATGCACGCTGCTCCATCAAGGTCTGTAAAGATCTCACAGAGATCGTTCATATCAAAAAAGAGTTAATGCGCTATCATGCAATTTCTGCAACATTATTCTTGAAAGAATAGAACAAAAGCCACGCGCCAACACTAGAGGCACAATCTTTCAAAATTCCGACCAATTACTGGCGTATTCCAAGTGATACTGTCGCGATTATTGAGATAGAAGTGGCAAAGATGGTTTTCACGGTCAACGAGGGAATGACCAAGTAAATAGGTATACCGCGTCGACCAGAAAGAACACCCAACACCGACGTTTCAGACAGAACGTCACTCTCGACAGATATAACTTTGAGGCAATCCAGGACTGCGACATAATACACAAGCTAGGGCATCGAGAGAAAAGTTCTTATTCTAATTTTTGGTTAGGTTTGACAGTTGTACCAACCACCACACGTTGGCTATTCTAGAATTTTTTTTAACAAGAATAAAGGAGCTCGTCACAGGTGTCCCCTGTATTGGTAACAGTAGATTTCGTATATGTAGATTGGAGGATTTCTTCTGATCTGATCACCAGATCTTTGCAGAGAAAGAACTCTTAAAAATACTTCCAAAAGACATCTTGAATTTTGTTTCTCTCTCCGTTTATTTAAATTGTTTTACTTTACTTTAAACATTATAGTCTTAAAAATATATTTTTAAAATGTTATCTATGATTTTAGCATTTCTTTTTGAAACATATTTCTCATCACTCTTAGCAATTATTTATTAAGTTTATTTTTTATTTTTTAATTTAAAAATGAATTAAAATACATTTACTGATGTTGTTGCATAATACTTTTTTTGTTTTTTTATTTTTTTTAAATGTAAGTGCATGTGAAAAGAATTTTTTTTGATGTAATATTTTATATATATAATTTATTAAAATAAATAGCACCATTAATAACGTTAGATTGGGCAACAATTTCTTAAACAGCAGCAGTTACGAGTATACAAATTGGTTTTCCTTAAAATAAACAAATCGGTTTGATAGAACAATTTATTTTCTAGTGGTTTATTGGTCCAGTTTTAGCAGAGTTGCAGGGGAAATGTTTAACAAATTCCCAAGTCATTTACATAAGACATTATAGCACTTTTGAAAAAAAAAAGTCGATTTAACAGTGTGGCAGATTGCTTTTGGACTCAAGATTCAGATGAGCTTTTTTCACTTTCTTCAGAGAAGTTGCGGCTGCTCAGAGGATGTCCTTTTAATCTACCTGTAGTGTGAAGTTATTGTATTGTAGTATTTCAATTTAATTAATTTATTTTTATTTAATTTACAGAAGATTTTAAGTTGTTTATTTGTTTGTTTTATGGTTTACATCTAACAGTTTATGATATCGATTCAAAAATAGCTTCTATTAGATACTACATATGCAGATTTGGTTTGTGTTTCTTTTATTAATGTTGCCTTATAATTATTGTTTGACTTTTAATTAATGAATTTTTTAGATAATAATAATGATGGACTAAACAATGCATTTATTTTTGTCGTTTTATAATGAAACGTTTTTGATTTTTTGTTTAAAAATGGCAGTATATAGGCAGAAGAAATTAAATTTTAAATAACAAATTAATTGCAGTGAAGTAAATTTTTACATTAAGCATTGAAACAACTGAGATGTGATAGAAATCAGATACAAATCAAATTCGGCTGGAAATAGAGGAAGCTGTATGGGATGATACGCTCGGTTCTAAGCAGGTTCAATTCATTACGAAAAATCCTTACCACACCAAATGTCCTAAAAAATAGGATAACCTACGACGAGAAGAGCAATTTTCACTGGCCAAACTCCTGACAAGACTATGAGTTGAATACACCTTTCGATCAAGATCAAGCGTTTCTGAAGAGAGAATTTATTGTACGAGTAACAAGCATGGTACAGCCAATTTCAATGATTTAACTTCTCAAAGAAAGCAAATCCCTTAGACACCTTGTCATCAATATTATCAATTGACGAATTCTGAGTTCAAATTGTTGAGATTACGAATATTCTTAAGGAAGCGATAGTTTTGACTGAACTTTTACTGAACCAAAGGCAGCACCGGATTCCCAAGGTATGTAAACAAGCTCTAAAACTCTTTAGGAGGCCCAAGTTCTAGCTATAATTTTGGTAATTAGCTTTTCTTAATGCAGGTGGCCTACTGTGACGTTCGGATAGGATCCTTCCCTACTAACAACATTCTAGAGGTAAAAAGGGAACAAATCTTTGATAGATATATAGATTAAGACAGATAACAACATCATTATGATAAATACAGCAATAAATTCTGTAAAGAGCTACACATATTGAGGCAAATGAATTGTTGATCGGCTGATTATTGATTCTAAATTTCAGATACTATACTATATTCCCCCTTTTGACTGTTTATGGTCTCCTGAATTTATTGGGTACAGAAACAACCTACCAAAGGACCAGAGAATGGTAGAAATTCGTCATAGCGTTGGATAATTTTCCCTATGATTCGGTACTGCCGTCATCACCAAATGCCATATTAGAACTCTATGAAAAATTCCTTCGGAAAACATGGGACTTATCACATGCTGCGATGCTAATGCTCAAATACTTTTTACGACAGTAGCAAATGCATCGTAAGAGGCAATTACGAGTATCTTCAGAAGATCTTATACTATCTTTTGACCTGGTTGTCAACATTGCTGGGTTTCATACAAAACTCTTTACTAAAGTTAAGGGAATTACCAGCTAGTAAGTGAAATAGTAAACTTTTATGCCGCTCAATGCGTATATAAAATTCAGAATCGCACGAAGGTCTCGATTTTTGTTGAAAGGGAAGAATCCAACAGTGGCCCCTCTAAGCTTAAGACAATACAAAAGCTAGATGAAGCTCTTCAAAATCTGGCCTGTACCCTCACCAAGTGCTTTGAATTGGCACGTCCAGCTAGAAAGCCATCCTACAGATCGTTCTTTCCTTGATGGAATGCAGACCTGCAGCGATTTCGTACGAAACCAGAAACTTTCTAAATAGTTCAGTGAAGACTAATTTAGAGACAAACTTGAGAGTTTACTGACTGAAATAAAATTTTTCGAAAAGATGGAAACAGTCTGGTAGGCTGGTCAAAGTGCTCAAATTGAAGACTGCCAGCTAGGCTAGACGCATTTAGAAAAACCGAAATTATCAGCTTCATGCTCCAAACTTACTCACTTTTCTGGTAACATAATCACAACTCCCTCTATCAACAAGTGAGCTGATTAACAAAAATACTGTAGCTCATGTATGTCATCTGTTTTAGTGATGATGCTTGCTTCGACAGCTTGAAGTCAACTGCTGGAAAACAATTTTCACGGATACAAGGATACATAACAAACCCCTTGCAAATAGTAAGTATAACATTATATACCGAACGTCGAAAAGATAAATTCGTATGATAGGGTTTTGTGTGACAAAATTATTTGCAAAGGCGCACTCGGCAACACAAGGATATATCCAACTCTGCCAGATAACGCAGAGTAGACGATTCACTAATTTTGTGGATAAACGCAACGCTGGTGAATAAGACCCTGATTTTAGGCGTTATGTGTTAACAATTATAAACAGGGGTTAACTGTACAGCCGGTTCCCATCTCCGCATTGGTGCGCATTGATCGACTCACTTTAGCAGCGCTCTTTATGGACTTTGATGTAGGTGTACTGTCTGTTGCAGGTAGCCTAAAACTGTTATAATTGATATGCCATCTAATGCAATGACACAAGAAAAGTTCCTACGAAAATGCGAAATCAACTTTTCTTGTGCCCAGGAGTGGTTTCGACCATTTATTACTATAAAACTGATCAATGGTGCAGCGCTTATGTCTTTGGGACCCCTACAACGGCGAAAGAAATTCCTGATCAACTTGACAGGCAAGAGGTAGAATCTATCTATGCTCCGCGTATCTTCAGTTGGTCGTTTAGAATGTCAAAAATGAAAAACCTTAGATGGATCACTTAAAAAGGGGGCCATCAAAGTTCTCCAACTCAATGTTATCGAACAACCCTGCAATAGAATTATCTGGTTCCATTAGAAAGAGCTAAATACCTGCTTGTTGGGTTAAAATCTTAGGAGCCTCATCTTGGTTCAATTGTTAAAGATATTCTAGAGTAGATGAAGTGATCAAAAGCAGGAGTTATGTCGTCTTTTATTCCCAGAATTAGCTGTAGCCCGCTCGAATTCATTATTCACAGTTTGAAATGTTCAGAAGAAAGCATTTGCCTACATTGGCAGCCAATAGCATAGCATCATGGCTGGATTTACAACAAGACAGAGAGTCGTCCTTATAAAATGACCATGACATCGAGAACTACTCAGGCCTTAATTATCAAATGCGCTGCCTTTAAGGCCAACCGGCCATACCTTGATCTGTTGATGTTTTGAAGCCGTGTTTGGCTGTTCAGTTTTCGAGGCGACTTGTGTTCTGTGATGTGACTCCGCGGTGTGAAATATACTCTTAATAATATCCCACTGTAAGCGCATCGGAACACTCCAGACAGTAAGCCAGTTGCAATGCACAACACAATTAGCATCCAAGCCTCTGTAATCTTTGGAAAATGGTATTGAAACGATATATCAGCCTATTTTAGTTTGAAACTGACTTTTTTGTGGTAACTGCTTATGTTCGTCTCTCCTTTAAAGTCATTTGAGGTAATCTCGTCAGGTTTCTAGAACTTGCGATCGAGCTCTCTTAAATTTAGGTAGTCTTCAATCACTTTACCATGAAATGTAAATGTTCTATAAGTTGGCGCCGATTCAGGCCTAAAGAGAAGCCTCATTAAAAACTTCTCATCCAAATTGAATTCGCTGAGCATGTGCTACATCTTTTTTCACAGGCCATCAGATCCAAGTAGAATATCAGTGACACAAATTCAGTTCAGCTAATCGAAGATCGTCTGGTGTAACCATTCAGCGCTGTTGACGCGCACCGCAAGGGTTATCGACGTGTTTAATTGAATCCTTAATACATTGATACTCAATGAAACGTAAACAATTAATGATAAAGGCTAAGCTTTAGGCTGAAATAATGCCTTCGAAACCAACCCCACACTTGCTTCTTTGAAGGCATAATTGACGATCGGAGAAAAAAATATTCGCGATTCAGAAACACAATGGACGTAACCTAGATGCTGTCCTAGAAGATCTTCAATTCTATAAGTACACATTATTCTATACAATATTATCTGATCTCTTCGGGAAGCAAATATTCATACTTTCACAAGATTGGTTGGTCACAGAGATGTCTGTGTCATTAATCTTTAGACTTCGTGTTGGATGTCGACAATACTGATGGTCTAGCCCTACCATAACCAACGTACATACTTTAGACATCTTCTCTACCAACACTGCTTGGAAGAATGTCCATTATTGAGACAGTAGAGGCGAAGTTCAATGCTTGAAAGCAGTGTGCTTCACTTAATGCCACTTATGCTTGGCGGCATTAAAACCAGGTATCACCTACAAAATTCCACTGAAATCAGAACCAAAATTTGATAGAGTCTGTACGATAAGAACGTCGAAAATTAAAATTGGAATCTGATTTGATTCGCAACTGGGTATTGCCGGCTAATTTTGATGGAACAGTAAGCACTTCTAATATATCCGTCAACAGGGAGCTGCACCTACTGCTATGAACAAAATATTTTCGAGTCGCCTCTACGGTTGTCTTCACGTTGATAAACCTAGAAATAACTCTTCTCCATATCTACTAGAGTGCAGCTTACCAATAAGAAACAAGGTACTTGGACTGACTTATGGAATTTTGGCTATGGATAAGTGTTTTGGAAAAAACGATTTCACAATGAAACCCAGAATGTTTTATGGAAAACGTGACTGAGACGGGGATTCCGATTCAGATAAATACATTCCATCTGAGGGAAATTCAAGCGATTCTGAATCACTGGAAGACTTAGAATCATCTTTTGAAGAAGATAGTGAGCAAGTTGTGCTGCCAGGTGTGTCTGATGGTCCTCCAACCGAGTGGTCAAAAATGTTCACTTTCGAACAGAATGATGCTATAAACATTCAACTACAAGCATCAGCAACGCCTATTGACAGAAGAGATTTATGAGCTAATTGTTTCCGAAACAAACTCCAATGCCAACAAATTCTTACGGAGCACCACTATAACGCGTACTTCTCGCCCGAAGGAATGGGTAGACACCAACGTGCAGGAGATAAAAAAAATTCTTAGAGTAGTAATGTATATTGGCATTGTGAAATACCCATCTACTGCTCACTACTGGAGTACTGACAAGTTTTTCAAAAATTCATTTGTGCCAGTTGATACTGAAATTCATTCACTTTGCGGATAACTCAACTATAAGTGGTAACCGTTTGGGAAAAGTAAGTGGACTTTTGAAGCTTCTCGCACAAAACTTCGTCAAGTCCAGAAGCCCAAAAGAAATATTGGCAGTTGATGAATCAATGATCCCTTGGCGTGGTAGGTTGTAGTTTAAACAGTACAACCCAGGTAAATCACATAAGTATGGTATAAAAGTCTATAAACTTTGTGATTCAGCCGGATACACTTTCACCAGTGCCGTTTATGCAGGAAAAAATGATTTTTTTTGTTTGTTTGTTTGTTTTTTATTTCTCTTAAATTACTTATAAATCTGTATGTATAAAGTAAAATTCTGTGCATTGCTATTATAATTTCAAAATAATTAAGAAAATTATCTGGTGGCATTCAGTATTCAATACAAGATGAGTTTAAAATAGTGTTGAATGCCACTTCAAAAGGAACAATACAATAATAAGTGGGTTTTTTTTTTACAAAAATAGAAAAATAAAGAAAAAAAGAGAACAATTCTCAGCAAATTTAATATTTTACAAGGTTACAATCAATTATTATTTTGAAGAATGATACAAAAATTGATGCGATCAATTTATAAAACAACAAAAAAAGAAAAATTGGTTAGATCAAAATATTAGAAGTAAGAGAGTCTAAACTACGATAATCTAGAGAAAGTAGCCAAGTTTTGACGCGCTTTAGAAAACATTTGGACATGTGAGCACATCTGATTTCTTCCGGGAGGACATTAAATAAACGACTACATATAACTGAATAAGAATTTCTATATGCGGTCGTTCGATAGGTTGGCACTTGTAACATATTAAGCGAATTATTACGTAGGTTATAGTTAGAGATTATACGGAAGTTTTGGTTAACAGATTTCATAAAGAATGCTTTTAGTACCTTAAAACAGTATAAGTGACGAACAGGAAGAAGCCCTAGTTGACAAAACAAAGGAAAACTAGGATGCCTACCAGGTTTGCGACAAATTTTCCGGACAACATTTTTCTGCAAGATTAGCAATGGTTGAATTTTGTTCTGATAACCACCTCCCCAGCAACTTATACCGTATTGAAGCTTGGAATGAAAGAGGCCATAGTAAACTGTGGTAAGGAGCTTAGTTGAACATAAATTACGAAGGTGATAAAAATGCCTAAGTTTGGAGATAAAATACTTTTTCAGTGCAGTAACGTGAGATGAAAATTTCATATTAGAGTTAAGTAAGAGTCCTAAGTACTTAAATTCGTCAACATTCTCTATCAAAAAACAATCATCACTACAAATTTCAGTAGTGCGAAATAATTGACCACACACACTGGTTGCACATTTACATTGATATAACTTAAATTCTTTGCAGTTCGGTGCATGGAAATATACATCCGGTCTAAGATAAATGGACGAAGATAAATTAAAGAACATTAATTTAGTCTTAGGACTTATTACAAGTTTGTGTACAGCGAACCATTGTCTAAGAGTATGTACATCACAATTTATATCAGAGATAAGATCTAGGGGACTGCTGGCGCCGTACGATAGCCCAACATCGTCTGCGAAGGCAGTAGGTGAGCCCTTAAGATTGAGGTGGAAGAGAGAGTTGATGTAGATAAGAAAAAGAATGGGGCCCAAGACTGAACCTTGTGGTACCCCAAGCTTAATTAATTGCTCATCGCTTCTCATATTATCCAACTTTACTCTCTGTGACCTATTATTCAGATAAGAATTAAACCATTCGAGCATGAAGCCACGAACCCCTGCATTTCCAAGTTTTTTTTTTAATATTTTATGGTCAACAATGTCAAAGGCTTTGGTTATATCTATGAATAGCGCAGCTGTACATTTTCTTTCGTCAAGGTTGCGATTTATCTGAGAGCAAAATTCTAAGAGTGCATTCTCGGTTGATTTATCCTTTTGAAATCCAAATTGTGTAGGATGAAAGAACATCGTCTTGTGTAGAAAATTGACTAATCTAATTTTTATAAGTTTTTCGAAAACTTTACTTATGCTTGGCAGAAGAGAAATTGGCATATAGTTTCCTATTTCAGTTGGAGAGCCTTTTTTTTAGCAAAGGAATGACATCTGCAAACTTTAGACCGTCAGGAAAAACACCAGAAAACACACTACGATTGAACACAACAGCTAATACATCCACAATGAAACACGCAATATTCTTAAGGACAAAAAAAAAAACACTGTGGCGCTGGCAGCCCGGTATGGGCCATGGCCTAGCTTCTTGACACTCATTTGTGTTGCTCATGTTTTCATTTCTGTCACATCTGAGCGGGGCCTACGGTTTATCGCCGAGTCCGAACGGCACTCCTTAGAAGCTCTTTCGTAGGCAATTTTTTACTTTCGGGAGTTTGCCATTGCCCGCCGAAAGGGTGATGTCGATTTGAAAAATTGTTGGTGACCCAGCCAGGAATCGAACCCAGACTTTCTGCGTGATAGTCCAATGAGCTAACTATCGCGCCATCGCCATCGCCCATCTTAAGGACAACATTAGAAATACCATCGACACCATATGACATTGAGTTATTTAAACTGCCAATAATTCTTAAAATCTCTAAAGGAGTTATAGGGTCGAAAACAAAACTTCTACTACTACACAGAGTTTACATCATCATCAGAATAATTTCCAAAAATCAAAGAGGAAAACCTACCCAAACTACTTCACATTGAACTCAAATTGTATTGGACTTGGCCGAACAATATTTAGACAGTGGTAGAACCATTGCAACCGATAATTTGTATACCTATATTTCCTTAGCCAAAAAACTCCTTGCTCGAAAAACGCACATTATTGGAATTCTAACAGACAAGGAAATCCAAGAGATGTGACGACTGCTAACCTCAGGAGAAATGAGATAAAAGTGCTTGAAAATTCAGGAATTGTCGTTGCTAAATGGAAAGACAAGCGCGATGTTCTAATGCTTAGCACAAAACATGGTTTGGAGGAAGTGCTAACAGGAAAGCGGTCGAGACAAGGCGAGGAACTAAAAAAATTTAGTATGATTGTGGATTACAATCATGCCAAGCAAGGTATTGATATATCTGATCAAATAGCTTGCGGTTTTACACCTCTTCGTAAAACTATCAGATGGCATCACAAAATAGCCTTTGAGTTTCTACTTTCAACATCCGTTGTAAACGCGTTGGTCATTTATAAAGACATAAAAAATTGCTCAATTTTAGAGTTCAGAAAAGCGATTTGCGAGGCTTTGTGTAACCCTATCTTGGAAGCACAAGCATCAACATCCAAAACAAAGCACGTTTTGAAAGAAACCGAGACCAGGGATTCTCGAAACAGAAAAATAAGAAAACGTTGTGCAGACTGCTATACCAATATAAGTCAAAATGAAGGCAGAAACGCTGCAGTCAAGAAGACGAAGAAGGTTACAACATTTTGTGATACCTATGAAGGAAACCCTACCTTATGTTTAGAATGCTTCAACAAGCATCAAAAGTAATACCTACTTATTATAAGTTATAAAAATTGTTCATTATCATCTTTTCTTTGCATTTTTTTTTCAATAAAATCAACCCCAAATAATTTGATCAAAATTGGGTAAAAATGTGTGGTTTGTGAATGGTGCCGAGGAAGAAAAATTTGTGTTTTTATAACAGGCCACGCAGGAAACATTCATACAAAAAGGTATAGCTTGTAACCGCCGGCGGTGCACATGGCTTCTCAGGGTGTAAAAGGTCTGCCCGCCGGCGGGTCACATGGAGGTGAACGTGTTAAGGTATCCGAAAATTTGGGATTAATACTATCATGTAACTTATACACAAAGCTGATTTTTAGAATATCTTTAATAACTACTGGTACGTTCTCAAAAAACTACTATTGCAGTGCCATCGCGCTTGGCGCATCATCTCCAAACTTCCCTCTTTGGCCTGTAGAGCAGCTCGAAATCGATGAAAATTTTAATTCAAAAATCATTCCGTCTCGGCGGCAACGTAACAAGCCAAATTACGGTATTTGGGGTTCAAAAAATCCACACGTAGTCATTGAGAAGCCAATGCATCCTGAACGTGTGACTGTTGGGTGCAGTTTTGGGATAGGCGAAATTATTGAACCATTTTTCTTCCAAGACGACAATGGATAAAACATTACAGCCAATGGCGAGCGCTACCGATGCATGATAACCCATTCTTAACTTACTTACTTTATGTGGCCCTACAGTCCGGGGTGGACCTGGGTTTCAGTCAACAAGCGTCTCCACCCAGCTCGATCCCTGGCCAGCTGCCTCCCGTTTCGCACGCTAGGTTGGCTCAGGCCCCCTTCCACTTGCGTGCGCCACCTGAGTCTCGGTCTTCCTTTACCCATTCTTTATGGCCAAAAATTAAGGATTTTGATTTGGACGGGCTATGATTCCAGCAAGATTGGGATACGTGCTCCACAAGCCACCCAACAGTAGTTGATTTAATGGCTACTGCTCGTTAGTTCAATAATCATGGAATTAATCGTAGCACGTAGCTGCGCTGTGGTGCGATTGAAATATGCTTTTTTTTGTTTGTGTGGTGCCATTTAAAATCGGGGCCATGCCAACAATCCAGAACAATATTAGTCAAGCTGTTCATGAGGCAGGGGCAGAAACTATAGAAAATGTATTGAAAAATTGGATCGTTGCATTTGTATAGTCTTTTTAAAAGTAAACCAACAGATAGTTCAGATATATGACTGCGATGCCATCATCAGCACAAGATGATGTCTGCCACTTCAAGCTGGCATCTTATAAATTGTAACCATTCCACAACGAAAAAGCTTTAACATTGTGCTCATCCAGAAACACTGGCAAACACATAACGTCGTCATAACATCGATCGTGTGAACTGGAAATGATCTTATGGTTTTATTATCTATTGTTTAGACATTCCTCTAACTCAAGGCAAGATCTTGTTCACTCCAAATCTGAGTCGCACTTGGCCAAAACAAAATTTATGATAATTTTTTACAAACTTCAACAGCTAACATAACTTGATCTCAAGGCAGCCTTGGAATATCAAAGTGTGACGAATGCATTTTGTTGATTGTTGTTTCAATATTGTTATTTACCTCACTGATTGCAAATTTGAATAAACATCACGTCTGTTGCAAAATGAGAAATTAACAATTAACGATAATTGCAGACTGTTTAACACGTAACTTTGGAAAGTTATTATTTTCTATCTAAACAAATCCATCCGACCAACGTTAACGTTAATGTTGAAAGTACACGAAAATGTGCTTGGTGGTGTTCAAAAAAATAATTACGGTGATTAAAATGCTGGTACCCAAATGTAGGATGACAGAGTCGTGAAATTAAAAACTAATTAAAAAAGTCACCGTGGTAAGTGGTTTCTTAATCCAGTGGAGCATAAATAATAGTTTTTCGATATATTAGATGGCCAACTTCCAGTCGAATAGAGGGACTAACATGCGCGTGAGTACGAGCCGTCTCTATCTCGGACTGGTGCAAGTGTCACCATAGCCTCCTCGCGGCGGCTGCCGGTAACAAGATTTATGAACTTAAAGCTTGGCAAATACCGTGAGGCTAGTCCCTTGTGAGCAAGGTTTGCGAGGGGCCAGTAACCTCTTCCGTAAAAAAATACATAACTACGAGACCAACAGCAAGCCTCGGAAAAGGACCGAAAAGAAACGATTTAAGAAATTTCTCATGGAACTTGAGATCGCTCTACAGAGCCCGAGCCGATGCCCTGGCCATATATAAAGCTGAGTTAACAGATCTACAAGAAATAAGATGGCTAAGCAATGGTGTCTTGCAGAAGAAAAAGCGGTCACCCAAGACCCCATGTGCTCGGTAGGTTTTATAATCTGGACCCTAAATGCCTACCCAAGGTATGACGTTAAAATTATCGTTAATGACTTCAACGCGAAAATAGGTCAGGAGTCAGTATTCAGGCGGTATATTGGCTCAGTTTGCATGAGAACACTAATGAAAATGGACTTCGAGTCATAGAAATGGCAACATCCAAGAACTTGGTCGTTGGTCCCGCGTAAAGATATCAATAAAGTAACATGGGTAACACCTAATGGAGTCACTCGCAAACAAATAGACCACGTGTTGATAGATCGTCGCCATTGCACGGGCCTGATCGCGATACACTTGTATCAAGGTGCCAACATCGACTCGAATCACTATTTTGTTGGTATGGTGTACCGAGCGCGGATTTCCCAGAAAAGACACATTGCATCCGCTGATCAGTTTCGAATCAACACGCGATAAAGTCGCTGGTAACACCTTTGGCTACGCGCTAAGGCTCGCCCTCAACGAAGATGATAGTGTAAGTCCTGAGACCAAAGTGCCGGGCGTATAAGAGAAGTGGACACGTCTTAATAATAAAGTCATTAGTACTGCTGATTCCATCTTAGCCAATAGTCGCAATGATCGGAGCGACTGCTTTGATGATGAATGTAAACTAGCGACTGAACACAAGAATACTGCATACCGAGCAATGCAGCAATCTCAAGGAGCGCGGGCACTCGAAAAGGAATATAAAAGGCTCAGAAAAGAAGAAAAAAAAAAACTTCAAAGGCAACGAAAGGCAGCCTGGGAGAAAAATAAAGTCCTTGAAATGGAAAAAACTAGAGAGGGAGGTCTGCACCAGATGCGGAAGTTCTACCAATCCATCCGAAACATGACGCAGTACACACCACGCTGCAGATACTGTAAAGACGGAGAGGGAATTTGATCACCGATCTTAAAGGCATTCTGGATCGATAGGAAGTTCACTTTGATGAATTGCAAGAAGACAACCTCATACTGCAGCCTCCAAACATTGAGCAAGTACAAAAAGCTATAAATCGGCTCAAATATTGTATAATAAAGCCTCAGGAGCTGATGATGTACTAGCCGAGCTGATCAAACATGGAGGCCCAACACTACATCAAATCATAGTGCACGTATGGGAATATGGAGAGATGCCAGAAGACTAGCGAAAAGGCATCATATGTCCCATACACAAGATAGGAGGTATCACAGAGTGCAGCAATTATAGGGGTATAAAAATCTTGAGTACATCCTATTAGATATTCTCCTCCATCCTACAAGATCGGATAGCGGAAACCATAAATGGCAAATATCAATGTTGCTTCAGCCCAGGCAAATCAACGATTGACCAGATCTCCACCCTTAGGCAGGCAATGGAAAAATGTCCAGAATTTAACATTCCAACGTACTACCTGTTTATAGGTAGCTTTATTGCTGTCCAAACCCGTTAAGATATTCAATGGACCCATGGAGAAAGCAATCTCAGACGCTGATACATCTAGAAGAGGGACAATCGTCACCAAGTCCACCCAATTACTGGCTTACGCAGACGATATCGACATCTTCGAACGAAGCGAACAAGCTGTGCACAACTCTTTCATCCAGATCGAGCAGGCGGCCAAAAACCTGGGACTGCATATAAACGAAGGAAAAACTAAATACATAGTGGCTTCGTCTGCGAGAAATGTAAGCAGAACAACAACAGCAGTCAAGGTAGAGGAGCGTGAATTTGAAGTAGTTCAATGCTTTAACTACTTTGAGTCATATGTAGCCACCAATAATAACATGGTTAGAAGAATTCGGCGGGCGGCTGCTTAAATCCAACAGAACCTACTAAAGTCTTGCGAGGCTATTTAAATCCAGAAACCTCACCATGAATTTGAAACTGCTGCTGTGCAAAGCTCTAGTCTTGCCAGGCATGGTTACGTCAGATCTTGAAAAAAAAATAAAGTGTTGCAATCCGTAACATTAAACCTCTATATCTACTTGAATTCAACTGTACAGAGCTATGAATAGTTTTGGAAGCCCAGCCAAGCTCGTTCGCGTCCATCAATGATGATGGAGAATACCCGCTACGCCGTCAAGATCGGTCATGACGAAACCGAAACTTTCAATGACACAAAAGGACTTAAACAAGGTGACGCGTTACATATGTGTACATGTGATTTTTTAAAACTCGTTTTTGAAAGAATGATTTGGAACTCACAACTTAACCACCTGTCCATCTTTTAAAGACTGTTCAGTTACTCGTATACCTAGACGAAATTGACACTGCTGTCAATGAAGTTCTTGCGATTATTGAAGTAGAAGCGGCCGGTATATTTTTTCAACCAAGCAATTGAGTAATAACGTTCTCTCTCAAGCAATCAAAAAGACTTTTACATAACTTTGGTCATCCTAGTCCTACTTTACGGTACTGAATCTTTGCCACTGATGTAAGTAGATGAATATGCTCCCGGGCGCTTCAAAAGCAAAGTTCTTCAACATTATTTCGGCCCCTTTTGAATCAGTTGAGAATAGAGAGAGAAGTTTTAACAAGGTATTTTACATTTTACGACACAGTACCGATCTCACCAGCACAGCTCAAATAATCTAGGTTAAATTGCAGGTCGGTCCAACCGACCCCTCGTCACAGGGATATCAAAAATGGAACTGGTCCTCCAGGTTGGTGGTTGTGCCGCCGGGGTAAATACCCGGGTGTGTGGCCGTGGCTCAAGTGCAAGTGAACTGGATTCCAAATCGGAAGGTTCGGTGCTCGAATCGCAGCCGTGCCCGAAAGACTTGCAACTTGTCAACAAAAGTGTAGTTGACTAAAAAAAGACAATTAAGTCAGCTCTCACTAACAATATAATCTTCTCATTAAAAATGTTGGATGCCACCCATGGAGCAAAAGAACCACTGAGCGCAAACATCTTTCTTCTCTCTCTGCTAAATTTTCCAAAAAACCCAACACATGCTGAGGCATTATAAATGTATTCATACTCACTTGAGTGTTAAGTTCTTTAAAAACAAAAAAACAAAAAAAACTGCCAGGCCATGGAAAAAATACAAAAGTTGCGAAGCAACAACAAGCCTCGGATCCGAACGGATCTACTGTTGATCAATCAACCGTCAACCAGATTGACCACATTGCGATCGACGCAAGACACTCTCAAGTATTATAGATGTCGGAACGTTCGGAGGTGCCTACATCGCAGCCAAGATACGGTTGTGGATATCCCAAACAACGGCAAAACCGGCTAGTATTGAGAGGAATTTCGACGTCAGACAGCTACAATCGCAAGAGATCGCCAAATCCTTTTCCATTCGAGTCTCCCTTAGTTTCTTAAAAGGTCCCTTACCGCCAGCATCAAGCATCGAAGACCGATGGCAACACTGCCAAAAAACCATCAGAGATGCCGCCTCTGATGTGTTGGGTTTCACTCGACTACCACAACGAAACCCTAGTTTAATGCCGGCAAGCACATGCAGCTAAGCAAAATGCACGCAATGCGGCGCTGCAAAGAAAGACTAGAGCTGAAGAGGAGAGACAAACACCGGCTTCTCAGGAGGAAAAAGAAAGAGCATGAGAAGCGCACGGTCGAGGAAATTGAGAGATGGAAAGGAAAAATAACATGCCATCGACACAAACCCCGAAGAGAAGCCTGTAGAGACGAGCAAGGGAACATCGTAGTAGAGTCGCAGTCAATGATTACTTCTGTAGACTGTATAACGGCGATGACGGACCAAATACCGCTGTCAGGCAGAATCAATCTTTCAACTTGAACGATGATGACCAACAATTCCGTCCACCCGACCTGGATGAAGTGAAGATAGCGATATTTAAGCTCTTCTTTAACAAAGCTGCTTTAGCGGACGGGCTAACTGCCGAGCTCTTCAATAAGCGAGCTATGACTTCGTAAGTCTTCTAATTGCTAAGTATTGCAGATCAAGGAGACATTCCATAAGCTTGAAATCACATCAAAGATTCATCATTTCTTAGGTCGCGTAACACAGCATCTACAGGGTGAGAGAGATGTCTCAAATTAAAAAAACTCACCCTGTATAGTGACAAGCTATGCAAAGCGATGTCTAGTTTTGGCATTCCGGCATCGCTGCTCCATCAAGGTCGGTAAAGATCTCACCGAGACCATTGATGTCAAAAAAGGATAAAGATAAGGCGATGCGCTCTCATGCGATTTTCTCAACATCATACTTGAACGAATAGTGCAAAACTCACTCACCAATACAAGGGCACAATCTTTCAAAAGCCCTTGCAAATACACTTATAAGCCGATGATATTGACATAATCGGAAGAAAGCAGCGTGATGTCAGTGGCACTTTTACGAATATTGAGATGAGAGCGGCTTAACTGGGTTTAGTGGTAAACGAAGGCAAGACCAAATATATGCAGTCAAGTAAAAAGGACAACCAACACCGAAGTCTCGGACAGAACTTCACTGTCGACAGGTATAACTTTGAGGTAGTTAAGGATTTTGTCTTCCTAGGTTCCGCTTTGGACTAAGAAGGCAATTGACTAGTAAAGCCCTCTCTCGAACAACAAATGTTACCCTATATAAGACCTTAATAATCCCGGTCCTGCTCTATGGCGCAGAGGCATGGACAGTATCAAAAATGGATGAGGGTGTTCTTGGTTGCTTCGAGAAAAAAATTCTTCGGTCCCGTCTGCATTGAAGGAGAATGGAGGAGGAGATACAGCAATGAACTCTACGGACTGTACAGCGACAACGACTTGGCCAGAAGAGTAAAGATCCTACGACTGAGATGGCTGGGTCATGTAGAGCCGATAGAATCTGGTCCGAAAAGTCTTCGAATCCGCCCCCCAGGGACAGATGTAACATGTGTTTAACGTAGGTACCTGCCGTGAAGGCTTAAGCCTACGGTGCGTCTTCGCACAAGATATCAAAACAAAGCGTTGATCAGCGCCCTTCGGGTGATAAAGATACCACCACCAGTACCAGATTCGAAGTCGTGTGTAAGGCACGAACTTCCCCTTTGGTTAAGGGTCGAGGCCTATCTAACACCTCAGCCATTCTGTGGATCATGGCATCCGGTTGCAGTGCAACTCCACATCGAATAGACCAATGATTCCGTAGTAATCAAACGGATGAGCACATGTCGTAGTAGGCTACGACATATGCTCAACCATGAGATGTCCAAGCACCATTTGTTCTACTCTCCCCACGACTTTGGGTGTAAACCACAGCCACCACGATACTCCCACAAGGGGGCCAACTCCTAGGTCAGGCTGGAAACAATAGTTCCAGGGGCCCCTGACCTCCCGTGGTACCAGAATATAGCTTCCGGTCGAGCTTCGCAACCTTGCGGTCACTTCCAGTTGGGCACCTCACTGCCCATGACTGGCGGCCTTTACCTCAATTATACTACTCAATCAACCCGCTAGCTCTCTACTGCGTCTTCTAATAAATTCTTCCCTTGCAAAGCTACAGGCTCTTTCGAACCATACCGTGTCAGTTAGAATTCCACTGACATCGTAGGTCTCACCATTGAAGGTGATGCCCATAGCATGCAAGTCCCTAACTTCCGAATAATTTGGGCACTCGCAAAGAACGTGCAGCCAATCTTCATGGGAAGCTCCACATGAGCAATTCGCCGAGCCGCTAAGCCCCCTTTTATGCAAAAATGCATTAAGGGAGCCATGCCCGGTCAACAAAAAGCCCAGGCTGAGGTTAAATTTCCGTTCAGGAAACCTCTGCAGGGTCAGCACATCCCTAAGAAAGCTGTAAGTAACCCTGCCATTTTCGCCATTTTCCACTTCCCTCTGGGAGACCCAATCTTGCTCGTTTAGCGGGAGACCTTTTCTGATCTTGAAGGCAATACCACGACGTATCGCCTCCAGATCGAGAGGTGGCACTCCCAACAAGACCTGCAATGCCTCTGTGGAGACAGTGCGGCAGACAGGTAGGCAACCAATCAATGCCACTCTTTGGCAAGCCAAAATCTGACGGCAGCAATCATCATTCGTTGCCGCATCGTACCACACCGACGCTCCATAAGTTGCACAGGCAACTAAAAAACTGTCGTATATGACACGAACGGAACGCCTGTTAAGCCCCTAGTCAGATCGCAGAATGCGCCTCACCTGGCCTACAGCACACAACATGCGTTTCCGCATTTGCTTGAAATGAGGCATGAATTTCATGCGCTCACCCACCGTTATGCCCAAGTACTTGACCTCAGCCACACACTTAATGCTAACGGCATTCATGTGAATCAAAGGGTTCCGACGTCTCGTTTTCAATTTGCCCTTCAGCAACATTGAAACAGTCTTCTCCGTTGACACCTTGACGCCAACGCTTTCTCCCCATTCAGAAACGATTGAAAGAGCTCTTTCTCCTACTTGTTCCGCAAGAGCCCTGGAGTGACCCTCAAGGCCCCCCAGGGACAGCGTAGTAGAGGAACACCGAGACCCAGGTGGTACACACAAGTGGAAGAGGACTTCAGACAACTTAGCGTGCGAAACTGGAGGCTAGCCAAGGATCGACCTAGCTGGAGACGCTTGTTGATTAAGGCCCAGGTCCACCCCGGACTGGAAGTAAATAAATTGCAGGTCACATTTAACGCATGGATACCAGGTCTCCTAATAAAACTGGAAGCGTGTTTACTAATGTTCTGATCGACGCCAGACTGTAGCTCTATGTAAAAAGTAAAGTAAGAACAGCGCAGTTACAATTCAATGGGAAACCTAAATTCATTACCCATACAACCTTTAGATTATATTTTAAAAATTAAAAAAAGAATAAAAAACGTAGGATAATGTTTAAAAGGAAAAAACAAATAAAACTTTATTAAAATACTGAACATAATTTACTAAAAACAAAAAAAATAATAATAAGATTAAAGTAGAAGAATGAATTGAGTTTCGCTCCTTAAGATTAAAAGAAAAATTAGCAAATTACCTCTTAAATAAAAATAAAACGTTTATAGGTATTAATATTCAATTTATGTGTGTTTGAGTGTTTTTTTTTATAAAACTTATTATAGCATAAGAATAGCATGTATTTAGCCCATGATACAATTACAATGTTACAATGATACAACTTTTTCTTTCTATCTAATAGTACACTTAGAAGATACTTAATGAGATAAGTACAAAACAAAACAAAAGTAAATGCAGAATGCAATAATTTTTTATACAGATTAAATTCAAAATATTGAAAAAAATAAAAATAAAAGAGAAATTCTAAAAACAGACCAAGTAAACTTAAAGTTTTCTAAACAAACAAAAAAGATATTTGAAACACTATATAGGTAGAATAATTGTTTTTTTATGTGCCTTTTCCGAAGCCTGGAAAATCGGACGCTTCCGATTCGTCGTCGTCCTTTTCGACGCCTATACAATGGATGCCAGTTCGTAACATTGGTGTACCTTTACCTTTGCCTAAAACTCGGGCGGCTATTAGCAATTTAAAGATCTCCATGGAGTTCTTCGAATTGACAATAATCAAGGTTTCCCGCAACAACTTCTCCTTGTAGGCGAAGAATTCTATTTTCATTTCGAAGAAGTCGTGCTGGTCATGCTTAACGCCCGAGAATTCTGTGATCCGGCAATGGAGGTTCGGAATCGAATTGACATCGGGTACAAATTGTGTTTTCGAGAAATTGTCCACCTGACCGAATATCGATGCGGGTAACTTCAGATCTATTGAGTATCTGTGATTGATCTGGAGGAATCCTAAACTGATGACAATGGTATCGCCCGAACGTTTATACGTAACACTGCTGTCCGATTCGAAGTCCTCCTTGAGACTGGTTGTATCGAAGTGTACATGAGGATGATCTGAAAAGATACAAAAAAAATGACTTGGATTAGAAATCAACTCGAAAACAGGTAGCAGAATTAGAGATGTTCCATGAGTAGCCACTGCATTGCACTGAAAGTGCACTTCAGACAGACTACGGATGGGTTAGATTGTAAGGTGATGGGACAATTTGATTTAAATGTTGCCAGTCACAGTGATGATGCTGACGGTATTCATTGACGGCAAGAAATCGACTGGATGCCTATGATACAGAGGTGTACATACATAAATGGAAAATACTTCTTTTGTACTCTGTTTAGGTCATATGTGGTTGGGGTCGAAGTAAATTGGGTTATGGTGAAGGTGTCATTCTTCCACAATGCAAATCAAATAGTGTCATCCGGTTCTGTGTGTACAAAGGTGGAATCAATCACCTCCATTAACAATGAACAGGTGTGCTAGTAGCTGATAAGTTGAAACACGGAAAACTATTAAAATCCAAGTTCGCTTATTATAAGTCTTTTGTTTGGAATTCCATTTGCAATGTGTTCTATCAGGAGACTGCGTTTATACTGATAGGGATAGGTGTCATGGTCAAAATGAGGAGAAAACTAAATTGGAATGTATCATTTATTGTATATGGTGCCTTAGGTGAATCACTCCAGATGTGAGCTGACATACTCAAATATACTCAAATATGAACGAGGCGCCGAACACTGGCCGATTTAGTACAACACTAGCTGGTCATGAGTGAACAAAAAAAAACGCCTTTCGCGCGTTAACAGGTGTTTATAAAGTGTTATAGAAATAAAACAGAGAGAATATTTATAGATAGCAAATATGCCAGAGTATGGTGTTGGTAATTATTTTTAAGTTCAGAGTATTTTTATTAATAAATAAGTAAGGCTCTGTCACTATGAACTAATCGTTTTCATACTGACAATTTTGAGTTAGTAGGTGTCAGCATTACACGCCCCAAACGCTGCCTTTACGTACTATGATGTTACATTCACCCATTTCAACCAATTTAGACGTATCGACCTGTAGTTCACGCTGCATATTTTTTGACCGATGATGCACAAAGTGTTTATTCTAGTAGGGGATTTCAACCTTCTTCACATGAAGTGGGCGCCGTCCGACGAATCGTTTCATTTCGTCTCTCTTAATTCGTTATCTGATATAGAAATATTGATGGTGGATTGCCTAACCAACTCAGGTTTTTATCAGATTAATGGAATATCTTATACAATGAACAGACAACTCGACCTTGTCTTCACATCTGATTCGGATAACTGTGTCGTTTATAGAAGTGTTCATCTTCTTTCCACTCTAGACCGCCTCCATTCCCCCTTGTTAATTATGTATATACTCATATGAAAATGGCAATACATGTGTCGATTCGGTAAATTCATTTTCATTTAACTTCCGTAGAACCGACTTAAACAAATTTAAAAGCCTTAACAGCAATATTAACTTTGACCTTATTGTTGATACAACTAACATTGATTTTGCCCTAGAAACTAACTATTTGTAAATTTTCTCCTGCTTTGCCCAATCGGTTACATATTCTTTTCGAAAGGAAGGAAGTAAGTTGTGGCACAAATTCTTAAGAACTCGATCTGATTCCGACTATTGTAACTATCGATTTGTATACAATCGTTTTTCTGAATTTTGTGAGTCTTTTTAAGTTGAGTACCTCTAACGTATGCGATTAAGGTTAGTCGCGCACCAAAAGAAAGTGAGACGGCTACCCATCTACTCTCAAATTTCTGAGGGAATATTCTGCGGACGCAAAAACCAAGCAAACACCTGAACCCGATCTTAGTTACTTTAACTATATGAGAAACTGTTCAGAAACGTCAACCATCTCGCTAAATATAACAACATCTTTGGTATCTGAAAACATTTCCAAACTTAAAGATGACTTTTCGTCCGGCCCTGATGACCTTCCGGCCATTGTAATAAAAGAGTGTGTAAGCCATCTCAGTTCTCCCCTCGCTGGCCTATTTAACTTGTCTGTTAAAACATGTAGTTTTCCCTTCCTATGGAAGAAATCTTATATCATCTCTATCCATAAAAAAGAAAGTAAGCCCGAAGTCAATAATTATAATCCTATAGCAAAACTCTCTTGCACACCCAAACTTTTCGAAAGCATAGCCTATAAACAATTGCTCCGTACTATAGGCCAACTATCTGCACGTTGTTGCATGGATCAAATCCTTTTGAGAAGACCGAGAATGCCGGGACACCTTCAGTTCTTCAATATCCGACCCGATCAAAGCAACATCTGGGTGGCCGTGGCTCAAGTGGTAGCGAACTAGCTTACAAATTGGAAGGTTCGGTGTTTGAATCCCAACAGTGCCCGAAAGATTTGCATTTTTTTCAGTCAACAAAAATCAAATAAAATGTATACAACAACAAGCCAGCTCTCACTAAAAATGTATTCTCCCCATTAAATGTTGGATGCCACCCATTGAACAAAATAACCACTGAGCCCAACATCAGAATTCTCCAACCCTTACGTTACACGGTCCCTAAATATTACTCTTGTAAGGCCTCTTCTGCAATATTATATCTAAAATCTTGGAAAGAACCCTTGAGACCCATCATTTGATTGTCGATTTTAAGGCCTCATAGGACTAGGTCCAATTTTGGCATTTGTGCTTAACTAGTTTTGACAGACAACTTATTGTCAACACTAGAGGCTTTGCCTATACTGATGTCATAGATATTGATGGACTTGCAACTATTGAAACAGAAGATGATTTGGCGATAACAGTGGGAAAGACGAAGCACATGTTCACATAGAAAAGTAGAAACGGAAGACACAATATCAACACAGTCACAATAGATAGGAATAACGTCGAGGCAGTGAAAGTCTCAAAAGTTTAATTCAAACAATCGGGTAGCAGAGCCCCTTCTCGGACAACTGAGATCGCCCAAGAAATGTATCCCCTGTACATCGACATGAACTTACCTAAAGATGCCAAAATGCATCGGCTTTTTTGGCTAGGACATGTAAATCCAGCTTTCCAGTTCGTAAAGTCTTCCAATCCATCACTAAGAGGAAGACTCCGCCTTAGACCGCGCTCCAAGGGTACACAATTTAAAGCAGCAAGCGAACAACAAAGCTGGCTGGAGAGGTTTGTTAGCTAAGAACTGGGCCACCTTTGTTTATCTCAAATTTAACCCCACAGAAGACCACACTCTGTTACTCATATCCATTCGAAATTAAGCACAAAATCATAAAGAATTCGTGACTATTAATTGACAAATGAAAGGCCATCCTACCACTATGTATTTCTCTAGTTAAGACGCTTCATTGCATTAACTCGTATTCAGATAAAATCAATTTGTACACCATTTATCCCGGTCTCACTTGACCAGTTATGATTATATCGAAACCTCCATCAAACCCTCGTAAATTGCAAGCTGGAAATAAATTCTGCACGCTAATTTAAACAATTTATTGCATTTCGTGGTCAACGCTAACCTTAACCACATTTTCGTTGCATGATTTTGTTCATTCGAAAAGCATGGATTCACATGGTGATTAAATATCAAAGGCATCCGAATAATACTCGTATTCTGCCAACGTACTCGTATGAACATGATTAACTATTTTGTTTCCATATTTTTTTTTTTTTTTACAAAAAAAAGGGTAATTAACTGCTGCCATTACATTATTTATCAGTTCACCTTATCCTCAGGGCTAAATCAGGTCTCGGACGGTAACCACCGTGTGAACAATCTGAACACTCGAGCACAGGTGAACGGTTATCGCACTCAAATTTTCATTATTGCCTTTCCGAGAGCAATAACCTACAACGAAGTCTACAACAGATTTGTAGTACAACTTGGAATTTGAGATACGAGTATCTTTGCAAAATATTACTTTGAACTCGTATGACATTACGAAAATCCCAGATACTAGTCTGAGTCACTCGGTCAATCATCCCAGCAATCTTGCTTACGTAGAAGACAGTACAATCCGGTGGAGGTTTTTTAGTAATAAACCTTTCCAAATAGGCCGGTCTTTATGTCAGCACTATGCTTCTGGTGTTGGCTTTCAAGTTTCGCAACATTTTCTCGAATATGATAATACAGTAGCTCATGTGACAAGCGCATTGCTAAGGCCTCAACGTTAAAGACTTGCCAATTTGACGTGTTTTCACAGATGCCGCAACTAGACATATGCATATCTATGTAACCTGTCTATAGGTTCTGTCATGTGCGGCTTTGAAACCAATAAGCAGATCTTGATTGTCGATCTGAACTTTTTGAGTACAAGGCGTATTCAAGTTTAGTTTGATTCTGCTTTGAACGCTCGGAATGTTTGGACGTCTATAATATAATACAAGTATACAAATCGTTGTGGATTGGGAATAAAACCCCATAAAACCGATCTTGTCCTCTTCTCGAAGAAATACAAAATTCCGAATATAGGCCCTACATCAATAAACGGTATCAGTTTGGTTTTCTCTGACACAGCGAAATATCTTGGTGTAATTTTCGACAGGAAACTAAGACGGCAACCTAATATTAAAAAAAGACTAAGGAGGGTCTCAGTAGCTTTATTCTCTAACAAAACATTTGCATCGGGAACAAATGAGACCTCCGACCTCGTATTGCCTATATCTCTCGGTTATAAGACCGATACTCATCTTCGAGGTGGTTAGCCTGAAGCTAACCCCCTCCGCTGCACTGGATGTTCTGTTTCAATTGACACCCCACGACATTTATAGCAGACAAGTAGCTTCTAGGCAGCTTTTAGATCACACTTCGACTACACCATCCATAAACATTGGTTTAACAAAAGCTTCCACGTAAGCATTCTCTCCAGATCCTTCTGCTTACTTGGACGACAAATCAATCCACTTCTATACTGACAGTTCAAAAACCTGTAGTGGGGTTGTTGGCGGTGTTTTCACTGATAAGCTTAGCCTAAGTTTCTCCTTCGGCCTTCCCAATCAATTAGCGCATTTCAGGCGGAAATTCTTGGCAATTAAGGAAGATCTGTCCTGGCTGAAGAAAAACGTAACATCTGCCATGGATATCCGCATCTTTTCCGACATCAAATCCCTACACTCATGTTCTATTGGCACCACTATACCCATAACACCTGGAAAAGGTAACACTGGTATACCTATCGCTACCTGCAAACTAAAACTAAAGCTGGATGCTAATAGAAGAACAAATCTTAGGTGACGGGTTGGATCGACATCATTAGCGACCAAACAAATCAGCCCAAAACTGGATCTGAATCGTTCTAAGAGTTTGATCATTTAGAAGAGGAAACATCTTAGCGCTATCGTAGGTGTGTCACTTACGATTTCTAAAGAAGCTGCATGGACGAGGAGGAGGAAGGACAATTCCACACCTCCTTTGTAAAGGGTCATTCATTTCGTAGTTTCAAGTTGGTAACGCTGGTATTTGACACCTGCCAAACTCAGCTGTTATTTGAAGTGTCATAATATTAATTGAATGTTTGCCATTTACAATAATGGATCGCTTACACAAATCGAACAACGCGTTAAAATTATTAAAACTCACTAGAAAAGTTGTGATTCAAACGTAGCCATAATCGACCGACTACGCAAGCAATCGGTAAGATTGTGAAGAAATTTGAAGAGGGTGGAAGCGTTACTGATGTTGTAAGGCCTGTGCATCATTGTATTGCACGCTCAGTCGAAAATATTGCTGCTGTGAGTGCAAATGTTGCTGATGATCCGAATTTATCGATTTCCCAGCGTTCGCTGCATTTGTATTTGCATCTTCAACCTAATAAAGCTCAACTTACGCAACAATTTAAGCCTGCTGACCATTCATAACTCCGTAGATACGCTTCTTGGGTGTTGAAACAGCAGACAACCCTGATTATTCGAACAGAATTTTCTTCTTTCTGTGCCTCATCACATTTCTCCTTCGGTGGGTATGTAAACAAACAAAATTGCCACATATGGGGCTCAGAAAACCCACAAGTGATCGAAGAGGTGCCGTTGCATCCATACGGTGTGCTCTATGATCGAAAGGTATCATTAGTCTGTATTTCTTCGAAGATGCCAATGGGCGGACGGTTACAGTCAATTCAGAGGGATATGGTCGAATGATAACCGATATTTTTTGGCCGGCGATTGAAGATCATGACTTGGACGATATGTGGTTCCAACAAGACGGGGCAACTAGCCACACAATACGACTAATTATAATTAGCTCAAAAAAATCGCATGCTGCGAATCTTCCCGAAGTGGCCATTTGAATGAAATTGCTTTTTACACTTCATGGCAAAGTCCAAACTTTTTATTGAAATAAAATTTTCATTAAAAATGTATCGCTGAGTGTGTTTTATTTAGCTTTACTTTCGAAATCGGAAAACAATGACCCTTTACGTGTCCAGCTCTCTCCCAAAGAAGAAAACTCCACCTAGGAGAGAAGAAGAAGGCTCTTATGTGGAGATTTCTTCTACAATGACTCTACGCTGTGTTAAAAGGTCAAAATAGTTACTAAAGTAGGAGGATCACAGATCCACGTGGCATTACAACAGGCCTAAGTGGGTTGGTTTTTTCCAACAGCGACTCTAACCCAAACTAACCTCTACTATATATAATACCAACCCAATCTAATACTAACATACTATCATCAGTCGATGGCAATATGATCAGTCTGGTTTACAATACGAGTACCTATTACTTGATTACTCTCACGTAGATAGTGCTACAGTCCTGGAAGCACTAGGGCATCAACTAACATGCCTCTCCAGCCAGCGCGGGCTTATCAGCTGCTTCCAGTTGCCCGTGTCACTTAAGGTAAGGTGGTCATTTCCTACATTGCAGTAGAAATCTTGCCGAGCCAGCGCTCCATGAGTTCTTGCGTTCGGAATAACCGAGCCATTTGCGACAATTTGGCCTAGCTTTTAAGACGAAAAAGTCAACATCCCTGTACAGCCTGAACATTTCACTGTAGAAACGTTTCCTCTTTTTTCATTTAATACAAGCTGGACTGAAAATCACACGGAAAAAATTAACAGGTCACTGTGTTCTTCTTATTATATCAACCTCGTTGAATTCGTCTCCTTTGCTCTCTCAGCCCTAGAGAATGGTAATGAAGTCGATGTAATTGCAAATGACTTTAGCCTTCGATAATATCTCCCATCGCTTGATTGTCTGCTATCGGCTTTGAACCCATACTGTTAAAATCGATATCCTCTTACGTGGAAAACCGAATTTACAGTGATTGTTTTAGGTTAGCCCATTTGGCTCCATTTTTGGCCACATCTAGAGTTCCACAGGGCAGCTATTTAGGTCCTCTTCTTTTAATATTAACTATAAACGATCTCGATAGGATCATCAAACACTTCTCCGTCCAAATTCTTCAAAACCATTTCCTCACCCATGACTCTTTCCTCCTTCAACAAGACCTTGATAGTTTTTCGATCTGGTGCCTCAAAAATTGTTTAGAACTTAATATCGCCAAATGCCATTCCATTACCTTTACACATATATCTAGAATTGACAGCATCCAGCGCCGTTTTCTTCGATTTGCTCTTCGAGGTATGTATGTCCTGGAACGATCCAAGGGCTTTCGCCCCCGCCAAAATTATATGATGTCTGCATATGCGAGTAATTGCACAGACATTTGAACGATCGGGCCTCTGGAGTTTGCTTGTGAGCTTGACAAAATTCTTTAAGGACCGGTGTTGGAAAAATTATATGATAACGCATCGCCTTTTTAAGTATCGGGTTTTCCAACAGAGACTTGACAACTTTGAATTTAATTTGTGAACGCACTCTTTCACTAATCATTAAACTGTCACTGTCAATCTATACAGTAAACTCAACATTTTCATCATGGTAAAGTACACGAACAAGCAACGTCTGCAAATTGTAAAAATTTTCTACCGAAATTCGGAGTCGGTGACTGCAAATTTAAGAGCGTTAATTCAAATTTTCGGTCGTAATTCTCGCCCTAGTAGACAGGCAATAACAAGTTTAGTGGCTGGCTGGATGTAATAGCAGCTTTTGATCCTCTTTGAGTCTACATATTCGTTGTGTGATGTTGCCGTGTCAGTGAGACAACGGGTTGGCCGAAGTGTCGAAAATATCGCTGCCGTTCAGGCGTCCGTAGCAAACGATCCAAACCAGTCATTTTCAAGGCGTTCTCAAGAATTAGGCATCGCTTATCCCACATTATGGCGTATTTTGCGTAAGGATCTTGGTTTACACCCATACAAGATCAAGCTAAATCAAGAATTGAAGCCGATGGACCATTTGAAGCGACGCACGTTCTCCGATTGGGTTCTGGAGAAGATGCGCCAAGATGGTGAATTTCATCGCAAAATCATCTTCAGTGACGAAGCTCATTTTTGGCTAAATGGGTTCGTCAATAAGCAAAATATGCGTTATTGGTCGGGTGAAAATCCACATGTGCTTCATAAATCACCACTTCATCCACAAAAAATAGCTGTTTGGTGCGGTTTGCATGCCGGCGGCGTTATTGGGCCATATTTTTTTGTCGACGATAACGATCGTCACGTCAGCGTTTTTGCGCCATGATCACCAATTATTTTTGGCCCGAATTGGAAGATATGGACTTGGACAACATGTGGTTTCAACAGGATGGTGCCACAAACCACACATAACACGTTACAATCGATTTATTTTTGAGCATGTTATCTCAAAAAATGGGCCAGTCGATTGGCCGCCTAGTTCGTGCGATTTAACGCCGCTTGACTATTTTCTGTGGGGCTACGTTAAGTCATTGGTTTATGCCAACAAGCCGACGACGTTGGAAGAGCTCAGAGCCAACATTGAACGCGAAATAGCGGCCGTTTCGGCCGAAATGTGTGGCCGAATCGTTGAAAATTGGGTCGAACGAATCGACCGCTGCAAACGTGCCCGCGGTGGCCATCTGAACGAAGTCGAGTTCCATTCATAAATGTTTTGATTGTACTTCAAGCCGATAATAAAGTTTTTGAAATATCTCAAATGGCTTGCGTTTTATTTTAAAAAAAAGTTGTCAAATCCTTATTGGAAAACCCTGTACTTTCTTGACTGGCGGAGCAGCGTGCATTACCCATCATCACTCGGCATCGTCGAATGCACTTGGAAGGGATGCCAAGACTAGACATGGCTCTGTATCATTTAGTTTAACAGTCTGAATCTTTAATTTCGACGCACGCAGAGGTTAAGAGATACTCGATCAGCAAAGGTCCTGGTGGGCTCCTGCGATTGTAGTTACTCGACGTTTTACTTTATGGATATCGTCATCCACATTAGGCTACCAAGATAATGGTGTGTGCCGATGGTGGCTGCTTGCAACTTTTGGGTATAGCTGAGGAGGAGTGCTTTGCGTCCATCATAATTTGATCAATTTAGTTTGTTGATCTGAACTCAGTCAGATCCCTTAAGAGTCATAATGGTCTGGAAACCGTGTGCTGGATATACTCGTAGTAACAATACGTTCAGTCGCGAAATCAATAAGCAATAAGCCTGTATACGGAGGTGATGGCACGGAAGCTGTACTTTCACACTGTATTACCATAATTGCAGGTAGTTTGTTGTTTTCTTGTTTATCCCCAGATTAAATGCTAACAAGAGCCTCACAAACAACTCGGTGCGTTCTGCCGATGAGTCCATAAGCTTCCAAAGACATTCCATGACCGTGAATTGCCTTGCCGAATTCCTTTTTTAATATCAATAGTTTCAGTGAGTTTTCTCCTACAGATAAGGACACATTTCATAGAAATAGTGTGTCCTTCCTTGCAACAGTTTACAAAAGTGGATCTTCCAAGCTTTCAGTATTAAATTCGTCTTTTCTACGATGTTTCTGCGATCGTCTTTGCAGGATTCGGTACATGTTTTGATCACCACGACTTTGCAATTTCTAATCTTTTCCCATTCCTTTGGAGAAGTTTGTGATCATTTCTTTTTCTTCGCTCGTATGTGTCAAAATCAGATCTCATCTCAGCCATCGTCATCGTGCGCAGTTTTGCACTATAAGACTGCAGCTTGCCTGCAAATATTCGCCGGCATTTATCGTCGAACGATGAAATTCTTTTTTTCTGATCGCCTTGCGATATCCAGCATAAGCAATCAGAAATACCCCGACCTGATTCAGGAAAGTCACGCGGAATTCAGGACAATTTAAGAAAAACGGGGTTGGCAAAATGGAGTCTTGTATTTGTATCCGTTTATACTGTACTGGCTTCTATATCCGCATTATCAAAGTAAACACAAACACTCCAGAATGTACGGACGACTATAATGTTGGATTCGTCTAGTCGATGGTTCCTCCCATCACATCTCTTGGATAATGGTTAAAATGTCCATTTAGTTCTGACGTCCAATTAGTATAAAATCTCCTGTACAAAAGTTTCTCTACTCATTCCAAGTGAGAACACTCGGTAACTTCTTTCAGGTGGCTAATCCTGAATCACAACATTGAGGACAACCCTTTTCCACAAATCCAAAGCAAAATCTGAACATTAACATCGCAAACATAAAGTAAACTTTTCAACTTCATGTTAGGGATAGTTTTCCCTCCTCAACACTTATTCTACCTACCCCTTACCAGGGGTAGTAGTAATCTCTCATTTCTACTGTCCTTCGTTTCCTTCATAAGTACTCGTATATTACGAGCTTAGGATATAATAACCATATCCTCTAGCTGTCATCACTCAAACATCCTCGCAAAGAGAACTTTAAAAAAAAAAAACAAAAAAAAAAAGGAAAGGGGGAAGTACATTTTGAAATGTGTTTCCCTGTTACTTCCTCAATATCCGTTTTAATAACTGAAAATATGATTTCCAGAGCTGGACTAAAAAACAGAAGTGCTCACACTCGCGCTCGTCCTCCTACTCGTGTAGGAAGTTCCATGGAAACAGATGTCAGTTTGTCAGTTCAAATGACGTGATGTGAAAATGTGAGCAAAGTACTCGTATTTCATTTTTTGTTTCCAAGTCTCAACTGAAAGGACGAAAACCTTTGGCACATGTTCGAATTGAGCAAGCTTACGACGGATATCAGCCCCCAGGGCTGTCAACATTGACTTTTAGGAAAAAAAAAAAAAAAATGGGATCACAGTAGACAAGAGGGGCGCTTGTACACGTTGTGTTTTTACAATAATTCGTCTCTTATTTCAGGTTTCACCTTCCCACCCTTACGTTTGCATGACTCTATGTCGACGGTTATTTATGAGTCACGATGGAATACAAATCACTTGAACATTGACCCATCAATTGGGCTGGTTGACATTCGCAACACACGTTCGATTTCATGTCACGACTTAAGAGTTTCAATTGATTTCTCAAATTAAATCAAAGTGTCGAAAAATTTCATCAAAGTACGTAAATTCGAAGAAAGTTTCTCTCAGGGTCAAGTCCAAATTTGATTGGAGTCACCTACAGAGTTCGGTTCGACTGTTGATTGGAATGGGTGGACATCAAAGACTTGACCTCGTTTCTCATCGGAGCATAGTTAATTTATAAGAGATGTAGTTCCCAGAAATATCACAAGCCATGGATGGATGTACCGCCCCCAACAAATTTAGAATTCTTTTAAAAGTTGGTCTCTTTGCAAAGATTACTTTCAGAGGAGAAATTAAATCATCCAACTGGGGCAGAGGAACCGAATTTAAATGACATTCAATCGAGATGGTAGCGGAAGAGCCCTTAATGGACCAACGGCAGCACTCACATCCCAGAACGGGTTACTGGCTTTCAGTCCAACCGACTCTTGGTCCTTGGGGTATCATAAAATGGAACTGGCCCTCCAGGGTTGTGCCACCGGAGTAACTGCCCGGTTATGAAAAAAGATAAAAGTTGTGAAGCAACAACAAGCCTTGGATACGGACGGATCTAATGCTGACAGCCCATGCAAACGGATTAAGGACAAGGACAAGGCACTTCCGATATGCACGTGGAATGTTATAGGTCCCTTAACAGGCCACATGCGTATGAACATCTAGCGGAGCCCCTAGAGCAGACATAACCGCCATCCAAGAAATGCGATGGGATGGGCCGGACAAAAATAAGATGAAAAACTGCGACATCTATTACGGCGATTGTTATCGACGCCAAAAGCAGCGCCTATTTGGATGCGGATTTGTTGTTGGAGGCAGACTCAGGCAAGAAGTCATGAGTTTCCTGCATGTGAACGAGCGGCTCCCAGCAATCTGCATTAAGGCTAAATTTGCCAACGAAAGATTGTCGTAGCTAGCACGCGGTGCCCACATCTCGATATTTACAAGCGGACTTGGAGAACTCCTAATCAATCAAACGTCAACAAGATTGGCCACATAGCGATCGACACAAGACACTCTCAAGTATAATGGATGTCCGAACGTTCCGAGGAGTCAACAGCGACTCGGACCATTACCTTGTTGTAGCCAAGGTACGGTTGCGGATATCCCGAACAGCGCAAAGACAGGCTTACGCTGTGAGAGGAATTTCGATGTAAGACGTCTACAATCGCAAGAGATCGCCTAATCCTTTTCTGATCGAATCTCTCCTAATTTCTTAAAAGACCCACTGCCTTCAGCATCAAGCATCGAGGACTAGTGGCAACAGCGCCAAAAAGCCATCAGAGAGACCACTTCTGATTTCCTGGGTCTCACTCGAAACCCCCAAATTGACAACAACATGCAAAAGACGATTAGAGCTGTTCGAGCAGAAGAAGAGACGAACTCCAACTTCTCTAAAGGAAAAAGAAGGAGCATGAGAGCGGTAGAGGAAATTGAGAGATGCTACTCCAAAAATGAGATTCCGAAGTTTTCAACATATACTGACCTGAATGAAGTCATAATAGTTATATCTTGGCCTAACTCCAACGGAAGGCCTGACTGCCGTGCTCTTCAAAGCGGCAGGCGATGGCTTGGTAAGAAGCATACACTCATCTCTAAAATATGGTCTGACGAAAGTATGTCCGATGAATGGAACCTCAGCATTGTATGTCTGATCGTCAAGAAAGGAGATCACGTCTGAAGCCGTTTGTCAACAGCCTGGTTGATTCATATTAGTTTGGCTTCGACCAAATATATCCGTTAAGGCAGATTTTCAAGAAAACCCATGAGCTTCAGATCGATACACACCACCTATTCATCGATTTTAAGGCCGCGTATGACAGCATCTATAGAGACGAGCTATACAGAGCAATGTCTAGTTTTTGCATCCCTACCAAACTCGTCTGTCTGTGCTAGATAGAGAATGCACGCTGCTCCATCAAGGTCTGTAAAGATCTCACCGAAAGCTTTGATTTCAAAATAGGATTTAGACAAGGCGATGCGCTGTCATACCATTTTTTCAACGTCATTCTTGAAATAAAGGTGTAAAACTCACGTACAAACACAAGAGGCACAATCTTTCAAAAGTCCGTCCAACTACTCGCATACGCCGACGATATTGACTTAATCGGAAGAAAGCAGCGTGATGTCAGTGGTGCTTTCATGGGTGTTAGAAGCGGTGAAAATGAGTTTAACTAAGCATAATTAGACATCCCCCTCCACAGATATAAACTTTAGGTAATAAAGGATTTTATCTACCGTGGCCCTGCTTAAAGTTCAGACATGACACCAGCACTGCAATCTAACGCCAATCGCTTGATCAAGGTGCTCTTACCTGCTTTGAGTGGTAAATTTTGGTCCCGCCTGTACAGACGGTGTGCGGAGGAGGAGATACAACGACGAACTGTATGGGCTATACAGCAACATCGACTTACCCAGAAGAGTGAAGGCTGGGTCATATAGATCGGATGATCCGGTCAGAAATGCCTTTGAATCCGCCCCCGAGGCATACCACTGTAGAGGAAGGGGACCTCTACACGCAAGTGGAAGTGAACATCAGGGAACTTAGCATGCAAAACTGGAGACAGCTAGCGAAAGATCGATCTGGGTGGAGACGCTTGTTGACTGAGGACCAGATTCAGCCCGGACTGTAGCACCAACTTTACTAAGTCAGTTAATGATATTATTCAGTGCTCCACTCGACAATCGCGATATACGTCTTATATCCGTCGTATACCGAAATGTGCATGAAGCGTACAGCTCAGCGCAGGCAAAAGTAGGACTGCCTGTAAAGTATTTTTGAAGCTTTCCATGTCAGACCATAAGAACCCTGTATTCCGATTTGTCCACACAGCATCAGCCTTGCTAAAAACAACGAATCCGAAGTGAACCATCTAGAAAGCTGATGACATCGACATTAAGTCGAAACCAGAGCTTCATCCTTGAGATTCACTTTCAAGGTAACCAAATCAGAGCTGTCTTACAACCAGCCCGTATCATTGAAACTACAAGTGACTTCAGAATCACAGTTCGCCGTATCTGGCATTCTTTGTGGTGACGAATGAGGCTATCAACCACACTGTTGTCGCCTCTGACGGCTTCATGTTACCACACATCGATGACATACAAAATAGTAACTGTGTACGTTCCTTTTGCTTTCTAAGGGAATTTTTCAAGTAGAATTGCCTTGTAGGGTTAAGCATCATTTTTATTCGAAATTTTACAAATGGCTCCAATCCAGGATGAGACACTATGACAGACAGATGGACAGTCTGGAAGCATCACAGACCACATCCCCATTTTTACCGACTGCCTGAGACACTTTTAGGGTAAATACAACAAAAAAAAGCCAACGAAATTACACCAACTATGCGAATTGTAATGAAACAAAAAAAAACAACACCAATTAAACAAACACCCCTTATTTATTGACCGTAAGTCCGCAAAACAGTCCAGTGTCCACTTGGTCTAAATAAGTTATTCCTCTTCCACTGAGGTTAAAAAAGAGAGGTACATCCTCCTATCCTTGTTGTAAAGGCAAACCAAATTTCCAAAGTAAACGACAGAAATCCTTACCTCGCGGTACTTCGAATCCGAATTTAAAACTATTATTTCAGCTGCTTATTTGAGAGTTTGTTTAAAGAAAAAGGAGTGCTTTCAACTCTCAACAAATTTTCAGGGAAAGAGATTACTCAGATTAAAGAGTATTAATAGATCTCGGGAATTTTTGGAGAGTCGTCTAGCACAGCATAAAGACAGGTACCACATTGTTGTGGCCAATGGTTTGGTCGAGCATAATACATGTGAATTAGTACGCCCACTTCTTGATTCATTCAAACGTATTCTGAGATTTCGTTTATCAATCAAACTGAGAGTTGAGTTTCAAAATAAAAAAAAAAAAAGTTAAATAGGAAAGGAGGATGATTGGAGAAGGAACGAATACCAGCAAATCAAAAACAGAAACAGGAAATTAAATTTTCAAACAAGATGAATGATCAGCAGACCCAAAAATAAGACGGAAGAAGGTCAATTAGAAATGGAAAGTAGGAACTGGTTTTAAAAATATTGTGGTTTGTAGAGGCATTACATTTTGCGGTAGTAGTGAAAGTAGTAGATCCGATATTCTTTTGTTTCACGAAACGAAACCTTCTTAAAAATGCTGGGCGCACATGGCCCATTCCTTAGCAGTTGAGAGAACGGCAGCCCATATTTCTGGGTACGGAACGTCTCAAGTGTTTAGCATGGACACTTGTCTCGTGGGACTTAATTTCACAGGATGCCTATACATTGGAAAGGAAGTAAGGGTAAACCTTTCCATCGCTCTACATTAATTCCGTTGATACCAATTTGGAACCCGTGTTGGGGCACATGTTCCACCCTTGAAATGAGTCTAGGTCGATGTAAGATCTCCTACTGATCCTAGGGGCTCAGCACCCAGTATATATTGCAGCTCTACATCGAGATCAGCAGGTGCACCCTTCCTGACTTTTCGGTTTAAACCTCAGCCACCGCGACGCTCCTACAAGGGGGCCTACTTCTGCAAGTCAGGCTACGACCGAAATCCGGGGGACCCCTGACTCCAACAATACCACATATTTAGTCCTGGTACTATAGGTACAGTCCGTTTGATAAGATCGTATACGGCAAAACTCGTTTATGAAAACCGGTTTGGAAGTGGCATTTGCATTAGCAGATAAAAAAATACTTCTGCTAAGATGCTTTGAATAAAAAAATCTAAAGAGTGTTCAATTTTTGTCAGAGACGGAAGTATTTTAAAATGAGTGTCGCGTTTGCATCACGTTATGAAGCAGTATTCTAGTGCACGCATCCAAAATGACCGAAAATGTCATACGGAGCAGCTGCTAAATACATGAAAAAGTCAAAAGCATTTGTTAGCAAGTGGGTGCACCGTTATTTCCTAGTTAAAAAAGTGGATGATTTGCAAGATCGTGGGTCTACGCCAAAAACAACAAAAAAGCAGGACAAAATGATTCTGCGCGCATTTCAAAAAAAATCCTCTTCTATCGTTACATGGAGGACAAGGGATTTTACGTAAAAGGGGTTTAAATGTGTGTTGTGATACAATACGAAGACGTTTACTAGCCAATAATTTTAAATTTCGAAGCACAATAAAGAAACCACTACTGTCAAAAAAACACGTAGCAAAACGACTCAGTTGGGCCAAAGAGAATTTGGACAGAGATTGGAACAACGTTATTTTTTCGGATGAAGCTTCTTTTTGGGCATGGTTTCCTATCACTCATACCTGGTGTACACAATCCAATAAATTAATTCACCCGGCAAAGATGCACGTTTGGGGATGCACAAGGATTTGGCAATTTGTTCATGTTTACAAATAATTTAAACGCACCCAACATGATCAAAATTTATAAGAAGGCTTTATTACCATCTGCCCAAAGGTGGTTTAAAAGAAGGAATGAGAATTGGTTACTGCATGAAGATAATGACCCGAAACATCGCAGTCGTTTGTGCAGTGCGTGGAAACAAGAAAATGTCGTCGATGTTTTAGATTGGCCATTACAGTCGCCGGATGCAAATTCCATTGAAAATGTTTGGGCATTCTTGAAGCTAAAGCTCCAAGGAAAGAAGATCTCGACGGTCAAAAAATTATCACGAAAAATACGTGTTCTATGGAGATCTTTGTCTCAAGATTATGCTATAAGATTAGTAGAAAGCATGCCTCGAAGACTCCAAGCAATTATTGATAATGGAGTAGAGTGGGCAACATATTAATTGAAAAGCATTCAAGTAAATAAACAAAATAAACCAGTACAATTGATTTTTTTTTATTATTATAAATTCTTCTTTAATTTTTGCCGTATACGATCTTATCAAACGGACTGTATATAGTATACCTATGTACCTATGACCTATGTACTCGTATATACCCCCGCTCTCTATTAGAACAGTTATTAATAGGTGAAGTCTTGATAACTGGGCATGGGTTCATTTGTTAGTTATTTGGAAAACGACGCTAGCTCTGCAAAATAGGCTACGAGAAACTGATTCCACGGTGAGGCGACATCTAACCACAGCTTACATACACTTCCCACACTTAAAATTCAATAAGAGATCGGGCAGTCACCTGATATCGCGATCACATCGCAAACATCGAAAGGAAACACTTTTTACCTTTGCTGGTCCACAGTATGTTAATTTGTCTGCCAGGAAGGGACTGAAGCGGAAAGAAATCAAAATGATTTATCTTGAGAAGTAAATATCTGAAGGGGTATGTGCTGCCAAGTGACGCCTTCTTGCTTCTGCAGTTTTTAACAAAACGACACGAACTCTACCATCAGCACATCAAGAACTCTTCCTAAGGATCCTAAGGATCACAAAATCTCCGTCGGTAATATTTTGGAACGGCATTGTACACTAAGCTCGCTGTAGGAGTTGCTGCAAATATTCACTTTACCATCTTTACAAGAAATTTTGACACAGCTGGGATATGGGCGCCATCGATTTTGAAGATGCACTTAAGCACTCTTGCTGTATCATTTTGGCATGGATTTAAGCGGTTCTAAAAAAAAAGACCCGGATTCAGGGGTTGGAGAACGTTGACCTCAGTAAATTCAGGGTACAATGGCCTAGAATTAACGCAGGCCTCTATTTTCGTCTTTTCGTCAGACGAGGGAGCCAGTATTTATTGTTTGAACATCAGACTTTATACCTTGTTAGACAACTTGAATTCTACGTTTCGAGCGGTCGATTCTAATCCTAATGTCAAATTCTGCCAGATTGCTTAGAAATATCAAGTGCAACTGTGCTCCTTTTGCCGAATGGGTATACGCTTTGGTGCCACTTTTCAGTGAGAAATTCCAACAAATTACTGGTCCTCCGCTTCGAAAACTGTACTGCCGGTCATTGAGAAGTTTCTGAGTTTCGAGATATTTCATGTTTATCAGCGTTTCCATGATATTGGAATACTTGTTATGTAACTGCATTGAGCCGATAGGACTGTGAAGGGCTGGACAAATGCTGTTTTACAGTGTCATAAAGAGCATTGTTGAAAAAAGAGCTTACGAAATGATTTTGCCGGCGTGGAGGTTCTCAGATGAAGGGGAGATATATTGTACGAGGGCGGGTCAATAAGTCCGTGACTTTTTGAATTTCTGACCTCTTTACTGAAACAGCAACACTGCTCCTGTCAACAGGCATCTGTCAGTTGACTCCTGTCAAAATTTAAACTTGCTGCGTCAGTTAGTTTGTGTTTGACAGCTATTTTTATCAGACTACTCACTAATTTGAGGAGAAAATGGAAAAAAGTGAATTTCGTGTGCTTATTAAGCATTATTTCTTGCGAAAAAAAACCATTACCGAGACCAAGGTTAAGCTTGATAAATACTATGGGGACTCTGCACCATCGATTTCAATGGTAAAAAAGTGGTTTACTGAATTTCGTTGTGGCCGTACAAGCTCTGAAGATGCCGAACGTACTGGACGCCCAGTTGAGGTCTCTACACCAGAAACAATCGAAAAAATTCACGATATGGTGTTGGCCGACCGAAGATTGAAAGTGCGAGAGATTGTAAAAGCCGAAGAGATCTCGCATGGCTCAGTGGTTTCAATTTTGAATGATCACTTGGGCATGAGAAAGCTTTCCGCAAGATGGGTGCCGCGTTTGCTCACAGTCGACCACAAATACATGTGCAGTTGCCATGGCAAAAATCCATGAATTGGGCTATGAATTGCTCCCTCATCCACCCTATTCTCCAGATTTGGCTCCGAGTGACTACTTCTTGTTCCCAAACCTGAAGAAATGGCTTGGTGGGAAAAGATTTGACTCCAATGATGAAGTCATCTCGCAAACAAAGGCCTATTTTGAGGACCTCGATAAATCATTTTTTTTGGAAGGGATAAAAAAATTGGAGAAGCGTTGGACAAAGTGTATAGATCTCAAGGGAGACTACGTTGAAAAATAAAATTATTTTTTTATCAAAAAATCTGTGTTTTAATCCAAAAGTCACGAACTTATTGACCCGCCCTCGTATCATTTAGACCACCGGATTTGTTTCTGTTTAGATCTTTAAGTATCTTTTCTACTACACGAGTGCGAAAGTGTATTCGTCACAATATAAATTTGACACACCCAAGTGTAGGCGTAGATAATGCGCAATCTGAAAGTGCAAAAGATTGTTCTTGTCCAATGAGCTTACTAGCTAGATTGTCATTATAAATGATGGTTGGAATGGAGGACGAGGCAAAATTTTCTTTTTTTTTAACGAACCTTTGGAACATTGTACAATAGTATTGCTTGACTCATTTTTGGTGGTATTGAAATTCCATACGCTTTGCTTATGTTAGATTATTGCTTTGAAGTCCATTACGAAAATCACTATCAAAAGATAGAAGGGGTACAAAAATCTGCGAAATTCTTCTTCTTTCTTTAAGTGACGCTACAGTCCGAAATGTTGCTTAGCGTCAGTCAACAAGCATCTCCAGCCAGCTCGATCCCTGACCAGATGCCTCGAGTTTCGCAAGCTAAGTTGGCTGAGATCCCCTTTCACTTGCGGGCGCCACCTGAATCTTGGCCTTCCTCTACTACGCTGTCCCTCGGGAGCGGATTCGAAGACTTTTCGCGTGGTTATAGTAGTGTAAGATTCTTACTTTGATATCGCAACTAAGTAAAACTTATCAAGCAGCTCTGTCTTTACAATATAAGCTCGTTTGGTAGGTGACTTTCCATTGAAATATCCTACACGTTCCTTTTTTTTTTTAACGCGGTTTCAATTTATCGTGCCAGGTCCATAGGTTTAGTTCTTTGAAAACGTCGAAATAAATTCTGTTCGTTCAGAATTTCTAGGACTGTATTATTATTATGTTCGTTTAACCGGATCTTATGTTTTCTGCTTCTTCTTCGACAGAAGTTACACTACGGGCGCGATGCAGGTCATTATTTCTTATAAACCACGGTGCATGTACAATTTCTCGTAGGACTTTATTTTCAAAAGTTTGTAAAATACTAATATTTGGTTTCTTCTGGTTACAACCCCAGAGTTGTATACCATAAGTCCACACCGGTTTTAGCACATGCTTGTATAAAAGCAACTTGTTTTCTACGCTAGGCTTGGAATATTTACCAAGTAGCCAGTACATTTCTTTGTATTAAGATTCTCGTTCTTTACGTTTCTTTTTCACGTGCGTCTTCCATTTTAGCTTTGCATCGAGAGTCATTCCCAAATATTTAGCCTCATTAGCAAACGGAATACGGACCGTTGTGGATGGGAAGGTGACTAATTTTTCTGTAAGTAAAGTTTGCTTGCACAGATTTGGTCTCGTTGAGAGCGATCCGCCAGATCTTTTTCCAGTCATACAGCTTATTTAGAGCGCTTTGCAGTTTCGCCGTCGATATTTCTATTGTTTTTTCCGACAGCTAAAATGGCAGTGTCGTCGGAAAAGATGGCAAGAACAGTCCCCTCGACTTGTGGTATACATCTTGTTTATAAGAGATACAGGAGTGGACCGAGCACACTTGCCTGCGGTACACCGGCCAATATATCTTTAAACTGCGATATGTCATTTTCGAATCTCACACAAAAAATTCTATTATCAAGATACATACTTAGTCAATATGTCGCAAAGTTTCGATAATTTTAACTCTAAACCTTCTTGCCAAACCTTGTCAGAGGCTTAAGACGTGTCAAGAAATACGCTTGAGCAAATTTTTTTCCCTTCCAGAGCTTTTTCAATTACGTCGATAATTCTATGCATCTGGTCAATAGTCGAATGCTTAATCCGAAATCCAAACTGATGGTTGGGGATAAGATCCATCCATTTTTGATAATGTCCATGCCTCTGCCCCACAGAGCAGGACCCGGAATTAAAAGGGAGACTTTTGTTGTAGAAGAGAGGGCTTTGCTACTAATTGCCTTCTTAACCCAAGGAAACAGCTGTTGGCAAGAGTTATTCTTCGTTTGATCTCAGCGCTGGTGTCGTTGTCTGAATTTATAGCAGAGCCTAGGTAGACAAAGTCCTTAACTACCTAAAAGTTATATCTGTCGCGAGTGACATTCTGCCCGAGACGTCGGTGTTGGTTGTCCTGGTTGTCCACTTGGTCTTGCCCTCATTGACTGCTAAGCCCATTTTCGCCGCTTCTGTCTCAATACTCACGAAATAGCCACTGACATCACGCTGCTTTCACCAAATTATGCCAATATCGTCGGCGTATACGAATAGTTGGACGGACTTTTGAAGATTTTGCCGCTTGTGTTTCCGCGTGAGTTTTGCACTTTTCTTTCAAGTATGATGTTGAAAAAATCGCATGACAGCACATCGCCTTGTCTAAATCCTTTCTGGACATCAAAGGTCTCGATGAGATCTTTACCGACCTTGATGGAGCAGCGTGCAATCTCCATCGTCATCCTGCACAGACGGACGAAGTTGCTCTGTATAGTTCGTTTCTATAGATGCTGTCATACGCGGCCTTAAAATCGATGAATAGGTGGTGAGTATCGATCTGAAGCTCATGGGTCTTCTCCATTATCTGCCGTAGTGTGAATATTTGATCGATGGTGGATTTTCCTCGGCAGTCAGGCCGTCCGCTCGAGCAGCTTTGTTGGACTTAAGCTTAGATATAGCTATCTTCACTTCATCCATGTCGGGGGGACGAAATTGTTGGTCATCATCGTCCAGGTTAACAAGTTGATTCTGCCTGACAGCGGTATTTGGTTCGAAATCGCCGTTATACAGTCTGCAGAGATAATCTTTCCAGATTATCAGCATCGTTTAGACTCAACAACGATGTTTCTTAGTTCATATCTACAGACTTCGGGTCGTGGCTTGTGTCCGTGACATGTTATTTTTACCCTTTGGTAGAACTTCCAAACCTCATTCCTGGAGTAGCATCTCTCAATTTCCTCGACCGCGCGCTTCTCATGCTCTTTCTTTTTCCTCCTGAGAAGCCGGTGTTCGTCTCTCCTCTTCGGCTCATAGAGCTCATGAGCAGCTCTGGTCTTTTTTGCAGTGCCGTATTGCGTGCTTTTTGCTTAGCTGCATTATTTTATTTTATTTATTTTAAATGCATTTTTATTTTATTAATTCATTGATTCTTACAAGTTATACAAAAAAAAAAACGCTTAAAAATTAGCTTAAATAACTTAAAACTATCTTATTGTAACTTACTGGCCCCATGCGGGCACTCTAGGTTAAACATAGCTTAGTCTAAATGTCTTTCGACGATCCTTACAACATATTTTAATTTTTAGATTAATTAAAGCTTAAAATAAGAAAATTTATTTTATTTGAAAAAAACTTAGTATACGGACTTTTCTTTTTATATTAAATCCTAAGATAAAACTTAAAAAATACCTAAAGAATAATTCTTAATCTAAATAACCTGCTTAGCTACTTAACCTACTTAGCCTACTTAATCTATCTTATTGTATTGTATAAATGTTTTTTTTTTTTTTTTAAGAAAAACTACCGGAAGGGTACCCATCTCTAAGTTTTTATTTTTTATTATTTTATTCAAATTTTTTTTGAAGTTTTTATAATTTTTGTTCTTAAATCTACCTTAATCCTACCTAAATCTATGTAAGCCGGCCATGACTAAATAATAGGCAAACCCGCTCTGCTTCCTAACGAAGCTATCTAGTATTGGAGAGATTCGACAATGGAGCTTCCCCTTCTTCTGCAAGCCACCAAAATTGTTGGTGCTGCCGAGCAACATCCCTAATGTCGCGACTCCCTACCGCCCTACTAAACCGGAGACGCTCCGCACTGCCGTGTGCCAAATGTAAGCATAGGCCGAATAAGGGCCATGTAGCAGATCACCTTTACCCTCGCATCGAGTTGCCTGTTATAAAACAGTCTCTTTGTAAGGGTAAAAGCACCTTTGGCTCTGGCCAGAGCAACATCTATATGTTTGTTAAAATACAGATATTGATCTAGCCAAATCCCAAGGTATCTGACTACATTTCGACAGGCAAGAGGCTGTCCGTATTGTCCAATGATCGAGAACTTTCGCCAATTTTTTCTGGTATCCCTAGAGGCTCCAGACAACGGCGTCCTAAAGAGAATGGTTTCCGACTTCTGAAAGTTGATTTTCAACTTCCAGTCATCGCAAAATCGTCTTATCTTATCGAAGTCACGCTGTAAGAGACTATTAATGACCTCGATTTTTGGACCTGTTCTGTACGCTATCAAGTCGTCTGCGTACGCAATAGTATGGGGAAGTGAACCTATCAAGTCGCTTGTATAAATGTTGAATAGGATCGGCGAATTGACCGCGCTTTGCTGAAGACCATTTTTAATTTGAAATATTCCAACAGAAGTCACATCACCATTTTTCACGATGAACTGTCTGTTGGTTAGCATATTATAAAGAATGTACAAGAGAGGTTTACTGATCCCCAAACTAACCAGCTTGTAGAAAAGACCTTCTAACCATACAGTGTCGAAAGCCTCCTCCAAGCCAACTAGGCAGGCACCAGTACACTGTTTCTTGGCTTTATTCCATTGGATATCGGACACGAGTTTAGACGCGGCATGTGAGATAGCATGTCCTGCCTTAAAACCGAATTGATTATCCGGAACTATATGTTTGTCCTCAACCCACCTAGTCAGAGCTCTATTGATTACTTTTTCGAACACCTTACTGATATTCGGAAGGAGACTTATCGACCGAAGATTCGCCGGATTGGATATATCCTTTCCCTTTTTGGGGATAGGTTGAACCACCGCCGTTTTCCAATGCGCTGGATAATGTGCATTATTCATTGCATTATTAAACAGGGTGGTATAAATGTCCACCGCTTCTAGAGGAAGATGTCGAAGCACGATGTTCGGAATACCATCGGTCCCCACTGATTTCTTACTTCTGATTGTGTCGAAGATCTCATGGAGTTCTTCCACCGCTTCTAGTGGGAGATGTCGAAGCACAATGTTCGGTATTCCATCGGTTCCCACTGATTTCTTACTTCTTATTGTGTCGAAGATCGTTTGAAGCTCTTCCTTCGAAATGAACGGGGGTTGTTCCCTTTCATTGGCGATGACATTATTTGCCATGTTCTCGTCACTGAACTGGGTGAAACCCGTGTTCTCGATTCGCCAGTTCATTATTTCATTTCGAAGGTAGAAATTGTGCACAAGGACTCGATCTTCCAGGTCGTGGTTCAGACCAATGATGTCATTTGTCTTGTACACTTTCTGGAAAGTCGCTCCTATAGCCTCGACCTTCTCCTGCGGATCTTCGATCACAAAGAAGTTGTCATCATCAACAGCCTCATTTGGATCTATGCCTGCTGTTGAAAGTATGCGTTCGTTGTCAGTCGTTCTGGCGATTTTAAGACATGAAAGGTCGTCTTGATCTTTCCTCCGAAATATTTTATTTATTTGCGGGAACATATTCGGGTTGCTGGTGTTTACAGCCCAAATTTTATTGTTCCAATACAAACTTACAGAATACCTGTAATTTTCTTTTATTAATTTTTGGAGGTTTTTGATCGACGACTTTAATGTCATAATCTCCGGGTTGTGTTTGTCATTAAACTGTCTGTACAAGGTCTTCAGTCTTGAGAGTAGTCTACTTTTATGTCGGTGAAGTGCGTCAATAGTTGCATTGCGGAATAAGTGTTCATTGTCAGTGTGTTGATACCGAGGTGTCGTTTTGTCCATAGTCCGTTTAACTCTCTCGTCCATTAGTTTTAGATACCTGTCAATCTCCTCGTTTGACAGATTTCTGTTGGACGGTGGGTAGAGCGAATTCGAGGAGATTACTTAGCTGCATGTGCTTGCCGGCATTCATCATCGAACCAGGGGTTTCGATGTGGTGGACTAGTGAAACCCAGCACATCAGAAGCGGCAACTCTGATGGCGTTTTGGTAGTGTTTCCAATGGTCTTCGACGCTTAATGCTGACGGTATTGGACCTCTTTAGAGATTAAGAGACACTCGATCTGCGAAATTACATAAGCCAGTTTAGAGCTATCTATTGGAGATTGTACCTCTCTGTACCAACGAGTGAAAGAAACGAAAAATAAAAAAAATAGATACACATTAGCAGACTCACTAATGCCCCAATAGAATTGTTTATAAAACAGTTTAAGTTTTCTCACAAGGAACTTGAATCATAAAACTTTTTTAATATCCTCGTTATAAATTCAAATCAAAAGCAATATTCTTGCTCACATATCTGAGGAACATTTTAATTTACCTCATTCTTCGTTCTAAAAGAAATATCTCCCAAGACGCTATTACCTGCAAGAGAATCTTTCCTTTCTCCATCACACATTGCTCGAAACTTCCCGAGCAAGCATAAGATAAAAAAAATTAATTAATATCTAAAAAGTCTTCTCATGTAACCCGCCAGTTATTTTATTAACTTACCCCTGCCGGTCGTTAGGTAAACCAAAAACTGAAACCTCGTGCATTGCAATTTAACTTTGCATAACCTCAAAAGGAATTAAAAAGAGATTACCGCAGCTTACCGAGTAATTAAAAGCTATATACCCTCGCCTCGGCCCATTAATTGACACCAATTCCGATAAGATGAGCTTTGAAGCAAAGTCTTATGCAAACATTGACACCTCAGTTATGTGCATTGAGGGATGTTGCCTCTGTTTAACCGGATAACCGTGTAACCGTATAATCGTATTTACCGCCATAATTAATGACCTCATGAAACCGGAAATCATGTGAGCTTCTTTCTGGGGCATTTTCAAATCGTTGTTACACTTACACTCTAAGCTTAAGCCTTTTTTTTTTAACATGCATCAAAGTTGTCCCGTGCCCTGGCACAGTCAAGACCATAATTGGCTTAAATTTGTTCAATTTGTCGCAATAACTTCGGTGTATCTGAGTTTGTACAATATTTTCAACCGTATCTGTATCTATGTCAGTAAATACACAACTTTTCTTATTCTAGTCACATAACGATTATAAATGGACTTTCATTTCATAAGCCCGTTCCTATTCAGTCAACTACGAGTAGTAAGAGCCATATTCGTATATGTGCATGCGGGTATGGCTTAGTTTCTGGATGGAGGCGGCACGAAGCGCCAACAAGTAATGGCAATAAATCTGCAAACGAGGTTCACACAAGCAATTTATCAATCCAAAACCACAGAGATGGCGAAATTAAATTAAATTTCTTACAACGACAGCAGCAACAACACCAACTGACAACTGGCAGCGGCGCGACAGATCAAGGAGCGATAAAGAAGCCTTCAAAAACCATCACTGAGCCAGTGATAAACTTAAATCACCAGGTTAGCAAGTGATATCACTTAAAGCTGATTAAGTTTACAATTTATCATGAATTAACAAATTAATTAATACTCGTATCTCAACCTAAATTTAATTTGAAGGGCTGCACACTCTACGAGTACTTTGTGTATAAAAATACTTTCCAAGGGTAGGTGGGGTGGGTGGAGAGATTTATCTCCAATCAGTCGACAGACGTTACAAGCTTAATTGAAATCACATGGCTGAATAGTCTCTAAGCTAAAGCGATCTATTCGTGGTCCAAAATAACCTCTATTTTAAGATACTCGTACTCCAACTATGTAATGTATTTTCAATTTCTATTGAGACGATGGACAACGTGGAACAACATGGTGAGACTTACGTAAGACCGATGCACTTCAGTTAATGTCGTACACAAACATGGAATCAGTCCACAAATATTTGCTTAGCATCAATTGACAATGATACACAGAGGCCTCTCTGGAGTTACACAATTAATGAAATTTTATCTACTTTGCTGGTACGAGTAGTCGTACATCCCGCTACAGCTTGGGGTTTTACTGAGAATTCAGATATTTTTGGATACAAATTGATTCAAAAAGATACACCAACGAGGCTATGAGATTTAATTACATTGTTGTGTTGTTTGGAACGTGATTTGTGGTTGTGTAGAAAGCGATGATTTGCTCCATTTACTGGGTTGGAAAAATCTCATGTAATTGCCAATTAACTCCTCAACGAAGGATGGTAATTTAAAGATTTTTTTTTTAATTATTGACATACGAGTAATTATATATATGTACATACAAACGATTACTTGATTCAGGTGGATTCTGTAGCTGGCAAAAGTTATAATTACGTTTATCACATGCAAGGAAATGTTAGGAAATTGAGCAGTATGCCGCCTACTTTCAAGGTGACTGTAATTATCTACAAATAGGAAACAAGTGCATTTACAAAAGTCTAGCCAGAATTCTTGGGAAGGACGTTTAGCGACAGAATTCCCCAGATTTCATCCGACAGTAACCTTTTTTTACATTCCCCTACCGGAACTAGGAGGAAGCCTGATCACTTTTACCCTCTAATAGGGATATATACGAATTAGAGAAGAAGAAAAATGTTTTCTTTACTTAGCCACAAAACGCGACTCTACCGCCCAACTGAAACTGCCGTGTGAGTCTTCCTTCTCCGTGTTGAAACGCCTGTTGCCAGCTCTTTGAACGAAGTGAAAAACTGGCGGCACAGCTAGTCCATCCTGAATAAGCCTTTATTTACCCAGACAGAGGAACGCATCTAGGAGAACATAGCAGGACGGTATGACACAAACAAAGGGCTTCTCAAATAAGAGCAACACATTGGTAAGTTGAACGATTTTCCACACTTACGTTGAATAAAATGTCTGAACCATCGGAAAGGTGCAGACGGATGTTAAACTGAGAGTTCCTCATTATCGATTACGAACAACAATAGGTTTCTATAGGACAATAAAATACTTAAGTCATTATTCTAAAGTAACTGGAGAGATTGTATGATTTTTTTGTGGGGACAGAGCATGTTGCTTTTACAGGAACTTTTCAGTCTATCGAAGGAAGCTATGTAAGCGATTCAGTGATTCTTACGGAACCAGCACCCACTGCATCGACTAACACTCACTACATCAGGAAAGGCCGGATACTCACAGAGGTAATATGTTACCCCACGGTGTCGTCATCACAGAATGTTGCCTCTTTTATGGGCAGCAATCTAAAGAGCTTAGCAAAAGCAGAGTGACCAACTCATGGAGGCCCTAACCGAGGATGCAGGTCGAACTAGTCGACAAGTAGAAACTCGTAAGCAGGGTTTCAGGCGCAGCTCAGCTGCCGTAACAGATGCAAATTCTTTTCCAGCTCGACAGTTTTTTCACTATATACATGTAAGGAGTGCAATCGAAGAAATATTATCCACCGAAAATTAATAAAAAATACAGTAAAAGAAAAACTTTAAAAATTTAATAATTTTAATCTTCTTCTTCTTCTTCTTCTTATCCTTTTATTAACCCTTTCCTCGTTATACGAACTTATGCGTAACGAGGTTCCCATTTTTACTGCATCGCTGCTGCTCCACTTATGGGGTTGGCTCATGTCGCAGACCGCAGAACGCGTCTACATAATGCTCGGTCCTGGATCGCTTCAGTGGTTAACCCCAGACGTTGTTGCGCATTTGCCATCTGAGAAATCCAGGAATTCTTTTTTCGACCTCGATTTCTTACAGTTGGAGTGACCGTAGTTGATAGTGCCTTTTTAACCGGATTTTCCGCAGATCTTCTTTGACCGTGGCAATACCAACTTATTCTATTCGCCTCAAGCTGTTCGGTTACCGAATTCTTTATATGTAGACTTCCTCTTATACGCGTAGATCTAATGCAATCGCGTTTAGTGACTCCACTAGACATCCTTAACATTTTCATTTCCGCTGCCGTCATTTTGTTTTTAAACGCTTCGTACATTGTCCAGCACTGTGAACCGTATATAAGAGCTGGTCTAACAACCGTGGTGTAGAGTTTCCCCTTTAATTTAAGTGGAAATTTTCGGTCACAGAAGATTCCCGAATTTTCCCGCCATTTCATCCACCCTACACTCACTCTGTGGTTTACGTCGTCGTCACATTTCGCTTCCATATTAACGATTGATCCTTAGTATTTAAAGATAGTGCTTTTCGGAAGAACTATTCCTCTAACATTATATCCGGAACAGGTCGCAACGGATGCGCAAATGGGCACGTCAAATGCTCCATCTTTGAACGACTTATTTTATATCCGTTTCTCTCTAGCGCATTTTTCCATGAATCTAAGGCGTTCTGCAAATCTTCAACGTTATCGCTTAGTATAACTGCGTCGTCAGCGAAGAGAATTGGCGTTACATTTGCTTCGCGCATGCAGTCTTTTAAAAGAAAGTCGAATACCACGCTAAAGAGGAAAGGGCTAAGGACGCTTCCTTGGTGCACTCCGACACTTTCGACGATTTTCATTGTGTGTGACATAAGCTTGATTGAACAGTAGTTGTTGCATTCTCGAGTGTCGCCTTTTCCTTTGTATAATGGAACCAAGAAGCTACTTCTCCATTGATTCGGCATAGGTTGTCCACATTTTAATTTATTTAAAAGCTTCGATAGCCAAACGCTGCCGATCCCCTCCATCTTCGACCAAAACTTCTGATGGAATTCTATCTGGTCGCGCCGCCTTCCCCCGCTTAATTTTTCCGATTGCTATACTTATTTCTTCAATTGAAACGTCCGGAACATCCTTCTCGAATAGACCAGCTGTCGGCACGATATCACGTGGAAACTGTTTGTTAAGCAACTCCTTGCAGTATTCAAGCCACCGGTCACAAATTTCCTTTTCATTTGTAAGTAAGCGACCGTCTGCGTTTTTGATGTATTTCGGCGAGGTTATTTCCATTGAATTTTTTCTCCTCTGTGCAGCGAGCTTCAAAATATTTGGCATTTTAGTACTGTACGACGTGAGGATATTTGTTCCAACTCCTGGTACAGGTTTTCCGCTTCTGCCGCCCGAGTTCGAGCCAGGACTTTCTTTGCGATCTTTTTAAGACGCTCGTATTCAAGAGCCAGTCGAGCTTTTTCGATATCGTCGCTCCGATCGCATTTTGTCCACGCTTGGAATCCACTGTTCTTGTCGGCCACAGCTCGTTTGGTTTCGTCATTCCACCACCATGTTTCTTTGCCGACGTGATGGTATTTCGATATAGTCCCCAGATGGGACTTTGCGAGTGTTATGCATTCCTCGTGCATGCTGTTCCACATTTCTTGCGGGCCAAGTGAGTCTGCGATACCGTTTATATTGTGAAGTACTTCTTTAGCCAGTGCGATAAATCTTGCGCTTCGTTCCTTCGATAGATTATACCACCGGATTTTTGGCTTTCCAAACGATGCCCGTGTTTTCGGTGGTGCCGCTGTGAAGAATTCTGTAATGAGCAGACGGTATTGGCTTACTAGCGATTCTCCAAGTATGACTCGTACTTTACAGTCCTTAACACGGTTTCTCATCGACATTTTGCAGAGGTGATAATCTATTTGCGTTTCGTGGCCTCCGCTGCTATAGATGATAAGATGTCGTTGATGTTTAATAAACATTGTGTTTAAGACGGTTAAGCCGTAAGCCCTACACGCTACAAGGATATCTTCGCCAGCTAAATTTCTGGTTCCAAAGCCTTTACCGCCGTGGCAGTCCTCATAATCAATATTTGTTTCTCCAATGTGGCCATTTAAATCTCCGCCTACGAAAAGCATCTCATCGATAGGTATATTTCTAAGCAAATTACAGAACTCTGGCCAAAATGTATCTTTTTCCGATTGGTCGCATCCATTTTGTGGGGCGTACGCGCTAACAATGTTCCACGTTTCATTGTGTATGACGAGTTTAACACTCATCAAGCGGTCGCTTATTTTCAAGATACCAACGATGTTGTTTAGAAGATCCGCTGCAACAACGATTCCAACACCGTTTCGTCCATTGACCGTTCGATGGTAGAACATCTTAAATGCCTTAGTTTTTAAATCTAGAAAAAGCGCTTTATTTCCTGTATTACACCACTTCGTTTCCTGTACGCACAGGATTTGTAGAGTTCTGCGACGCATAATCGCTTCCAGTTCTAAACTTTTTGAGGTCATCGATCCGACGTTCCAACTTGCAAACCGAAGTTTATGAAAATATTTTGGAAACTTCATTTTGCCCGCCCCCGGAATCCGTCGGGCTCTGACACAAGCACTTCTGCTTGCTCTGGGATCACCCGAGTGCAATTGCAATCGTGGTGCCCAGCGGGGTAGTGCTATTAATTGCTATCATTTCCATGAAGTTTAAAGTTTGAGTGGTTTGACACTTGTATGCTCATTTCGAATTGATTGACTGTTCTTTTACCCCACCGGTAGTCTCCAGACGTGGGAACCCACTGATTGCATACAAACTTGTGGGAAAGTTTTAAGATGTTAAAGTGTCACAGGCTCATTTTTGGTGTCATAGTTGCCTGTATATGATTGGTGTCCCATTTAGTCGCCTCTTACGACAAGCTGGGACGCACTGCGGCACTATTCTTTATCCGATGCCGCACTGATTAAAAATTTAATAATTTTAATAATAATTTAAAATTGAAAAAATTTTAAAAATTAAAAAAAATTAAAAGTATTTATTTCATGTCTCCAAATCTGTAAAAATTAACAAAAACAATTAATCTTCGTTTTTAAAATTTTTTTTTTAATTTTTCAGAAAAACCTTGCATCATTGTTTTTATAGTCCCATCTGTCACCTTTTTCGAGCTATTTTCCCAACATTTTTCGAATTCTTCCAGGGTGTTGACAGCGTTTTTGGTGGCCCTTAACTCTTTTTTGACCAGGGCCAAATATCTTTCAATTGGCCTAAGTTCTGGCGAATTCTGAGGATTGACCTCTCTGGGCATCACCGAAACGTTGTTTAGCTCATACCAATCCATCGTTCTCTTTCCATAGTGACATGACGCAAGATCAGTCCAAAATAAGAGGAGTTCTCGATGATTGTTTTAAAAAGGCCTTAGGCGCTTCTGCAGGCACTTATTTACATAAATTTCGCCATTTATTAAGCCAGTCGTGCTGAAAGTTTGGCTTCTAAGCCCGCAAGAACAAATTGCTTGCCAAAAAAGGTATAGAATGCCTGCCCCGGAAGCTGGTTGAAATCAGCAAAAACATACGATTTATCGTCCATTATATTGCATGAAAATTTGGTCAGCAAATTTGATTGCAAAGTTTTGCCCGTTGTTTCGCATCCAAATTTTTTTTGGCGTTCCGATCTGGAACCTTTTGGACTTTCTATATTTTCAAGCCCGTATTTCTCTTCACTTTATGAACTAAAAAATTTGAACATTCTGCTTTTTTTGCCAAATTATGTTCAGAAATGTTTGGATCTTAGTGACCTTTTTTGGGTTCATAAAACGGCTTTTTTACTAGACCCCTCTTTTCTTTCAACTGACAGATTCTCTTTATAATTCTTAAAGGCAGCAGCAACTGTTTTCCTATTAACTTTTAGTTCCTTTGCGATTTTTATATATGTCCACCCTGGGTGTGGTAAGTGACACTTAATAATATTTTTCCTCACATCCAATTCAGATTCCATGTTGATTATGTTACGTAACTACCAAACAGAAATGACAAAAACTTTAAAAATAATAGAAGCATTCCCAGCATAACAAAAAAGAAGAATTTGATTGATTTTTCTGTAATTTTTGGAAGTAAATTCGAAATGAGAGTGAGTAAATTTGTTCGATGGCACTCCTTAGATCCTTATCATTTGGATTGCGTTTTTCTAACAAGAAGTGAATGTTGTCGTCCACCAATAAGACACCAGCTATACTTACTAAATCGGTTTGAGAGCCATCGGTGAAGATTCAACTACATTTCTTTCCTAAACCATTGAGATACACAGCGATAGTCACTGATGCAATTGAATCCATAAGAATAGAGTCAGAAGACAGTTGACACGCGAGGTCCGTGGCATATTCTACCAAAGTCCACACGTCTTTGAACGGAAGCGTCTAGCGCAGAGCCGGGCGTGCTAAAAAAAAGTCACATTGGTAGATGGACTTTCATTCGGAGTCTGGTAAAACCAGCAGTGACTTATTTTCGTGAAAGCTTAGTCCACCAGACTATAGATGCATAGGATAACATTAGCCTTATCATAGCCGCTGACATTTTCCATGTCTTGGCAACAGTTTCTTTAGGCCCTAAGTGAGTTAGATCAGTCACACTCCTCTCGTTTTGTCAAGAGAGCAACCCAAGTTTAACAGAAAACCTATTTCATAGGTTATGTGAGAATAAGGACAGTTGTTGAGTGCGGAAGAGCCGAATCGATAAGGAACTTGTTGCCTTTCCAATAAGCCCGATCTAACAGCTAGCTGCTTACAGTTGCGCAACCCAAGAAGGTTGATGACCCTTTACTTTGTGAGCGCCACCTAAGTCAAGGTTTTACTATCCAATTTTGTCCCTCCAGGTAAGATTCTGTTGGCCGGCGTATTGGTGTCCTTTCGGTCATGTTTTCACCTTCTCAGGTCTATGATGTCGCCGTATAGCTTGTATACTTCGTTGTTAAATCTTCTCTACCTTATACCGTCAATGTAAATGGGATCGATTATCTTTCGGAAAGATTGCTCTTGAAACGACTAAGGATACTTTTATCCTCTTTCGATAGAGTTCAAACTTCAGTGTCATAAGGTAGGATTGAGATGGTCAGTCCCCTAAGTCATTCAAAATAGGCCATTACTACGCAATTGCGTCCTTGGCCCAAAGAAGCAATGATTCTTCCTTTTATTTCTGCTGAGGTTTTATTGGGGATGGCAACGATTAGTATAAGGCCTCGTAGAAGTAGCATCTTCCGACAGGTGCTGGTTTTTTAAATAACGAGAATGAGCGTCTGCAGCCGAACAACTTGCAGCTCTGCTATTAAGCACTACTTCACTCCTCCCCGTGGTGCCGTCTGGGAATCTCACTGGAGATTGCGAAGTGAAGGGGACAAATGGCGAATTTCCTACACCATAAATCAGGATTTGTGTTTAAAAAACAAAACAAGACCTTATCCGGGTTACTCCGACATATTTGGAGCTCAGGCCGGTAAGGATATCCAGGACTTAGTCAAATAAAAGTTACGAAGCATCAACAAGCCTCGGATATGGACGAATCTACTGTTGACAACCCACGCAAACGATTTAAGGACAATGAGCTTCGGATATCCACGTGGAATGTTAGGTTCCTTTATAGACCACGTGCAGCAGAGCAACTAGCAGAGGCCGTAGACTGCTGCAAAGCACACATAACCGCCATCCAAGAAATGCGATGGGATGGGCCGGACAAAAAGAGGATGAAATACTGCGACATCTACTACGGTGATTGCTGTCGACGGCAAAAGCAGCGCTTATTGAGACGCGGATTTGTTGCTGGAGGCAGACTAAGAGAAGAAATCTTGAGCTTCCGGTATTTGAGCGAGCGCCTCGCAGCAATCTGCATCAAGGCTAAATTCGCCAACATTAGCCTTATATGCGCGCATGCCCCCACAGAGGAGAAAGATGACGACACCAAGGATACCTTCTACGAGCTCACTAACAAGACCTACGAGCAATGCCCTAGCTATGACATTAAAATTGTCCTCGGTGATTTTAATGCAAAGCTAGGAAGAGAGGGTATCTTTGGTGGAACAATTGGAAAATATAGCCTGCACAACACCACCTCCGATAACGGATTCAGGCTAATCGACTTTGTGGCGGGACGAAACATTGTCGTGGCTAGCACGCGGTTCCCACATCTCGACATACACAAGGGGACTTGGACAACTCCTGATCAATCAACAGTCAACCAGATTGATCACATTGCGATCGACGCAAGACACTCCTCCAGTATTATGGTTGTTCGTACAATCCGAGGAGCCAACATCGACACGGACTTTACAGCGACATCGACCTAATCAGAAGAGTGAAGATCCAAAAACTAAGATGGCTGGGTCATGTAAAGCGTATGGACACCAATACTCCGGTCCGAAAAGTCTTCGAATCCGCTCCAGAGGGACAGCGAAGTAGAGGAAGGCCAAGACTCAGGTGGCGCACGCAAGTGTAAGGGAACCTCAGCCAAGTTAGCGTGCGAAACTGCAAGCAGCTAGCCAGGGTTCGAGCTGGATGGAGACGCTTGTTGACTGAGGCCCAGGTCCACCCCGGACTGTAGCGCCACTTAAAGTAAGTAAGCAAGTAAGGTTTTATTGGCAGAATTTATAGCAGACTCAAGGAAAATTTGGCAGCTTCCATTTCAATTCTAGGAAACGCACCGGTGACAGCCCGCAGAGTTCTGACACTTATGCAAATATCATCGGCGTACGCGAGTATTTGTAGAGACTGTGAACGATTGTGTCTCCGGTGTTCGCTTATGAGTTCCGAATAACTCTTTCAAGCATGTTGAAGAAGTCGCATCGTGAGTCGATTTAGATTTCTTGAAGATCTTTTAGAATGGGAAGTTTTGGGCAAATGTGAACTTTCCTGATCTGACATCACACTGATAGGGGTAAATCAGGTTATTGACGTGGGATTTCAGAACTTCACAAAAACATGGAGATTCCCATTGGACGGACAGGCATTCACTCCTTTGACAAGATTCTGGAAATGAGTTGTTCTACCATAAAAACGCTTGCAGCAACACCTCAGTCGGTCAGGTGGATTGGAGTTTTGACTATCATCGTCTAATTTAAACAGTCTATTCTGGCTCTACTACAAGGTTTCCTTCTCGTGCTCTTTTTTCTACTTTTTTCTCTGTCGGTTTTCCCCTTTTTTTTGGTCGTATAGTTCTGGACCTTATTTTACTTCGCTGCAGCGTCGTTTTGTATGCTTTTTGTTTAGCTTCATATGCTTTCCGACATTCTTCATCAAATCAGGTATTTTTTGGTGGTGATCAGGTGACACCCAGAATATTAGTTAAGGCGGCGATTCTGATGGCACAATGGTACCGTTGCCACTGGTCTTCGACACATGATGCTAGTGACATAGGAGTTATTGAGAGATTTCGGAAAAGCGGTCTCTTGCAATTGCAGCTTTTCTAATTTAAACCTTCTCACAGTTGTTCTTCTTTGTTAGCTGCATCAAGGTGGTGATCTGGGTCACCGTTTGCTCCCCAGAATGTTCGGACGCCTTGTATACTGAAGGCATGTCTTACATCTACCGCAATTAGATCAACTCATTATAGCATTTCAAGGGACCAAGGACCATCAGGTCTCTTTGTGTATGTTAAGATGAGGAAAAAGTTTGCTTGATCAAGTGATATTCGTCCTGCCGCAAAGTCTTTAAGCCTAAGTCCGTTGCTGTACGTGATGTCATGTAGGCTATGATTATCAACTGTTGAGGTCCCTTTCCTGACCTCAAAGTCACCTCGTACGATGTGCACGCTCAAGTATCTGCCGCGTATGGCCCAATTTAAGTCATCAGACAGCCCCCAGTTTCCCCATCAATCGCTGCGAAGAGATTTAGTAAAACAATGTCGGCATGTTAAATGCAGCTGAATCTTACCAAATAGTGATTGCCTTCCTAAGGATTAAAGTACGTTCCTCCTGAATTTTCACCGAATCGATGGTTATCTATGTTTTCAAACAAATCCTCACCATCCGAAGTGATGTAAGCATTTTCTTAAGAGTATCAAGAATGCAATACGAGAACCTTAATGCGGAAAGAAAGCTACTTCTTCAACGGCGCTGTTATCCAGCAAACTGAAAACTGAAAACTTTATTTGGCCATAGAATTGGTCGACTAATCCTTTCTAAATCCAACAATTATTTCAAAATTCCCCACAGTCTTTGACTAAATCCCGCATAAGCCCAGCAAGAAAACAAAACAAAAAAACCCATCACCAGTTGTCTGTGACATAAAAGGGACACTCTGGTACAGATTTCCTTTTCTTAAGTTGTCCACCCCTTAATGTTCCTATTGTGCCTCCACCCCAGTAATAACTTTTTCGTTATACCATTGTGAAAGTCCTTTCTGCTTCATTAGTCCCTAGCCAGGGTACTTTAGAACACATTCTTGCCAACAAATTTGTACTCGTTTACTGCAAAACGACACAGAAACGTCCCATAAAACTTTTCGAAATGACATTTTGAAGTTTGCCGCTTCTGTAATAGATTCAGTTGCTTCACTCACATCTTAGCACAACGGTGCATGGCATACTTGTACTCGTACTCTTGTCAAACAATGTAGTATAAACACTTTCATTCCACAGCCAAATGTTGGATGTGGAATGTTGAATGTGTATTTGTGCGGCTAATTGTCCTTGAAAATAACTGGGAAAACTAAACACGAAAAATAGAAACAATTCGAGTGACATTTTCTGGCCGAATAACAACAGAAAAACGACATTTCTTTCGACTCGAAGAAGAGAAATTTATTTTCGTCTGCATTGTACGGCATTGCCCAGGAGCGCACGCTGTCATTAAGCAAGTGTTTGCCATTGTTCCCCAACCCGGATGATATGGCCTACGAATAAACCAACCACAAGAAACCCTAGAAATGCACTCTAGAGGTTTTCTGAGTTTTCTGTTTTTAAAATGCCAAAACATTTTTCTTTCCCCGGAAATGCATGAATTGCCGCATTAAATGGTTTCTTTCCTTTCCTCCTGCATTTGACGTTTTATTGATTTTGCAGCTCGCTCATCGTGCATGAATTATCGACAAAAGGTCAACAAAGTCGGTCATGTGGGCACTGTAATGGCAATGGAGGGGTTGTTACATGTTGATGTTGTTATACTTTTGTTTCAATGTCATTACAGCATAATCGATGAATGGCAACATTCGTGACGTTTTGTTCGTTGGTTGGTAGTAGTCTCTGCATGTAAGCTCCAAAGTGAGTGAATACATTAGAACCTCTGGTAGCCGAACATAATTCATAAGGTCTTGACTTCTAACTTGATTCAAGGATCTAAGAGGGGGAGGAGAAAAATAAGAAAAAACTTGTCGATTGTTTCAAGTTGCTAGAAGTTTTGAATGCGCGCCAAAAGTGCGAGTAATTGCGTGTTCGGTTGGAACGGATAAATTGAGAAAACTTTGAAACAAGGGGCGGAGATGTGGATGGAGCTGGGTTAGAAGTGTTATGGTAATGAGATGTCATGGCTGGCAGTTGTTTTGTTGTTGTTATTGTTTTGTTTATTTGTTGGTATATTTTAACTTGGACGTTAAGTTATGCTTGGTCATGTACGAGTAGAGAAGTTTGTAACGAGATTTCGGAAAACGACATTTTAATTCAGTTTCTACTTGAGTTGTATGACTTGCGGACTTTTTATCGTTTTTGTCGCAAAATAGCATCGTTAATGGGAACATAAACAGTCGGCTTTCTGGCTTCCGTTTATTTTGTTTCAACTTGTCAGGGAATGAAACGAGGATAATTGTGGTGAAATACTGTTTTTTTAGTATCACGTTTCTGTGGTGATTTTTTACAACTCGTTACTCAGTCCAAGTAAATGGAACACCTCCTATTGTTCATATTATCATCTGAACTGGCTGTCAACAATGTTGGTTATCAGTCCGTCGGTTGTGGTGACGGAAGAGGAAATCAGATAAACTGTAGATGGGTTTAAGTCGGCTTGCACTGATGCCATACACGTATAGTCAGTTATGCTTCAAAAAAATACAGACCAGTTGTTGCGTGAAAAAGATGATTACATGATCGCAAAGGCCATCCGATTGATCCATCAGTCTAAAACCTTTAATCCTTTAGCTGTGTGTAGCCGAAACTGTTTTGCGGATCTATACACTGTTCAAGATGCGACATGCCTGCGGAAAATCGTGCGAGATTGCACTACAATATAGTGGGTGGAACTGCATACCCCTTTTCATTGACATTGACGGTGCTTTCCAGATGCCAGACAATACGATGTAGACGAATAGCTACTTTTCTGGATAATGGTAATACTAATGAATAGGACATTGATTGTCGAACCAGTTGGAATTTCGAAAAAAAACGAAGGCGTAAGACGCTTTCTCGGAGACTTTACAAACAGATTCTGTCCTAGTCTAAATAAAAACCAAAGCGCAATGGTTTTTTGTCACCGATTTCAAGAAGGTTTTTTGACACCTTTCGACTTTGTTAGACAGCTAGAAAAAAAAATATACGCAGTCGTATTTTCAATTGGCTTTCAAACTAGGTACCTTAGAAACAGAAACTTGAACGTAAAAATAGCAAAACTAGATCCCTGGCGTTCCGCAGGGATCTAAGTTGGGACCCCTTCTTTTCTTATTTTCAGCTTACTCTCGGTTTTGAAGGAAAGTACCCATAACACTTCCGTGGAGGATACACCCATCATCATCAGCCACAAAAATGTTGAAGCTGCTATAGACATAATGCAAAAAAAAAAAAATTAAAGCAGTAATAACCTAGTGCAAAGGACATGGCTGAGCTATCGATGCACTGTAAGCAGATGTAAGCAAAACTGTGCTTGGAATCAAGTTTTACGAGTACAATTTTGTTCACACAGAACTGGATACCACAAGTTGATAAGAGGCGAAGAACTCTGTTAACAGTGGAGTAACAGTGGATTACAACCTAAAATGGTGCCTCCATATAGAGGAACTTCACATGAAGCTGTGGCAAGCCCAATATGCTATTGCCCATTTGAGGAGTCTTTGCCCACGATCAGTACTTCGGCAGGTCTGTTTTAGAATCCACAAATATTTACGAATAGAAAATATGATTCGCAGAGTGGCGTAAGAACTTAGTTACTTAGGCGGCACTACAGTTTGGGGTGAACCTGGACCTCAACTAATAAGTTTAGCCCGATCTTTAACTAACTAACTGCTCACTCCAAGGGCGCTCAAGGGGTTATTAGCACGCTTAAAATGATTGCACACAGCACGGGCGATGGAAAATTAGGGAGGATAGAAAGAGAGGTTGGTCTTGAATGTTTGGAGGTTATAATGACTAGGGAACGCCAGGGCATTCCATAAGCGATTTGTTCGGCTTCGGAAAGAATCACGATATTTCAGGGTACGTCCGAAACTAGGCTTGAGGGTGTACTGATGAGCATTCATAGCGAGGTAGGTGTTACGGTGAGAGGTTTGAAGGGACGGAATGCTACTGGCTACAGCGGAGCACTAGTGGTAAAAATAGCGATAGAACGACGTGAGGCAGGTTATATCACGTCGGTGGTCGAGGGCGTCAATCGACTGGGTAATATTAGCATCACCTACAAGCTTTATCCCACGGTTGTGAATCCAATCTAGTAGGCGGAAAGATGCCTTGGGGGCACCTGACCAGATGTGAGCATTGTACTCCAGTTTTTGGCGGATGAAAGCCTTATATATTGAAGCCAGATCAGATATTTCGCAGCATTTGTGGGTATTTGAATTTCGCTTTAGCGACAGCAGACAGCATTGTGTTTCGGAAGCATTAAATTCCACTCTGTTTATAGTTCGCTGGTTATGCTGTTAATATCGGAATTTAATGAGCTTAACTTACGCCGCCGTTCCCGTTCTACAGCCGAAGAGCAAGGACGTGAGTCCGGGAACCAATATGAAAAGCAGAGAGTACGGTCGTCAGAAAATGAGTAAATTGGATTAGAAGAAGCAGACAAGAGATCATTGATGAAAATTAAAATGAGTGTCGGAGACAGAACGGAGCCCTGGGGCACACCAGCATTTATTTTGTGAATATCAGACTTTAAACCATTCAAGACAACTTGAATTGAACGTTCCCAAAGGTAATTTCTAATCCGGCAAAAGAGCCTGATGCCAAACTCTGTCAACTGTCTTAGAAATAACAAGTGCAACTATCTTGCTGTCGCCAGATTGATGTAGACTTTTGTTCCACTTTTCGGTGAGATATGCCCTCAAATCACCAGTGGATTTGTTGCTGCGAAAACCTTACTGGCGGTCATTAAGAAGTTTTCGTGTTTCGAGATATTTCATGAGCTGACGATTTATCAGCGTTTCCATGACCTTGGAAAGAACGGACGTAAATGCAGTGGGTCTGTAGGAGGAGAGAGAGAAGAAGATTCGCCCTTTTTAGGGACGGGGTGGACAAATGCTATTTCCCATCTGCTCGGAAAGAGTCCTAAAGAGAAGGATGGAAAAGCTTACACAGTGGTTTTGCCAGCGTGAAAGAACACCTCTTCAGAGGAAGGGAAGATATACCATCTGGACCACCGTGTTAAAATCTTAAAGTACTCTTGCTACTAGGGTTAGATTCGAGGCAGAAAAGATCGTGTATCTGATGTTGTGAAGACTTAATTTGACAATGATAGGCCTTATGTGCTCAAAAACTGCTACACAGTATTATACGAGTATTTTCGCGGGACGATATGGATCGGCTTGAGCTTAAATAACATTTGGAAATATGGCAAAGTTATTTTCAAAGTAAATGCTATGTTGCCGAAACAGTGCCAGTTTTAAAAATAAATTTCGGTCAAAATAAAGCACCAACAACAAATGGTATACGTATTTTTGGGAAGAAAGTGCATGAGAGTATTATGCCGGTTGATAACATAACATACTCGCATTTTCGTTTGTACGCTCAACGGAGAATGTTACAGCTGTTGCCGAAAGTGTGCTCCTAAACTCGAAAATTGCTTGAGAAAAATTTTGCATAAAGATATCGATTAATTCGCTTTTAAGGTTCAATTGAGTCAGGAATTGTAGCAAAATAACCACCCGCTCCTTATCGCTTCTCTGTTTGGGTCTTAGAGCAGCTCGAAATTTACGATAATTTTGCTCAAAAAATCATCTTTTCGGACTTTACATCTCAAAACAAGTCAAATTGCCGTATTAAGGGGTCGGAAAATCAACACGTTGTCATAGAGAAGCCAATCACTTCTGAACGTGTGACTGTTTAGCGTGGCTTTTGAAGAGACGTCATTATTAGCCCATTTTTCTTGGGCGCGCTAATGTTTCAGGAAAATGCTGCTACGTGCCAAAAAAAGCCACCCAACAATCAATTTATTGCACACATAGTTCAATCAGTTTAAAATCAGTCACTTTGGTGATGTTGCCGTCACGGAGCTGCGATTTGATATTTGGATATTTTTTATGGAGTACCATAAAAGGTCGGTGTCATACTAACAACCCAGAGATGATTGAGGCACTCAGGAATAATGGTGGTCGAGAAATAGGGTCCGAAAAATTTGAAAATTGGGTTAGATTAGCGCAGTTGAGGGATTCGATACTGAGTTTTCATTCATCAGAAATACACTCTTCTGAACTGATGTGAAAAGGTTTATGAGTTGGTCTATGCTCTCTACAAAGTCATTGCCAGAAGATTTGTGGGCAGCTGCTTTGTTGGATTTCAGTTCAGCTATCCTTGCTACACTTTGGTCAGGTGGGAGGAAGTATTGACTATCATCATCTAAGTTGAATGGTCTACTCTGCCTGACCGCAGGATATGTAGCTTCTTCTCTGCTCCACAGTCTACAAAAGAAAAGATCAGCACCGACTGTTACTTTGTAGCTTCTTCTCTGTTCCACAGTCTACAAAAGAAAATTTCAGCACCGACTGTGACTTTACTATTAGGTTTGCTTCTTATATCTAAAACTTCAGGCTTTGTAGATATTTTTGTAAAATTTGGTTAGTCCTTTAAGACTATCCCCAGATGAGAAATGGACGTTTCGTGCGTGCTTAGTGGAAGAGAAGATTTAACCATTAACTTTGCGGGCTGTATAGCGATATACGAGTAGATTTTCCTGAAAGCTTCAGACTTTGTCCACTGTATGATGACTGTATCATGTTGAACCGATAGACACCAGCATTCTACCTAGGATAGTTTTAAAATCCACCACAGAGAAAACACGCAGTACATGCAGGATTCGAAGACCTCTAAGTAAGATCGCTAGCACAAATTTATTTCGACCCCCATTCGATCTGGACTGGGTCAATCAAATTGTATCAGACTCGGTCGAATAACCATTTTTCTGAGAACACTGATAAATTCCTTTCACGTTGTTTACACAGATATCAGAGTTTCCACAAGGCGATAGATGAGTCTTTAACGCAGTGTTTAGCAGGTTGTTGCTTCTGTAATTAATACAGTTCAAACAATCTTTCTTTTTGAGGATTGGATATACTATACAGTTATCTTAGCATAAGTTTGAAATATGAATACCTTATGCTCGCCAAACATCCATTTTCCTAAAATGTCTGTCAGAAAATCCACCGCAGTCTTAAGTTTGATTAACGCTATCCTTAATAAGTTCCTAACTATCTTTAGTGGAGTGGCACCGAGTGGTGCCTGATGCGAAGTCTGATATTATGACTTTTTTTAAGAGGTTGCCAAACGCGTTGAAATCTTCTACTATATTCTGTTAAAGATGCTCTTCTTAGCTTATTACCTTCCAAGGACCAAAAGTCCTATTTGGTAAAGTCGTTATTTTCCTCTGTTGGATTTATAAGTGCATTTTAAACTTATGTTGGTGTTTACATATTTATTATTAATTTGGCTATGTCTTCTTCTGACAGTTTAAGTTCCAGATAAGCCTCACTCTGGTGACGATTTTTGCAGTTCCAGAGTAACTAAGATTTCTCGAAGAGAGAAATGCTTCCTTATGGAGGATAGAGTCATACATTTGTAGAATATGGGTCCTGCAGTGTCATCCTCTTTCATACAAAGTGGTCTGCAGTGTCCTGACTAATCCGAAATTCGTGCAAGTAATGATTAAACTGACATCTGTTTTAGCATCTCTTATACCCGGTTGATTCTCTGAGTAGAAGGTAGAAGGAACACACTTTGTTCTTCCAACTTTTGACCGTTGTATCAATTACTGAAAAACAGATGATTTAAGAAGGCCTTGGACCAATATTCAGATCAGGAAATACATTGACTTTTTCATTTCCTTTAAACCCCTCGTGCCCTGTTTCCCACCAACGATAACCTTTTTTTCTTTTAGATAAGTCCTCCTAAAGACTATTGAAGTAGTGTAGCACCGATTTGGAACCAAAATAGTTTAAAGTAATTACAATACTTTCGCTGCTGCTTAACTGTCCATTGGTATATGAATGGAGACGCTTTTCATTTCTGTTCCAATATCAAAACTAGCACATTCTTAGTTAGTATGAAGCTCAACAACAAAAGCCTTGACACTTTTGTTTTCGGGCCATGGATACATACACCTACTCCGGTGTCCACTTTGGGTCCATCCATATACCTCGTATACCACTTGTTACCTTTAAGATTTGATGTTTAAATTTCTGAAGTCCCATGCTCTACCGATTTGAGACCACTGAGTTGAACCTCCTGTGGAAGCATGAAGTTGTTTGTATATCGTCAATCACAGCACAGATTATGTCGAACTGAGGAATCTCTGAGAAAGAGCCTGCAAACTCCTGCTGTACTGCGAGTTTCGCCTCTCCTGTTTGTAATAACCCGACTATTTTAGGAATTGCTACTTTTTTAGAGTGTAAAGTGGAGAGAGGCCAATAAGAGTTTTACCGATAGTTGTTGGGTAGGTTCTAATACAAGTCTCTGAAGTTGTTATTGGTGTTCTTTTTGTTTTATCTTATTACGTCATATTACTGACAAAAAGACGATGATCTGTCTGAACATCTTTGCGTAAGTCTATTGGCTAACTTTTGAGGATATACACCATGACTTTTCAACATGCGTCTGCTAGCCCATATGGCTTCGGTAGTTTTGGGAGTTTTTTTTTATTTATGTAAAAGGTTTTTCATTAAGCGCTTCCCATCTTTAAATTTAAATAAACCAAAGTGTGTGTGAAATATCATCGAATGGAATATAACATCGTTCAAATGTTCGGCCGGGCTTCTCTTGGTGGCGCGCAAATGTCAAATATTTCATAGCTCTGGCGCATAAATCAAAGATTTCAAAGATAAAGACCTAGATGCTCTGCACAGTGAGGCCTCTACCTAACCAACTGTGCAGGGATATATCAGATATTAATAATAAAGTCGTATAATGCCAAACTAAATGTGAATAATAATTCCCGCGATCTTTGGAAAAATTTGCGCGAGCTCGCCGTTGTAAAAAAGAAGACGTCTCCGAACCATATTGACATCGACCCGAATTTGTTTAATGACTACTTTGCTACACCTATACCCGATACGACTCTTCCTCTTGACAAATCTGAGGGTAGTTGTAGTTTTTCAGCATATTTAGGTCCGAAATTCATTTTTAAGATGGTAACTAGTGCTGATGTTTTTTGTCGCAATTAAATCCGTAAAATCCGTTGCGATTGGTTTACACGGAATATCTTTGAAATTCGTCAGATTAATACTGCCATACGCAATTGATAATTTGCTGTCTAGTTAGATCTTGCTTTCCCACTTCCTGCAAACTTGCAAAAGTGACTCCTATTGCAAGGAAGGCAAACCCGGCTCCGACTTTCGCCCAATTAGCATTCTATCTGGCTTGTCAAAGGTTTTAGAAATTATAATTAAAAATCAGCTCCAAGTGCATCTCGATTCCCAAAGTTTAGTAAACGTCAATCTGCTTATCGAGCAGGGCATAGCTGCACCACTGCACTCATAAGGATAGTTGACGACATCCATCTGACCTTTGATGAGACCAAAACAACTCTGATCTGCCTGTTGGACTTTATGCAAAGGTGTTCCACAAGGCTCAATCCTCGGACCTCTGCTCTTCGTTTTATACATCAATGACCTTCCCCAAGTGTGTAAGCATAATACGATACACCTATATGCAGATGATGTTCAAATATACGAGGGCAGGTCAATAAGTCCGTGACTTTTGGATTAAAACACAGATTTTTTGATAAAAAAATAATTTTATTTTCCAACGTAGTCTCCCTTGAGCTCTATACTCTATATGTCGAGGTCCTCAAAATAGGCCTTTGTTTGCGAGATGACTTCATCATTGGAGTCAAATCTTTTTCCACCAAGCCATTTCTTCAGGTTTGGGAACAAGAAGTAGTCCCTCGGAGCCAAATCTGGAGAATAGGGTGGATGAGGGAGCAATTCATAGCCCAATTCATGGATTTTTGCCATGGCAACTGCACATGTGTTTGTGGTCGACTGTGAGCAAACGCGGAACCCATCTTGCGGAAAGCTTTCTCATGCCCAAGTGATCATTCAAAATTGAAACCACTGAGCCATGCGAGATCCCTACGGCTTCCACAATCTCTCGCACTTTCAATCTTCGGTCGGCCAACACCATATCGTGAATTTTTTCGATTGTTTCGGGTGTAGAGACCTCAACTGGGCGTCCAGGACGTTCGGCATCTTCAGTGCTTGTACGGCCACAACGAAATTCAATAAACCACTTTTTTACCATTGAAATCGATGGTTCAGAGTCCCATAGTATTTATCAAGCTTAGCCTTGGTCTCGGTAATGGTTTTTTTTCGCAAGAAATAATGCTTAATAAGCACACGAAATTCACTTTTTTCCATTTTCTCCTCAAATTAGTGAGTAGTCTGATAAAAATAGCTGTCAAACACAAATTAACTGACGCAGCAAGTTTAAATTTTGACAGGAGTCAACTGACAGATGCCTGTTGGCAGGAGCAGTGTTGCTGTTTCAGTAAAGAGGTCAGAAATTCAAAAAGTCACGGACTTATTGACCCGCCCTCGTACTTATCGGCTTCGCGGTTGGAACTCGGAAATTGTGTCAGTAAATTGAATGAGGATTTAAGTGCGATAAATCGCTGGGCACTTTCAAATGGTCTTCAACTTAATCCACAAAAGTCTCTTTGGATACCGAATGGCAAGAACATTGGCATTGTTGACGAATACTCCGATGTCTACCTATCTAGAGAGAAGATTCGTTCTTACGAAACCGTGAAAAGTCTTGGAATCATTTTGAAAAATCGTCTTACAGCCTATGATCACATCAAACTACTTGTTAAAACAAATTTATTCGATATTGCGTATGCTCTGGACTTCTGCCCGTTATACTCCAATAAACATTAGGCTAAAACTTGTAAAAGGTCTACTAGGACCGCAAATAAGCTACTGCTGTTTAGTCTAAAGTTCTCTTGACTTAAGGCGCTTTAACAATTCCTGAACTATCGTAACTGCTTATTTCTTGCAAACTTAATTAACCATAAGAAACCGCTGCAGTTTGCTAGATCTTCCAGGACAAGTAGTTTAATTCTTCCTTGCCATAAATATTTGGAAAGCAGCCATCTGTTCTTTGTTCACGCTGTTAGGCTGTGGAACTTATTGCCATACGATATCACGCGTATGGTAGGGACAAGAAATTTTGGGTATTCTCTTTTCGACCATTTTAAGAATCTATAGGGCAAATTGGGACACAAGCAATCAACTTTATTATAGTAAATAATGTATTCAAAATCTGATAGCAAGTAATTTATATTCCTATTTTTCATTATATTTCATTTTATAACTTTATAAGTTTATGCTTTCAATTTATCCTGATTTATGTACTGGTAAAAGAGCCTAGATCGCATTTGTACAATCCGGTTACTAAAAAATAAATAAATCAGGCTGAATTCGACAAATGGCATGGTTTATGTTGGCTTCTAGGGCCGCTGTGGTTTGTGGCTTATTTGCATAGACCTGCGACTTCAGAAAACCCCACAAGAAAAAGTTTAACGGGGTCAAATCACACGATCTCGGTGACCAGTTCACATCACCTCCACGTGAGATGACCATGGCCTCGAATCGCTCGAGCCGAATTCTCAATGTGGCGGGAGCTTTAGTGGCACGTAGCGCCGTCTTGTTGAAACCACCACGTGTCGTTGGTGTCGATATCATCCAATTCACGCCAAAAGAAGTTGATAATCATCGACCTATAACGCTCGCTGTTGGCGGTGATGGTCTAGCCAACGTCGTTTACAAAGAAATATGGACCGATGACGCCGCCAGTCCGAAATCTACATCAAACCGTGACTTTCTCGGGATGCATTTGACCCTCTTGGATCTCATGAGGATTGGTACCGTCCCGAATTTGACAATTTTGTTTGTTGACGCACGCATTCATGAAGAAATTGGCCTTTTCGCTAAAGATGAGTTTTCGATGAAAATAAGGGTCAATTTCCAACTGCCCCAGAGCCCATTCAGCGAACACACGTGGTTGTCTATGGTCGTTTACCTTCAGCTTCTGGGTAAGTTGAATTTTGTATGGGTGCAGGCCCAAGCCACGTAGCAAAATTCGCCAAGTTTTGGTCTGCGAAAGGGCGAAACAAAGGGTTTTTGTGAGCGAAGCGAAATCGACTACCTCAGATTCTCTTGCACACCCTCACGGACAGCGGCGATGTTTTCGGCAAATCTTGCGTTTCGTCGACGAACGGGTGTTGGTTTGTCGTTTACTGAGCCAGTGAACTCTCGCTATAACGATTATGACTACCGTAAAATGGGCGAAGCGCGTGGAATATTGCCCGAACTGAATACTCAATTTGATAAAACAATTTCATCATTTCCACGTGTTGTTGAACGCTATCTCTGTCCATGGTGATTTGGCAAAACAGACTGAATAAATGACAGATTTAGATTTAACAATACGACCGCTATCAACTGTCAAAGTTCGGAACTCCCTTTTGGTAGACCCTTTATATTAGAGTTCCAATTCAGTCTTTTGTATGTAACTACGCACAGCTATTTAACTTCGTTAAGGAATCTGTTCAAAAGTCAGCTTCTATCTACGATTGATGTGATGCATTTTCGCCTTAGAGACGTCAAAGTGAATTGATGTAATATGACAAACTGGTTTTGTTTATTTTCTGAATAAACAATTTAAAATACTCGCATATCTCGGCATTAATTTATTGGAAAACACTTTCAATTGAAAGTATCGTGAAGATGTATGGGAATTAATTGAATCTAAAGCTTCTTCCTTTTCATGTGGATTATAAAAATAAATTAATTGCTAGATATTCAGTCTAGTGGCAGTTGCAGTTCATTCTAAAGATACATTATACAACGTTCCAGACACGCAAACCTTCCTGAACAATTCTTCCGAATGAAAAATGAAATGAAAAATAATTACACACCGTTTCTCAGTACTCTCGTGTTCTTCTGTGACACCAAATAAATGAACTGGAAAAGATACTGCGTTAGACATACGTCCTCATATGACAGACAATTTCGCGCACCTTTATTTTTATAATTCATTTGAGGTAAACACCCGTTTAATAGCCGAATGAGCTACGTTATTTCTGTCCAGAATTGTGACTGGTCATCCTTTTGTCATATCTCACAGATAGGTGTACGAATTAATTTATTCCAATTAAACGAGAAACCCACAGGAATACGTGCCATCATCCAAAAAAAAACGTACACATCATTCTGTGCATTTAAATTGCTCGAAATGCCAATTACCCAACACGCCAGATGCCGTCTGCAATTCAATTCTGCAATTCTATTTGCTTAGCTGACAGGCTTATTTAAATTCGTAGACTTTTGAGTGTGTTATTGCAAATTGATTGTACGAGCAGAAATTTATGAAGTTGTCACGAAAAGAACAAAATTGGTTCAGGGCAACAAACATCTGTTGATGTCAGGGTTAGGAACGCTGGATCAACAGCATGACGAAAAAAATGTTATTATATGAGTACGAGTACGAGTACGAGTTCTTCGAGGCACATTCCCACTTAACTGGTTTTGGTGAATACTACGAGTATTGGTAATGAAGTTTGCACAAGCATGTACTACCAGTGCCAGGGACATTCTTTAAGTACTCGCAAAATTTTGTCAAGCTTTCACTTTAGATTGCGTTTGAGTGTTTAACAGTGACTTGTTGACCTTTTTCGGAGGCGAAAATTTGATTATCCATTGGCACATCTCGCAGGTTTACTTGTCCTGATCAGCCACATTCCAGAGTGATTTACTATACATTGTGCATGCCACAATGACCAGCTTATGACCAGAAACAAGTATCTTTTTGGAATATGGTAATCTTAAAGTTAATTCTGCGGTACCCAAAGATACACCAGTCTTGAGATACAATAGAAGATCAATACTTCAAGATTGGTGGGCAAAACTTATGTCGACTCATAACTTAATAAGTTGAATTTCAATTTTAGCTGCAATAAAATTTTACGATCAATATAATCGACCAGACATTCGCAGCACAATTGAAAAACTTCGAATTACATCTCCTCTTTTGGGGTTCAAGCCACAGAAGAGTGCGCAGAGTGCGCAGAAATAAAATATCGGAAACGTTTTGAGAAGGATTCTAATTCATCGATTTGTCATTGTGCGCAAGAGCTGGTCCTTTTTCCATCGACCTTGTCGAAGATTTTACACAAGAAGCGCTAACAGGATTCAATATCTGGAAAAATTGAAGTGAAAAGAGCATCATTTGGGTCGGGCATTTGCTATTGGTCCCCTTTGTTCTTGGGGATAAACTAAGGAACCGTCCCTCCAGATTGGGGGTTGCGCGTAAGTTCCCAATCGCAGAAACAAAAAAAAATGGTTCAGAGACAACCACACGCCTTCGATACGGACGGATACAATGTTGACGACCCCAGCAAACTCAAAAAGGACAACGAATTTCGGCTCTGCACCTGGAATGTAAAGACCCTTAACAGACCACGTGCAGCCGCAGCCAGGCAAAAGACGGATGGTACACGGCGACATTTAACACAGTGACTGCTACAAGGAGAGAGGACAGAGCTTACTTGGATGCGGATTTGTTATCAGCTTTCGACATGTGCGCGAACGCCTCGTAACAACCCGCATCAAGGCCAAACTCGGGAATATCAGCCTGATTCGCGTACACGCCCCTACAGAAGAAAAGGTCGACGTGATTAAAAACGAGTTCTATGACCTCCTAGACAGAACATATGCCCAGTGCCCCAGCTATGACGCCAAAATTGTTCTAGGGGGCTTGAATGCTAAGCTGGGCAAAGAAGTCGTTTTTAGGCGCGTCATTGGCAAAAAAAGCCTGCAAGACACAACACCCAAAAACGAACCCAAGTTTTAGACGGGACATACACAATCTCATAGTAGCCAGCACGCAGTTTTCACACCCCAACATCCACAAAGGGACTTGGCGGTCTCCGGACTAATTAACCGTCAACCAGAACCGGGGGTGTAGTAAAACTGGACTTATCTATAACATCATCAGACTTTTACGCGACTGATAGTTGCTATGATTTGTCCAATTACAAGTTGCCGGTCTTATTGAGTGGCAAGACCACTGGTAGTCCATACCAGTCCATACCAGGACTTAAAACACGGTACTATGGGTGCTTGGAGCCCCCCGAACCTTGCTTGTTGAGTTACATCCCCTTATGGAATCGTCACGGTGGCTGTGGTTTAAACCTAAAACGCAGAGAGGGTGGCCCTGCCGGTCTCACGCGGAGTGGCTATAAGTGCTGGGTGCTGAGACCCTAAGATCAATAACAGGTTTTGGGTAGGCCCCGACTCATACAAAGTGTGGAACTGTGCCCTCAACATAGTTCCGCATTGATATGAAAGGAATTGACTGAGAGCGATGGCAAGGCGTATCCTTGCTCCCATGAATGTATGGGCATTCCGTGAACTCAAGTCTACACGACAGGCGTTCACGCCGAGGAGTCAACATAGACTCAGATCAGTACCTTGTAGCAGCCAGGGTACGAATGCAGAAATCACGAGCACAACAGAGTCGAGTCGGCCACCCATTTTCGACGCTGAAAAGTCGCAATCGCAAGAGACCGCTAGAATCTTCGCCGACTGCTTTTCCCTCAAACTCTCTCAAAATCCGGGATCCCCAACACAATCCATAGAACACCCATGGGAATGATGTCAACGAGCCAGCAGAGAAGCAGCATCTGACATAATTGGTTTCAAACCGCCACCACAAGGAAACATCTGGTTCGATGACGAATGTAGGGAGGCGCATGCAGCCAAACAAGATGCATACAAAACTGCTCTGCATCGCATGACGAGAGGTGCTCGTGAGCTCGTGAGTGACGGGAAGAACAGAAATCTAAAACGAAAAAAGAAAGCACGCGATCGAGGAAATGGAGAGATGGTACGGCAGGAATGTCGTTCGAAAATTCTATCAGAGAATTAAAAGAACATGCCAGGGCTACAAAGCCAGAACGGAAGTCTTCAAAGACGAAAATGGAAACCTAGTAGTGCAATAGAATCGCAGTCGGTGCTGAAGATATCGAAAGACCACTTCTGCAGACTGGCCGCTTCGATTTTCGAATCTTCAAGCGCGCCAAAATCAGTGGACGTCAAGTCAAAGCTTTCAAAATGTATGCTCTTCTTTTCATATCTGGATCGTCATCGTTAGTAACAAATTCTGTGGATAAAAAATGTCAAAACAAAAATTTCCAGAGTGTTAAAAGGGAGTTTTTGGCAAGAATTGGGGTAAAGATGTGGCACACGGTTTCTATTTGGGGCGGCAACTTCAAAATCTACACCTCGTTGGATCGATGTCCGTTTGAACAATGTTGGGAAATATTGCAAAGTTGCTTCCAAAATGAATGTTGTGTGGCAAAACAGTGCGAATTTTGAAAAGAAATGTCGGTCGAAATAGTCCACCAACTGCAGCTAGTGTACGCAAGTTTGTGACGAAAGTTCGTGAGACTACATAGATTGCTGACTGATAACCTTACGAACTCCCGTATTTGTCTTGTGCGCTCAATATTGCTGAATATTGCAGTTTTTGCAGAAAGTATTCTAAGCCCGAAAACCTCAATGCGCCATAAATCACACCAACTGAACCTTAATCACACTAGTCTGAGGAGAATTTTGCATAAAGATCTCAGATCTCAGATCCCACATTCTTCGCTTCCAACGTCCAATTGACTCAGCCATTGAGGCAAAAAGATCTCCCGCTTCGTAATCGCCTCTCTGTATGAGCTTTAGAGCAAATCGAAATTAACTTTAATTTTCCTTAAAAAATCATCTTTTTAGATGAGGCGCATTTCCATCTCAAAATGAGAAAAATATCCGTATTTGGGACTCGAAAAATGCACGCATAGCCATAGTGAAGATTGTGACTGTTTGGTGTGGTTTTCGGATAGGCGGCATTATTGGCCCATTTGTATTCCGAGACAATTAAAGCAGAACCTTTAAAGTCAATACAGAATACTACCGAGGTATGATAACCAGTTTATTATGACCAAAACTAAGGATTTGGACTTTGGTGAACTACGGTTCAAGGAAAATGAGGCTATGCGCCAAACAAGCAGATTTATTACGCACTTAGTTCAATGATTGGGCGATGGCGATGAAGCGATAGTTAGCTCATTGGACTATCACGCAGACAGTCTGGGTTCGATTCCTGGCTGGGTCACCAACAGGCGATAACCGTAGGCCCCGCTCAGATGTGACTAAAATGACAACATGAGCAACACAAATGAGTGTCAAGAAGCTGGGCCATGACCCATACCGGGCTGCCAGCGCCACAGTGTTTTTTTTTTTTTTTTCTTTGTTGTTCAATGATTGTGTACTATAATCAATACTTTTGGTGATGATGCTTGTCCGGCAAAAAGCTGTGATTTGATTCCCGTCCAGGATCATCGGACCTTCGTGTCATATCAGCTAATTTCTCGTATACTGACCACATGATTAAAGAAAAATTCTTTAAAGAACCGTAAGGCAAAAAGAAATAGGCATTCGGAGAAGATCTAACAGCTCTTAAGGAGTTTTAAGTGGTCGTCATGTTTCCTCGATAAAAAACATGGTTGCCGCTTTGATTCGAGGCAAGCTAGTTGCCTCTATTGAACTATTTTTTTCCGTCTTACATGACCGAATTGAAATTCAAAAGATTTTAAAGAATTGATCGCAACGTTTCTGAAATATATATTAGACCATACATTGGGGTAAAAAATACGCCGATTTCCCAAAGGTACTAAAACGGTTTTTATGTTCGTCAAGAGTGCTTAAGGATCTAAGCAAACACAAATCCGCTGGTCCAGATTAATAGCTTCCCTTCTTCTCAAGAAATGTTTTTTCACACTGACAAAACCTAAGCTTTATCATCAATCCAATCAAGTTGTCTTGAAATCTTTCAAGTCTGAAATTCACAAAAAAAAAATACTGGTGTGCCCCAGGGTTCCATTCTATCTCTGATACTCTTTTTGATTTTAAATATGCCACTTCTAAACCAATATATTCCACTGTTGGCGACGGTACTCTCTGTTTTCCATATTCAGTCTCGGACTCAAGTGACTGCTCTTCGGCTGTAGAACGAGATACTCGTAGACAGCGTATGTTTAACCCCGATATTAGCTGTATAACCAATTGGAGAACTAAAAACAGAGTGAAATTGAATGCTTCCAGAACACTGTCTGCTGTCGTCAAACCAAAATTTAAGCACTCACTTGCAACGTCGAAACATACAAATTTTTATTTCCGATATGCGTGTCAACGGCAACTTACGTTGAAATGACCACGAATTCTATGTAATCAAAAAACGCTGCGATGTGAGGAATATATCACTCCCTCCGGTCTGGTGTCAATATAAAAGGCATTTATGCGTCTTAAAGTGGGGTACAATACTCACATCTGGTCACGTGAGCCTAAGAGCCCATGATGAGAATCATAGAAATGTCCCCTGCCTCCCTTGTTGTCGCTTGTGCTCCTATGAGTAGCGTCCTAGCGGTAGCGTTTCACTTTAATCTTACACTCATCTTGATATGATAACTTTCCTAAGCCGTACAACACGCTTACATTGTATCAAAGAATGTCCTGTCGAGGTTATTTTTCAGTCATTATAACTTGCAAACATTCAAAACCAACGTACATCGGTATCTCTGTTCTTTCTCTTCATACAAAAAAAAACACGTAAATTCCCTTGAGCTTAAGGCAATTACATTCGCCGGATTGACATACCTCTATCCCTTTTGGGAGTGGGATATAACAACGATATGCATGTCCAACACTTCTGATATAAAATACTCTCTATACCATTGCCTACCCCTGATTTCTGACTGCTCAATGATTTGAACATAATGGACGGGGGTGGTTCCGACTTGTTGGCGATGACATTGTTTGGCACATTTTCGTCATTGAATTCGCTGAGTAATTGACTTCACAAGTTGTCGACACTGGGAATCGTACTGTACATAGTTCTTTGTATTGTCTTATCTTTTCATGTTAGATAGCTTTTAATCTAGACGAATTAACGAACTTTACCAATACGCTACGCCACCACTAACGACGCAAGGATAAACCGATATATCAAAGGCTTCAGGAGATGAATCCATGGAAATTCACGCCATATGATGGGAGGGTCACCGACAAAAATAAGGACCTCTTAACAAGTAGAATTGTTTTTTAACAATGGACTTCGTCAATGAGACCTCATTCTCGAAAATCTACATATCTGCCTTCTCCACTGTCGAAGTTTACTGTGATTTTTTGTTTAAATCATGTCAAGAGCACCTGCGGTACAATGACGTAATAGAATCCTCACCTACCATCGAAAGTAGATGGAAAATTTCAAAATCCCGATAAAACTTTCATCAAGCACAAGTACTCTCGTGGCATGAACACATTTGTTTGCATTGTCATCCGGTCGACGGGGTCTATTTATAATCCGCAGCATCCTAATAGACGCGAATGTTTCTATCTATGTAACAGAAACACGAATATATTATTCAAATAAATAGACGCTCAACGGAAAGTTGGAACGTTTGCCAAATTAAAATTATTCGTACTTACGACCAACATCCTATAAAGACGTGCGTTAACGCCTTCAGATTAATGTCTAGTCGGTTGGATTAACATAAAAGATACACCATCCTGCATCTGGTTAGTATTAAGTGATTGAAAAGAGATCTTAAATTAGACTCTGACTGATGGACTAAATCGTGTTTTCACATTTGACTGGAACCGACCAGAACTTATGGCCAAAATCGTCATTGTGAAAACGTTAAATCTCCAATTGAATTGTGGATTCTCAAAATTTGGAGATTTTGTTTAGAACGACAACAGATGGTTTGTGAGGGAGGGAAATCAAAATGCATCTGTTCACATTCCCGTTCCCAATTCGTTTCTATTTTCATTCGAATTTTGTTATTTTTGTGAAAGAATCATGTTGGTGTATGTTTACTTGTTTTAAAAAGAAAAGAAAAGAATTTCAATAAAAGATGAAATATCTGTCGGGTATATACGAGTAGCTGCTGCTAACAGCTATTCAACACACATAGAGTATTTTGTATGAAAGGAAACAAACAGAATGGGACTTAAGGATTGGATTCATGACTCAAGTCTTTGAATCATGTGAACCATTATGCATTTGAAGTCTTTAAATAAAAATCTAACCATGGCATCAGAGAAGATTGGGATTTTAGTCGAAAGAAACCTTTTTCGTAAGGAGGTGTACTCGTCAATTTTTTATCTCCTTTTCTTCTTCTTTTAAGAAACCCATTTCTTTTGAAATATATTTTCCAATGACGATGGTGACTCCACACTTTCATTCGACATCATTGTAAGGATTTTTTCCGGGTCACGGTAAAGTGAAATAGGTCTCAAGTCTCAAGAGTGCTTCATGCATCAGGAAACCAACATTTCCTGAAAATTATAACATCTCGTTATTTCTCTTGATACGAGTACTATATAGCATTCAATTTTTGCTGGATGAGTTGAGCTGGTGGTTGAATTTGATAGGGATTCGTTGATGCTGTGCTTGATTCCCGGGTAGTTTCAAAGCTCCGCCGATATGTTTCTCCAGAAAACCGAGTTAAATGCTTCTTAACCTACGCGCACCATATGGTGATGAATTTTAAGGTTTTTTGAGGTCGACCACTGGTGTTCTGCTCTACATATTCCAGTCATCTAAGTCCATAAATTATTAATTTTTCAGCTAAGTTTTCGACGCTATACAACACATACAGTTCTAGGTTACAAACCTTCCTTGAATCTCAGCTTAGACAAGTCTGTTGTCCGCGTCGACAATGTTGTGCAACATCCGTAAAGAAAGTTGTTGTACAGACAAAAATTTCGCCTCTGAAAACTTCTGTATGTAGTTGTGTAAGGATGCTCAAACCAGACACGGTTTTGAACAATTTTTCCCGATATACACTGTCATTGCAGGCTTTAAATTTAAGTAAAAGGTGGGCAAATTAAGACTTGAAATTCGAGGGTCGTTTCGAAGATTGGAATTGTTGGAATGAATTTTGTTATATTATAATCTGTTAGATAATATGATGGCATTTATTTTTTAATGATTTCCGGCACATGCCCGCCGCGGCTATGAATTATATGGTCCATTCGATCAGTCAAACTTTTCACTACTTTTCCAATAAAACTGACCGTATGTCGTCAATCGTGGCTTGAATATTGGCTTCCAATGCTTCAAGAGTTGCTGGTTTGTCGGCATAAACCAATGACTTAACATAGCCCCATAAAAAATAATGGAGAGGCCAGGACAGGACCACTTTTGGAAATAAAGTTGACACCGAATGGATTTTGCAATATTGATGGTTAAGCGCGCTGTATTGCAAGTTGCGCCGTGTTGTTGGAACCAAATGCCGTCGATGTTTAGCTGATTAATTTTTGTCGAAGGACAAAGGCCAAAAAGTTGAAAACGGCGACGAATCGACATTTCGGCGTCTTCTTCAACACTTTGCGCTACAGCAGCAATATTCTCTTCGGTACGCACATTTCTTTGTCTTGTTGATGGTTTTGAATCGAGAAGAGTAATATTAGTGCGAAAACGATCAATAACTGCACGAATTGCTTGCTTACTAGGCCGATTATTTTGACCGTAAGTTTGACGAAGTGCTCTATGCACTTCACGAACATATTTATTTTTTTCAAAGTAAATTTCCACAATTAAGAAGCATGGTTTCCGCGATTAGCGATTCATGACGAATTGCCAAACCTTACTGAACAGAAATGTCAACACAGTTTGACATTGACAGCTGTCAAACCATAGGCAACAACCATCGAAACTTCCCATGCAGCTAAAAAAAACACCTTTTACATAGTTTGTGCAGATAAGTTGGTAAGACTCATCGGGATCGATTCGAATCATAGGTTCCACTCGTTATGCTTTTATCGAATCATGTTTCAGAGATTTTTTTTTCCGAAGAGGGCAGGTGACAATCTTCCATTAGACATAAGTGTCAGATTCTTAAGCACTAAAAATAATCTCGTTTGGCAGGTGACTTTCCAATGAAAGTTCCTGCATGATCCGCTTTTCAACACGGTTTCATTTTATCGCGCTAGGTCCTCTAAGTTCCTCTTGTCCAAAATCTCTTAGACTGTGTTGTTATTATGTCCGTTTAGTCAATTTTTTTGTTTTTCGCGAAGATTTTAGTTTCCTCTCTGGAAATATGAATACCTAGGTCTCGGTGTAAGTCATAATTTCTTACGTACATCGGTGCAGTTTTCTTAGCACTTTATTTTCAAAAGTTTATAAAATATAAGCATTCGTTTTCTTGGTACAACCCCAAAGTTGTAAGCCATAGTTCCACATCGGCTTAACCACAGATTTGTTCACACTGAGGGCTATCCGCCAAGCCCTTGTCCATTCACATATGTACTTTATCGAGAACGCTTTTTCAGTTTCATTGTAGTTTCTTTAATTGTTTTGCCTGCTGCTAATATAGCGATGTCATCGGGAAATTTATCTAGAACGGTTCCCTCTCCCTGTGGTATATCTTGAGTATAGAGGAGATACAGAAGTGGGCCTAAAACACTCCCCTGAGGTGCGCCGGCTAAGATCTCTTTAAATTGCGGTACTTATTCTCAACATACTCTGTCACTATATTATATAGTAATAAGTCAGTAACAAGACCTGCCGTAATTTGAACAATTGCTCTCCATACCAGCTTCATGGAGCATTCTACTTTTCTGTGAAATGCATCTTGAGGCCCAGAAGGTGTGTTTTGGATTTAAATCATCGCCAATCGTAATACTAGATGTGAGTGATTTACATACGTTTTTGAAGATAGTCTTTTCGAGCGCGGATCTCGGTGGGTTCCTTTCGAGACATTTCTTCTAGTGGAGATTTCATGAGAGATCACGCATGCGTCGTGTCACACTGATATTATTATTTTTTTGTTCATTGTTTAGCATTTCATAATGGAAAGGTCATAATTGAGCTGCATTATAAAAATCGGGGTTCCACGAGGAATGTGTTCCGTGCGCTTAGAGTAGCTTACGATCCACATAATCGGCCAACCGAACGAACAATTCGCTATACTATACGCGATGACCATGAGGGCCGTTCTCAACAGTTTGGCTTGTCGTATGCAACAACTTGGCGTGTTTTATGTGAGAATTTCACGGGATGCCCATACATCTATGGGAGCAAGGATACACCTTGCCATCGATTATTTGCTGCTTAACAGAATAATACCAATGCGGAACTGTGTTGAGGGCACAGCCACTTTTTTTCGAGCGCGGATCTCGGTGGGCAGTAGATGGCTAAAATGTTAAGGAAATTATATCCATTTCTTACACGTATCGTGATTACTTGCACAGATTCGAGCTCTATTTTAAGGTCTCAAGAATGTTCGATGGGCTCTTCAATATATAAGAAGGATCCGCCTCTCACCTTTTCAAATAGATGATAAGCGTGATAGTCTCTAAAGCCTCTTACTTTTGCGTACGATTTTTATATGGGTTTCAGAAATACTCGTATTCCTACGAAAGAATTCGTTAAATTTTTGTAAAAGTCCATTAGCATTTCAAGAAAGTATTTTGAGCATGCGTGATTATGTTGGTTTGCCAGGTGACCGCCGTCTAAAGCTGGCTTTTCTTCCATCACGTTTTGTTTTATATTTCTGTGACCGGTAGCGGATGGCTTTTCTTCAGCTATTTTTTGGCTTTTCCCCTTCTTGCCACTTTTGAATGCTTTTTCTGCGGCTTTAGAAATTTATCTCACCTTATTTGCAACTCCCTGGCCACCTCGCAACTTCGAAAATTAGCTGAGTGTTCTAATTTACAACTAATACACGTTGCAGAGTTTGTTTGCTTACCTTAAACTATTTGGAAAGGAAACGTGGCTCTTTTTGACCATACGCTTGGGTGTTTTAGAGATGATTTGTTGCACTATCTTCACTTGAAAAGATCAACAGTTAGGACGTCTGTAGATCCAGCCTTGTTGGATAATACTAGATACCCCAAATTTTTCTAAGTTAGGCGGCGGAAACTCTTACCCATCATCGTCTAAGTTGAATGCCTGATGTTTAGCAGTCTGGGGAATACAAATCTTCATGGTATGAGCAGGGTTTTGTTTCTTCTCTGTCGAATTGAAATGGTTTTTTTTTGCTTTCTGCTGAAGTTTCGATTCGCTGCAATAGCATCTTTTAATATCCTTGAACTTGCCCTGAGAAGTAAGTCGGTCATTCCTTTTACTCATAGAGCTTACGAGCTACTCTGGTGCTCCTTCATAGCGCCGCTCTATATGTCCTTTGTTTTCATGCATCATCTCGATTTGATCATTAAATCACGAGCTTGACAGACGACACCATATCTGACAGTATTCTCATCAAATTTTACAGTGGCTTTCGGGGTGCTGGTCAAAATGCACTTCATCAGCAAGGATCCGGGCGGTTTATTACGATTGCAGACTCCCAATGTTAAATAGAGTTACTTTTTTTTATGGAATTCCATAATGGAGATGGCCAATTCCACTTATGAATATTGAGATGCGAGAATCGCCTAGGGTAACATTGATGCCATCGCCTGTCTCCTCAATTGGTACGTTCGCGGATAAAATGCTAATGTTGGCGGATTTACACTTGATGCAGATTGTCATGAGGCGATCGTTTACACGCTTGAAACAAAGACTTTTTGCATAAGTTTGCCTTTTATGACAAATCCGCATCCGCTTGTCTTTTCAATAGCAAACAACGTAGTACAATGCACGAACTTCTAAAATTTAAAGTCTCTTACATTTCCTGAGTGATTTATTTATATATTTTCTGGTTTCCCTACGTAGTTGCCGCAAATTGAACGAACAGAAAGGGACTTGAGTCATAACTAGTCTAAATAGTCTCCACAAAAATATTGTCTAATTCCAAAACTGATAATCCGTCCTCATTTTTTCGCACCTCACTCTTTCTCCTTAAGAGCCCCGCAACCCAGATGATGACACGCGTCAGTTTTGGTGCCCTGGAAGCCTCAAAAGCCTTAGTTTTAAGGAAGGCAGACTCGCTTAGCCATTTAAAAGATTACAACGTGAAGGACATCACTCTAAAAGTTTCGATTTCCATATTGCAAATGCTTTGCTTGAACGCATTTTCTGCTTAAACTAGAGTGACAGCGATGAACACAGTGTTTGCACTTTGCGTCCTTCTAACTTTTGTCATTGCTAGCCTTATTAATTCGAAGCATCAGAGTTGTAAATCTTTTAATTCCGTCGACATCTTTTTGTATTTTCAGGTTATTTTTGAGGTGGAATGGCAATATCTTAATTGTAACTTTTGCAAATGTCATTGGTTGCAGCACTGGTGAGATCTTGAGCGCGGAGGAAACCACCACCAGAGTTGTTTCTTTTGGTAGATATACGACCTTTGCTGGTTATACCGCCCTGATTCCGATATAGAGCCTACAACCATCGTTGTCAATGGGTGTAGCCGCTTAATCCGACTTCCATTACCTACTGCTAAAGAGTGATTCTTTTCGAGGTACTCTTTCCAGTGGAGGTTTCATGAGAGATTACGCATGCGTCGTGTGACACTGATATGGTTTTTTTGTTCAGAATTGTTTAACATTTCATCATATAAAGGTCATAATTCAGCAGCATTATAAAAATCGGCGTTCCACGAGGAATTTGTTTCGTGCGCTAAGAGTAGCTTATTGTCCACATAATCGGCCAACCGAACGTACAATTCGCTATACTTCGAAAAGTTTGAGACCGACTTTAATTGCTTTAATGACCATGAGCGTCGTTCTCAATAGTTTAGCTTGTCGTATGCAACAACTTGGCATGTTTTATGCGAGAGTCTTAGTTTAAAAGCTTACAAGATTTAATTCATGCAAAAACTGAAGACGACCGATCTTCCGAATCGTCTCCATTTCTGTCGTTGCGTTTAAAGAAGATCCAACAGTTATTCACCGATAAGGCCCATTTCTGACTTTATAGCTACGTCAATAAGCACAATACCCATATTAAAGCCGCGAAGCAACTGGAAGAGGTTAAGTTCAAAACTAAGGCCGGCCGGAACGTAACTGTGCCGGTCACGATTGGCGTTCGTTATCGCGCCATGAAAACGGACTTTTTGCTGCCTGAAAATGAAAACCATAGTCTCGACGACATTTGTTTCCAACAAGATGGTCTCACTTGCCACACGATCCGTGAAAACATGGCTTAATTGATAGAACGATTCGGTGATCAGTCAATTTTAAACTTTGCTCCGTTGAATTGACCGCCTACAATATGTGATGTCATACCTCTAGACTTTTTCCTATGAGGATACGTTACGCCCAAAGGCAAAATGGATAAGCCGGTTACGGATTGAGGAATTGGAGACCAGCATTACTCAATTAATTGGTCAAAAACCACTCCTAATGCTCAAACGCATCAGTGAAAATTTGAACTTGGGACGGAAGAAGACGATATAATTTCAGTTCTGGGAATTGGATAGGTTTTAGTGGGTGTTACTTGCACCGACTTGTTTCTCTTCTCCGTCGACTTTTATCACTCCAGAAATCGGGAAAGTCTTGGGTCAGCGAATAAATCGGTGGAAGATTTTTGTAGTATCTTCGAAATTCGTTTACCGGCCGCGATCAGTGGTACGATGTTTTAGGGTCATTTACGTGCTGTTAAGCCATTTAACCTTAAGTTTTGACGTCTTTAGCGCTTAGTTTGAGGTCTCACGTTGCTTCATTCCAGAACCTTAACATCTTTGACTGTTAAGTCTTTCTGTTACGACAAGACAGAAGGTCAACATATTAGGCCAAAGTTTGCTTCGGTAACCTACGAGGTTTTGAACTTTTGAGATTCTTTAACTTTAACCTCTGAAAATAGATAGAGTTTTGACGTATTCGCCAGTTTTCTGCAATTGGATTGATCGCCTTCACCAGGGTCGACGTTCTGTTGAACTGTGAACTAAACAGATCCATTACAACACGATCCAACACCAATTATATTCATAGAAATCTAGCGCCAGTTCGCTGAATACGTCTCATAAAAAACACGAAACCATACGATTACAAAATCCGAATAAAAATTGACTCCCCATCGCTAAGTTCCCATCGAATATGATGAAACATAGAGCAGATGAAACAGTTGATTTTTTTTTGAACGCAAAAAAACATCGCCCTGTCTTTATTCACTTCTATTTCGTTTCTAATCAAACTATTTGTCCATCGGCCTCACGGCTTTCATTAATTGCTCTTCAAAAACAACAAACTATCTGTGAAGTCTCTTATTTTTCTCAGAAATGAAATCATTTTAGTTAGACGATCTTAATAAGTCATTCCTTTGCGGCAGAGTATGACGAGATAGTTTCAGTTCAGCCCCAGAGATCTTTTAATTTAGTTTAATCTGCCGGAAAGTGTTTAGCGGGCATGTGGCCGACAATTTATGTGACAAGACGCACGTCTTTTCTGTTGAAAAGTCTTAGAAAATATAGGTCAGACTTTCAGAAAGAAAACCAAACACCTGCTCCATATGTTCACCTAAATTTAAATGTTGGCAATAAAATATCTTTTTACGATATACCTTATGTTATGTATACAACAAATGAAACATTTGATGACCGTCGTATCTTTTAATTTCAAGATTCCATAAAATACTTTTTTGATTTTAAACAAATTAAAATAAATAAATTCAAAACTGTCACTATTTTTAGACGCTGATTGTTGACAAAGGTATCTACTAGGGTGTGGGTGCGTTTGGCGCACTTTATTGATTGGGCACATCTGTTCCTTGTAACACAAGTGTATGGATTGCTACGAATAGATACTTGTATGTACATCGTACGTGATTTCACCCTTAACTCAATGATAACGATATTGTAGTCGTACTCCGTATCACATAGGAATGAGGAGGAATTTGAACGGAAAGGCATGATACGAGTAGGGACTCCACGTTAGCGCATCATAAAACTGCTGTATGGTGCACAAAACTTTGTGACAACGCCACCGACTGCAATCCTATGGAATTGTGGTGCTACTAATGGGATCGATGATTTTCAAATTATTAATCGCTTACGCTAGTAGGAGTAGGAGAGCAGCAGTCAACTCTCTACCGGGACAAGCCGTGGGGCTCTAAAATCAATATGAAGACTTGAACGTTAAAATAAATGCAATTTGTGGCAACGGATTAGTATGTAGTCGTGGAGACTATCAATATTCATGATTGCCAGCGTTCAAGTGCTGCAAGACTTAATGCAAAAAACAAGCACAACTCGGTTAAAATTTATAATTTATGCGCGCTCGGAAAGACCGTTAAGAAGTTCGAATTCAAAATAACATCACGTCCTCGTGGTAATTTATTTTTTTTAATGCATTCCGCGCTGATTTCATACATAATTCAGGTTATGAGTAATTTTTCCACAAGTGCCACTTGTATCACTTAAAAATTGTGTAAGAGTCTCTCGATTGATTTACTCATGCTTGCAAGACATTACATTGTTCGATCCCTACCTGTAGGCATTCCTTCAGACAAAAATGTCACAACTCCTTAAGCAAACATCCAGCTGCTGAAAGTCCCACCAAATTTGGTTCAAGACGGGAGTATGAGGCTTCCAAGATTCACCAGAAACATGTAAGTCTGACAGTGATATCAAATATTCGTGAGTACTTCAAAGAAAATATCTTGGAACGGAAGGTGAGGGAAGGTATTTACATACCTTAACGTTGAATGAAGAAATTTCTACGAGTGAATATGTATTTTTTAAAAATTCGCCATGTCCTGAGGCATTTACATTTCATTTGCCATGGAGATGGAGATGGAGATGGACAAGGACAAGGACAAGGACACGGACCATAGGTAGGGGATGATATAAATAGACCACTGTTTGTTGTATGATTTGTTATACCCACACACGGAGTGGGTAAGTGGGAGATGTTTCCCTAATGGTTACGGGCATAGTTTAAGGAAGGTCTTTGTTTGTAAAACTTTTAGTTAATGGAACGATTCAAGTTTGAAGTAGATCAATGGGACATTCAATATTGAATTTCATAGCACGTCGGGATGCGTAGAAACTATGCATGTAGCGAAAGTGAGGTAGAAGATACTTTGAATTGGGTTCAAATGGATCATTTGTTAACAAAAGGACTCCTGAAACGGTCTTTAATTAAAACAATACATTGGAAAATTTGTTAGGGGACATTATTGTATGCTTTTCCACTTAACTTGCTTTGGATAAAACTTATGAACAATTGGCTGGATGCAAGCAGATTTTAGGCTGACAGTCCACTCACTCACTATCGTTTAAGAACAACAAAGGAATCTGGAACAAAAGAATGGAAAATTTGTTCTCCAGGCATTTACATTGTCTTATTACGTGATACTAAGATAGAAGACAGAAAACAAAATATATATAGGCATAATTAGGCCACGCTAGAGAAAAAGCATGGGACACTGTGAACGAAAAATATAGTTTTTATGTTTTAAATCGAGAAGATGCATGTTTAGATACAGCCCCATCATCGCAGAGGTACTTAAAAAAACATTCGAGATTAATTAGGTTGCTTAAATTAAATAACAGTTCCGGGTGGACCAGGCTTCAGTTAGCATCCCCCTCCAGCTAGTGTTGGGTTTTGGCACCTGTCCCAAGAAGTCCTTTTCCACTAATGTCTCCAAGATGAGGTCGGCTTCTACTGCGTTATTCCTCTGAGTTGGATTCAAAAGTTCGGGGCTGAGACGGTGGTGTTTGTGCATTCAAGATGACCAAGTTATCCAAGTCGGGTTATCCGAGCTTTTTGAACGAGGTCATCATTAGGTGAACTGAGTCCGGGCCTCAGTCTCCAGTCAGCTCCATCTTATGCTAGCTGGCTTTAGTTTCACCCGCTAAGATAGCTGATGATCCCTACCACTTGGTCTTCCTATACTATGCCGCGGAGCCGAATTTGAAGACATTTCAGACCGGAGCGTTAGTGTCAATCCGGTTTAAATGTCCAGCCATCTCAGTCGTTGGACTTTAGGTCTTCCGGCTAAGGCGATGTTGCTGTACAGATTGTACAACTCGTCGTTTCATCTCCTTCTCCACTCACCGTATACGCACGTTCCGAAGAATTTCCTTACGAAATCATCGCCTGTCCCTTTGAAGAGCTCGGCAGAGGTTAATTCTGTCTGACTAGGGTATTTGGTTCGTCAGAAATGCAATACGTAATACAGTCTACAGAAATGCTCTTCTTCTCAGCATCCACTGCGACTCTATTGTACTACGATGGTACTTTGCTCGTTTTTACAGGCTTTGGTTCGCGCTTTAAGGGCTAGACAAATTCATTTTATTTTTTGGTAAGAGCACCTCTCGATCTTTCTTGCAGAGCCGCAGAATCGTTCTGTTGCGATTGTAGCCTTTCGACGTTAAACTTCCCCACAATGGTTTGCTGGTTTTGGGTAGGAACGGATATCGGCATCCATATCTTTTCTACAACAACTTTTGTTAGCTGCTCGAACCGTTAAGACATTTAAAATACTGCCAGAGTGCATTGCTTCCATCGCAATATGATCGATTTGAACGACGGTTTTTTGATCAACAGTCAGCCAAGTGTCTTTATAGAAATATACGTTGTTACCTTGTATCCCGCCGCAGCTTCTGTTTTCGGACGCGGAAGCTGTACTTCCACACTGGATTATCAAGCATGCCCATCATGCAAACCATGTCATCTTGTATGAGGTTTCTCGGCTTCACATTGTCTGTTAAAGAACCGAACATTCGACCTGCAAATCCAAAAATCGTTAATCGTTTATGGTTCATGACACTCTCATTTCTTCTGTATAAAACTGTGAGCCTTATGATGACGTAGGCTTGTATAATGTTGCTGACCGAGCACGCAATTGCAATCTAAGCGTGCTTGTCTAAGCATCACAATAACATATGCTAGTACAGGAAACCAGTACTGGGGGGTTTTCCGCTCAATTGCCACGTAGATACTCTGGGATTTCCGGATAGAAAATTGGTACCTGCATTTCTTGTCAAACGGCTAAAATCAATTATATCTCAGTCAAGTTCTCTGATTGTTTGTTGATAATAATCTCGTTCGCATTTTAATACGATTTTTAGAAAGCTTAAGGTAAAAACGCTATCTGCACAGATTCTAGCGGCCCCTACGATTGCAGCTTCTCGACGTTGAACTTTGGTAGCCTTTCTTGACTCTGTTGTGTGTAGGATATCCGCATTCATACCATGGCTGCCACAAGGTAATGATTCGCGTCGATGTTGGCTGCCTGAAAAATTTCAGACATCTGTCTTGCTAGGAGAATGTCTGGCGTCAATCACAAGGTGGTTAATTTGGTGACGGTTTACTGGTCAGCGAATAGTTATATGTAATGGCCAGCAACAAGTTCTAAAACCCAGAACCCACTATGGAACGTAGTGGCTCTCATTCCGATGGCCCGCTCAAATTTGAGCAAGACTGTGTGGCCCCGGCAGCCTGGTATGGGCCATGACCTAGATTCTTGACACTCATTTGTGTTGCTCATGTTATCATATTTATCACATCTGAGCGGGGCCTACGCTTTATCGCCGAATCCGAACGGCACTCCTAAGAAGCTTTTTCATAGGCAATTTTTACTTTCGGCAGTTTGTCATTGCCCGCCGAAAGGGTGATGACGGTTCGAAAAATTGTTGGCGATGCCTGGGATCGAACCACGGATCCTATGCGTTATAGTCCAATGGGCTAACCATCGCACCATCACCACCTTAAGTCGTCAACATAATATTCCCCCCATCCGAGGCTGTTGTTTATCTCTGAACTATTTTCATTTAAGCATGGTGAGGAAGTTACCCGGACCCTCAACTTCCAGGGGCAGATCCCTAAGTCCTGTGGCAGTAGCTTTGCTGGAGTTATGAGAGTCGTCATTGGTTTATTCAACATCTCTACTCCAGGCTCTCGACAAAACCATGGAACCTTTTAATACACAGTTCTTTGAAATCGTGGTTAACCTTTCACTTTCATTTGGGTTTTGGGTTTCTGTGCACTAGTCTTTCTGATATCATTATTTCGTCTATAATAAATTCTTTACAGAGTGATAGTAACTTGTAATTACTATTGGATTTACGCCTTTCTTCCCTACCCGAAAGGAGTTAACTTTTCGATCTCCAGAGATACCCAACATCACATCGTGCTCTTGTCTCATCAACCACTACGAACGACAGTAACAACAAAAATATTTGACAATAAATTGCCAGTTTTACGGCCATCTTTGTTCTCATGATTTCATGTAATTTCGATGGCGAACATACATATTTTCGAACATCGATGGAAAAGCAATTTCGAAACAATAATGTCAACAGACGTGCCCAACAGACAGAATCGACTTAACGACCTTAAATACCCTTCGCTTACTTTGCTTACTTGGTTAATATTCGCAGACAGTTGTCGTTGTAAACAGATCATTAATTACGTTTGTTTTACAACGAACTTAATACTAGGGTTTCATTTCAGGGTAATAAATTAATAACCGTTAAGTTAAACGTCAACTTTGTCAACATAAATTTCGACAGAATAATCAGCATTCTTAACGGTGAGGGATGGGTTTTACTCGTACATTTACGATTTTGAAAATAAGCGTTGAACTAATTAAAGTTCTATTTCACTTATGGAACAAACATATCGGCGAATGCGATTAAAAAACTGTCATTACATGACAGAAGAAATAGATGACAGTTCTATTTAGTAATCCCCCTTATTAGGTTGTCTTAAAGTTGTAGGCGACATCCCCTTTTTGTTTGTGTACCAGGGATGTAATACGAGTAATATCAAAGTAACTGCATGGTACGGATGTCTTTGTTTTTGGTGGAATTAGAAAAACAAATCCTCAAGTGAATGCTTTCAGACACCATTGTTGGTGAGCTGGGTAGATATTTTGCATATTTTCCAGAGAAGCTCTTGTTGTGCATGAAAATAAGCACATGCTGACTGTCAAGAGCCATCAGGGGAAGTATGTCGTAATGGCCAAAATTATACCAGGGACTAGAAGGATACTGCGAATAAGAATGATAAAGAAATTGTACGATAAAGCTGCTTGTTGTATACCAACAGAGAAACCGTAAAAAGGGTTCTTCATGGTTGAATTGATATAGTCGTGCATACAAAATAAAAGAGACAAACGATAATAATCGTTACTGTCACGAGATCGAGTTTATGACATCACTTAAACGGGCACCAGCAATCGACTAAGGACAAAGAGATACTATATACAAAGTTCATTAAAAAATTATTCAGCATGGAATTAGATTGATAATAAAGATTAGTGGATGACATTAAAACTGGGTTCATTGGAAGAGTTTCACATTTTCGTACTTTTTTTATGGTCGACGATGATGATGATGATGAGGATATCAATGATGGGAGGGCTAGGCTACGAATATATGAAGACCGATTGCAAAATTAAATTAAATTTGTCAATTAAAGGTTTTTTTTAAAACACTAGTTTCCCTAACAATTCAATAGAAATAGAAATCTACAACGGTGGCGCTGTCAGCCCGGTATCGACGGCCATCATGTTGTCATTTTTATCACATGTGAGCGGGGCCTACGGTTTATCGCCGAATCCGAACGCCACTCCTTAGAAGCTTTTTCATAGGCAATTTTTACTTTCGGCAGTTTGTCATTGCCCGCCGAAAGGGTGATGACGGTTCGAAAAATTGTTGGCGTTACCGGGGATCGAACCACGGACCCTCTGCGTGATGTACCAATGAGCTAACCATCACGCCAAAGCTACCACCAGTTTCTTACCTAGTTCTAGGCAAAGCTTCCTTCTGATAATGGTTTTTAAGAGTTCAAACCAAGAGCTTACCTGAAAAGAAAGAAAGAAAACAAATAAGTGTTAGAACTAGAAAATCGGTAGAAACAAAAGAAGTAAATAACAAACAAAGGTAATGATTAATAAACAGAACAGAGATGTGCCTACCAAGACTATAATCTAGGTGGAAGTCGCAATTGCGACGATGCACCGATGGTCTTCTCGGACCCTGGAGATTCCAACCAACAAACTTTAATAATCATCCTTTGATTTAGGTGCTGAACTAGGAGTTACGAAATCTTAAGATTCCGATAAGTCTTGTGGCTCTTTCTCTTTCTCGATTTGGCTAAAATGGAGAAAATACCTGAGAGTCTTGATTTGCTCCGGTCAAATATCATCACAATAGGCAGCTGTTTTATTAGTATGTTATTTCTGATGACTTTTCCCGGAAAATAAAAACGGTCGAACTTGCTAAGGAAAAGCATTCTTCTTCTTCTTTAGGTGGCGCTACAGTCCGAGGTGGACCTGGGCCTCAGTCAACATTCTTCTCCAGCCAGCTCGATCCCTGGCTAGCTGCCTCCAGTTTCGCACGCTATGTTGGCTGAGGTCCTCTTCCACTTGCGTGCGCCACCTGAGTCTTGGCCTTCCTCTACTGCGCTGACCCTCGGGAACGGATTCGAAGACTTTTCGGACCAGAGCATTGGTGTCCATGCGCTCTACATGACCCAACCATCTCAGTCTTTGGATCTTCACTCTTCTGGCTAGGTCCATGTCGCTGTACACTCCATACAGTTCGTCGTTGTATCTCCTCCTCTACTCACCGTGAATGCAGACGGGACCGAGGATCGCCCGAAGAATTTTTCTCTCGAAGCAACCAAGAACACCCTCCTCTGCGCCATAGAGCAGGACCGGGATTATTAAAGTCTTATAAAGGGTGACTTTTGTTGTTCGAGAGAGGGCTTTGCTACTCAATTGCCTTCTTAACTCAAAGAAACAGCGGTTGGCAAGAGTTATTCTTCGCTTGATCTCAGCGCTGGTGTCGTTGTCTGTATTTATAGCAGAGCCTAGGTAGACAAAGTCCTTAACTACCTCAAAGTTATATCTGTCGAGGGTGACGTTCTGTCCGAGACGTCGGTGTTGGTTGTCCATTTTGCTTCACAGCATATACTTGGTCTTGCCCTCATTGACCGCTAAACCCATTTTCGCCGCTTCCGTCTCAATACTCCCGAAAGCGCCACTGACATCACGCTGCTTTTTCCCGATTATGTCAATATCGTCGGCGTATGCGAGTAGTTGGACGGGCTTTTGAAAGATAGTACCTCTTGTGTTTGCTCATGAGTTTTGCACTATTCTTTCAAGTACGATGTTGAAAAAATCGCATGACAGCGCATCGCCTTGTCTAAATCCTTTCTGGACATCAAAGGTCTCGGTGAGATCTTTACCGACCTTGATGGAGCAGCGTGCATTCTCCATCGTCATCCTGCACAGACGGACGAGTTTGGCAGGAATGCCAAAACTAGACATTGCTCTATATAGCTCGTCTCTATAGATGCTGTCATACGCGGTCTTAAAATCGATGAATAGTTGGTGTGCATCGATCTGAAGCTCATAGGTTTTCTCGTAGATCTGCCGTAGTGTGAATATCTGGTCGATGGTGGACTTCCCTGGCCTGAAGCCACACTGATATGGACCTATCAGGTTGTTGACGAACGGCTTCAGGCGTTCACACAATACGGCAGATAAGATCTTATATGCGATGTTACGGAGACTGATGCCTCTGTAGTTGGCGCAGTTCAGAGGGTCTCCTTTCTTGAGAATTGGACAAACAATGCTGAGATTCCATTCATCGGGCATACTTTCGTCCGACCATATTTTACAGATGAGTTGGCGTCCTTACCAAGTCATCGCCTGCCGCTTTGAAGAGCTCGGCAGTCAGGCCATCCGCTCCAGCAGCTTTGTTGGACTTAAGCTTCGATATGGCTATCTTCACTTCATCCAGGTCGGGTGGACGGAATTGTTGGTCATCATCGTCCAGGTTGAAAGGTTGATTCGGTTGATTCTGCCTGACAGCGGTATTTGGTCCGTCATCGCCGTTATACAGTCTGCAGAAATGATCTTTCCAAATCCTCAGCATCGACTGCGATTCTACTACGATGTTCCCTTGTTCATATCTACAGGCTTCGGTTCGGGGTTTGTTTCCGCGGCATGTTATTTTTACCTTTTGGTAAAACTTCCGAACCTCATTCCTGGAGTAGCATCTCTCAATTTCCTCGATCGCGCGCTTCTCATGCTCTTTCTTCTTCCTCCTGAGAAGCCGGTGCTCGTCTCTCCTCTTCCGCTCATAGAGCTCATGAGCAGCTCTGGTCTTTCTAAGCAGCGCCGCGTTATATGCATCTTGCTTCGCTGCATGTGCTTGCCGGCATTCATCATCGAACCAGGGGTTTCGTAGTGGTGGACGAGTGAAACCCAGCACATCAGAAGCGGCATCTCTGATGGCGTTTGGGCAGTGTTTCCAATGGTCTTCGATGCTTGATGCTGGCGGCATTGGACCTCTTAAGAGATTAACAGACACTCGATCGGAGAAGGACTTGGCGATCTCTTGCGATTGTAGCCGTCTGACGTCGAATTTTCTCACAGCATTAGTTTGTCTTGGCGTAGTTTGGGATATCCGCACCCTTACCTTGTCTACAACAAGGTAATGGTCCGAGTCGATGTTGGCTCCTCGGAACGTACGGACATCCATAATGCTGGAGGAGTGTCTTGCATCGATCGCAATATGATCAATCTGGTTGACTGTTGATTGATCAGGAGTTCGCCAAGTCCCCTTGTGTATGTCGAGATGTGGGAACCGCGTGCTAGCCACGACAATGTTTCGCCCCGCCGCAAAGTCGATTAGCCTGAATCCGTTATCGGAGGTGGTGTTGTGCAGGCTATATTTTCCGATTGTTCCACCAAAGATACCCTCTCTTCCTAGCTTTGCATTAAAATCATCGAGGACAATTTTAATGTCATAGCTAGGGCATTGCTCGTAGGTCTTGTTGAGGAGCTCGTAGAAGGCATCCTTGGTGTCGTCATCTTTCTCCTCTGTGGGGGCATGCGCGCATATAAGGCTTATGTTGGCGAATTTAGCCTTGATGCGGATTGCTACGAGGCGCTCGCTCACATGCCGGAAGCTGAGGACTTCTCGTCTTAGTCTGCCTCCGACAACAAATCCGCATCCAAATAAGCGCTGCTTTTGCCGTCGATAGCAATTGCCGTAGTAGATGTCGCAGTTTTTCATCTTCTTTTTGTCCGGCCCATCCCATCGCATTTCTTGGATGGCGGTTATGTCTGCTTTGCAGCAGTCTAGGGCCTCCGCTAGTCGCTCGGCTGCACGTGGTCTATTAAGGGATCTAACATTCCACGTGCATATCCGAAGCTCATTGTCCTTAAATCGTTTGCGTGGGTTGTCAACAGTAGATCCGTCCATATCCGAGGCTTGTTGATGCTTCGTAACTTAATTTTTTTTTAAATGGCCGGGCAGTTGCCCCGGCGGCACAACCCCCAACCTGGAGGACCAGTTCCATTTTCAGTGCCCCTAGGACGAGGGGTCGGTTACACCGAAGCCAGTAACCAGTTCCGGGATGTGAGCGCTGCCGTTGGCCCTTATAGGGCTCGTCCGCCACCATCTCTTTTCCAAGACCCTGACAAAGTCCTGGAAATCCTTTCCGGCTTGAGCTCCAAATATGTCGGAGTAGCCCGGATAAGGTCTTGTTTTGTTTTTCCGACACTAATCCTGGTTAATGGCGCAGGAAACTCGCCATTTGCCCCCTTCACTTCGCAACCTCTAGTGAGATTCCCAGATGGCGCCACGGGGAGGCGTGAAGTAGGACTTATTAGCAGAGCTGCAAGATGTTCAGCTGCAGAGGCTCATTCTCGTCATTTAAGGAACCAGCACCTGTCGGAAGATGCTACTTCTACGAGGCCTTAAACTAATCGTATACTAATCGTTGGAAAAGCCATTACAGTGTGAAAAATAATATCCTGGACAAGAGCCATATACGAGTATTAGCAACCAAGAGCGCCATACATTTGTCCGAACACGCGTTTTAATGCTTGAATCTCTCTCTAATATTTTTCAAAATTTCACGACATTTGGTTTACACTTACCAATTACAAAAATTATTTTTCCACATCACCTTCTCACGCATACACGTGTTTTGGGCGACAGAGAGACACTTGAGAATGATTAACACCCAGGAAGGCCAATTTCAGTTCGGACGCCTGAAATGATCCGAAGGGTACGTGATTTTGTGGCAGAAGACCGCAATGCTTCACTAGAAAATATGAAAGATTCCTTAAAGATCAACAAAGAGACTATTTGAACCATTATTTACGAGGATTTGGGCAAAACAAAGTTGATGGTCTCTGCTGCACGATAATGGACCGATTCACACACCACTCATTGTTCCTCAATTTTTGGCTCGAAATCAAGTGTGTGTTTTAAGTCATCCGCCGTATTTACCTGGTTTAGAACCAGGCAACTTCACTTTGTTTCCGAAATTGAAAATGAAGTTGAAAGGATGCTTTTTTGATGGCATTCCGATCATTCAAGCAGTTTCAACACGGAACCTGAGGGAAATTCCGCAAAATAAACTAGGGCGGGCAATTGGATGGGTGTAACAAGTGTATTGAATCGGGAAGAGAATATTTCGAATAAAAACACTGAAAAATAAACAGAAATTGCGTTCTTATCATGTCTTCAGGAGCTAGTCTGGGATATTATTTGCCACACAGTGGATGGAGAACTACTTTTTCCTTCTCTTCAGGTGCAGTTGAAAAACAGGAAAAGCCGTAAGACAAACACATTGCTCATAGTGCCCTGTCGTATGTCCGACTGCTGAAAGTCTCACAACTCCAAAACAACAGAGAATAGAAATACAGCAGCGGATGTGACACCCACTAAAACCGATCCAGCTCTCGGATTGAAAACTCCTTCCTTTTATTTCGTCCCGATCAAGAGCATGAAGATAAAATCCTTTATCAAAGGGTACTTTCGAATGAAACCTATTTTGCAAGCAACAAAGATGATGCTTTATTGGGCGGAAATCAGAACAAAAGCAGCGATAGTCTTTACACGATTTGCAAATAAGGCCCGTGCTAAAAGCATCAACGATCGAACTTCCATTCGACGGAACTAGGTGATCAAGCTCCACGTAGCATATTCTCGAAAAGGTAAGCAAATAGGAGTTTTCCAATAAGGACTTGACATCTTTTTTTTTGAATAAAACGCAAATGGTTTGATGGTAGAGATATTTCAAAAACTTTATTATCGGCTTGAAGTACAATCAAAACATTTATGAATGGAAATCGACTTCATTCATATGGCCACCGCGGGCACGTTTGCAGCGGTCGATTCGTTGGACCCATTTCGGCAGAAACGGCCGCTATTCCGCGTTCAATGTTGGCTCTGAGCTTTTCCAACGTCGTCGGCTTGTTGGCATAAACCAATGACTTACCGTAGCCCCACAGAAAATAGTCAAGCGGCGATAAATCGCACGAATGAGGCGGCCAATCGACTGGTCCATTTCTTGAGATAACACGCTCACCATACTTACTCTTCAATAAATCGATTGTGACGTGTGCTTCAAATGGTCCATCGGCTTCAATTCTTAAGTCAGCTTGATCATGTTTGGGTGTAAACCAAGATCCTTACGCAAAATACGCCATAATGTGGTCTGAGCGATGCCCAATTCTTGAGAACGCTGTGGAATTGACTGATTTGGATCGTTTGCTACGGACGCCTGAACGGCAGCGATATTTTCGACACTTCGACCAGACGTTGCTCGTTCGTGTACTTTACCATGTTGAAAATGTTGAGTTTACTGAATAAATTGACAGTGACAGTTTGATGATTAAGAAAGATTAAATTAAATTAAATTCAAAGTTGTCAAGTCCCTGTAGAAAAGGCCGATAGGTATCGAAAGTATCAATTTCTATGATTTGGTATCACCACAACACCAAAGACAGTGGCCTTTCCTCGACATACCACCTTGATCAAAAAGTTCCTGGAACAACCGTGTGGTGCTCCCATTGTTCCAATTTGAGTTCTGTTTTTTTTTTTTTTTGTTAAGTTGGTACATCTGTTGTTGATATTCCCTCTAAATCTTAGCGTCATAGCTTGTCATTTGCAAAAGTTACGTAGCCAAGAGTACATCTATCTATGTGTGTTTGGCGATTTTTTACAATTTACAATAACGAACTCTTATTAAATTCTGCGTAAAAAACGGATTTAATGGTGCGCGAACGTTGAGAATGTTGGAAAAATGTTTCGGCAACGATTCTCTAAAGAAAACGGTCATTTACCAGTGGCACAAGCCGTTCAAAAGTGGTCAAGAGTCAATCGAAGATGATAAAGGCAATGTTCACGGTTTTCATGGATTACAACGGTGTAGTGCATCATGAATTTTTGCCAGAAGGCCAGACAGTAAACAAAGAGTATTATTTGCGCGTTCTGAAACGTTTGCGTGAAGCAATTCGCCGAAAGAGACCAGAATTGCGGGCAGAAAACTCGTGGATTTTGCACCATGATAACGCACCGTCACACAGTGCCATCATTATTCGTAATTTTTTGACGAAACATGCAACAAATACCATCCAACAGCCACGGAAACCACCTAATTTGGCTCCCTGTGACTTATTTCTGTTCAATCGAGTTAAAAAACCACTACGGGGAACGCGTTTCAGCGGCAGAGAGGAAGTAATGGAAAAATCGCAGAAAGCACTGATGGACATACCGAAAACCGAATATAAAAAATGTTTCGAGGATTGGATCAAGCGCTGACATAAATGTGTTGCAGTCGATGGGAATTACTTTAAAGGGGACAATATAGATTTAGATGAATAAACTTGTACTTTTAATTTTCTGAATAAATTCCGGGAACTTTTTGATCAAAATGACAATTTCAACACAAAGCTGGCAAATGAGAAGATCTTTGGTGCCCAGTGGGTAAATATAGCTTATATGATACCACCAGCAACTGATATCGAATTCCCTTCTCGATATTCATAAGTGGACCTATTGGTCCCACCAAACAGGTTGATCATTTTTCGATCGACGCATGGTCCACTTCCAATAATCTGAATATCTAAACGTTCATAGAGGCTAACATTGACTACGATCACTTCCTTGTTGTGGCCATGGTACGAATATACAATGCTAAGAGGTAATACTTTGACAAAATTTGACGGCGGAAGATTGCAATCGTATGGAACTGATCAGCAGACGTCATCATAAAAGTGTCCCTTAACATTGATGGATATCCTGACCCGCTATCAACTTGTTCCGAAAACCAGTGGCAAAACTGCGAACAATTCTTCCGAGATGTTGTCTCTGATGTGCTAGCTTTCGCCAGCCTACTACTGCGGAACCCATGGTTTGACTATCTAAAACAGATCATAAGCTCTACGAGCAAGACAAAATGCACGAGCACTGGTTTCTTTATAGAAAGAAAAAGACCACGACAAACGCGGGACAGAGGATACTGAAAGATGCATTATTAGGAAAAAGGTTCAAACGTTTTGGCAGAATCTAAAAAGGACATGCCAGACCATTAGATGATAAACGGATGCAAGCAAACCGAACAAGATTTGCAGTAATTTCTTAGGATACAAAGAACCATTTCCATCAAACGGTGATAAATATCAGCATTCCACTGGCTGGCTGAACGCATCTAGACTTTCGCCGTCAATAAGTCAATTCGCAGCATTTTCGTCCACCTCACTTCACCAAACTAAGTCAAACCAGGCTGTCGGTATCGACGGCCTAGCTCCTGTGCGGCTTAAGACTTCAAGAACGTGCACAAAATCGTCATCGGGCTTCTTTACCCGGGAAAATTTTACTAGAATCAGATACAAATAGTATTATGGTTAGGAAAAACATGAAAGCATCAGATGCTGCCTCTAAAAATTTTGTCTAAGCAACGCACCATTTAAGCAGATTTGTTATCGTTCCAAGAACACGCCGCAGTCCAGAACACAGAAGTCCCAAGCCGATGGTGAAGTCCTTACACAATACACAATACCTAATCGAGCACAAAATTGTATCGTAAAAGGGAGAAATATGGAATGATAAGCTCATCCATCTAATCCTGCCAGCTGCAAGTAACAAATATTGATTACAACTCAATAACTTGTTGTCGGGGTATTAAAACGAGAGAAGTACAGAAGCATATCCTCCCAAGCTCATACATTGCATTAGCAACCGTCAAAAAACTTTCTTCGGCTCTGCACCATGTGTTTTCGTTGCAAACTTTTCTAAATTCGAATTGCTAAGGGGGAGATTGCAATTCTTTCTGAAGATAGCCGCCTGTCCCCTTCTCATGGATACTGTGGTAACATTCACCACCAACTTATCCTCAAGACTTTATCCGTTGCAAATTCTATTCTATTCGGAAATTGAGCGCGAACCACTGCATCTAGTAGAACGAGCTTAAGGATATGTTTGCAACAGTGAGGACAGCGAAATGCATTAATGAGATTGACTTGACGGCAAACAAGACCACAAGAACTGTGGAACACATAATTTCAAAATTCCATGACCGGCCAAGCAAAACATAAGAGCATAACGAATAAAAATGCAAAACATCCCTTTACCACAAGCTACTCGCATGGGAGAACACTTTAAAGGACAATTCAGATCCTTATCGTCAAAAACTTAATTAACACAACAGCTGCAACACCACTTTCAACAAAGGCAACTTTTTGTACTTTGTAAACTTATTTATGGCTTTTAATGGTCCTTGCATCTTACACATAAATATGAGGCTGCACTGAATGCTCGAACGCAAACCAAAACGAAAGCACTTCGGGAATAAGGAGATCCAAAAAACATTGTTTACGACCACTGATACTACCTTGGAGTACTTGCATTTGGTTGGCGTTAACTGCAAACTTATGCTGAAAGCAACTTCTTTTATCCAAGTGTGCACTTCTTTCAGTTTGAAATACGTCTCCAAATAAAACGAAGGCGAACATTGTTACAATCTTTTATGAACACTTACGAGTATGTACGTGTATTTATATTGGTCTTTAAGGATGTCGGTACAATCAGACGAATGCGCTTAAACTCTATCTATGCAAGCGGATAGATCTGAATGAATCTTAAAAGTTTAGAGCCTCATACCAAGTCAAGTCATAAATACTGGTACACATCTGAACTCACTCATTAAGAATGCAACACTGGGCGCATCCATTTCGTATTGATTGCGATTTGACAGTTGATATTTATGCTTCATTCTGACGTAAAAAGTTTTTGACATTAATTGCTAACAATCATGGAATGGGGCGACATCGAAAATCGTATTGTTGTAGTTGGCCTACTTGTGGACTGTAAAGTAATACTTGGAGAATCGCTAGTAAGCCAACACCGTCTGCTCATTACAGAATTTTTCACAGTGGAACCACCGAAAACATGGCCATCGTTTGGAAAGCCAAAAATCCGGTGGTGTAATCTATCGAAGGAACGAAGCGCAAGATTTATCGCACTGGCTAAAGAAGTACTTCACAATATAAACGGTATCGCAGACTCACTTAGCCCGCAAGAAATGTGGAACAGCATGCACGAGGAATGCATAACACTCACAAAGTCCCATCTGGGGACTATATCGAAATACCATCACGTCGGCAAAGAAACATGGTGGTGGAATGACGAAACCAAACGAGCTGTGGCCGACAAGAAGAGTGCATTCCAAGCGTGGACAAAATGCGATCGGAGCGACGATATCGAAAAAGCTCGACTTGCTCTTGAATACGGGCGTCTTAAGAAGGTCGCAAAGAAAGTCCTGGCTCGAACTCGGGCGGCAGAAGCGGAAAACCTGTACCAGGAGTTGGAACAAATATCCTCACGATCGGCGGATAGAAGACAAGCTATCCAAGAAGTTCAAACGTCGTACAGTACTAAAATGCCAAATATTTTTAAGCTCGCTGCACAGAGGAGAAAAAATTCAATGGAAATAACCTCGCCGAAATACATCAAAAACGCAGACGGTCTCTTATTAACAAATGAAAAGGAAATTTGTGACCGGTGGCTTGAATAGTGCAAGGAGTTGCTTCACAAACAGTTTCCACGGGATATCGTGCCGACAGCTGGTCTATTCGAGGAGGAAGTTTCGGACTTTTCAATCGAAGAAATAAGTATAGCAATTGGAAAAATGAAGCGCGGGAAAGCGGCGGGACCAGACAGCATTCCATCAGAGTTTTGGTCGAAGATGGAGGGGATCGGCAGCGTTTGGCTATCGAAACTTTTAAATAAATTAAAATGTGGACAACCCATGCCGAATCAATGGAGAAGTAGCTTCTTGGTTCCATTATACAAAGGAAAAGGCGACACTCGAGAATGCAACAACTACCGTTCAATCAAGCTTATGTCACACACAATGAAAATCGTCGAAAGAGTCTTAAACGAACGTCTTCGGCAAATAATAAAGCTCGATAATAGCCAGTGTGGATTCGTTGAAGGAAGATCGACGGTGGACGCTATCCAAAGCCTACGAATAATAATGGAAAAGCACCGAGATTCGTCTAAGGATTTACACATGGTATTTATCGACCTCGAGAAAGCATTCGATCGAGTGCCTAGGGACCTCATATGGGCCGCGCTGAGGTCTCAAAATGTACCGGAAACGTATGTTAGAATAATACAAGACATGTACGGAAACGTGAAAACTGCGGTTAAAAGCCCTGCTGGACTAACGAGAGAATTTCCAGTTAATGTCGGAGTGCATCAGGGAAGCGTACTTAGCCCTTTCCTCTTTAACGTAGTATTCGACTATCTTTTAAAAGACTGCATGCGCGAAGCAAATGTAACGCCAATTCTCTTCGCTGACGACGCAGTTATACTTAGCGATAACGTCGAAGATTTGCAGAACGCCTTAGATTCATGGAGAAATGCACTAGAGAGAAACCGGTTTAAAATAAGTCGTTCAAAGACGGAGCATTTGACGTGCCCATTTGCACATCCGTTGCGACCTGTTCCGGATATAATGTTAGACGGAATAGTTCTTCCGAAAAGCAGAATTTTTTTTAAGTACTTAGGATCAATCGTTAACATGGAAGCGAAATGTGACGACGACGTAAACCACAGAGTGAGTGTGGGATGGATGAAATGGCGGGAAAATTCGGGAATCTTTTGTGACCGAAAATTTCCACTTAAATTAAAGGGGAAACTCTTCACCACGGTTGTTAGACCAGCTCTTATATACGGTTCACAGTGCTGGACAATGTACGAAGCGTTTAAAAACAAAATGACGGCAGCGGAAATGAAAATGTTAAGGATGTCTAGTGGAGTCACTAAACGCGATTGCATTAGATCTACGCGTATAAGAGGAAGTCTACATATAAAGAATTCGGTAACCGAACAGCTTGAGGCGAATAGAATAAGTTGGTATTGCCACGTTCAAAGAAGATCTGCGGAAAATCCGGTTAAAAAGGCACTATCAACTACGGTCACTCCAACTGTAAGAAAACGAGGTCGGAAAAAGAATTCCTGGATTTCTCAGATGGCAAATGCGCAACAACGTCTGGGGTTAACCACTGAAGCGATCCAGGACCGAGCATTATGTAGACGCGTTCTGCGGTCTGCGACATTAGCCAACCCCATAAGCGGAGCAGCAGCGATGCAGTAAAAATGGGAAACTCGTTACGCATAAGTTCGTATAACGAGGAAAGGGTTAATAAAAGGATAAGAAGAAGAAGAAGTAGTTGGCCTACTTAAATGCAACATGGAAAAAGGCAATATCTTTAGGACGTTGCCACCGCTTGGAATCACTTGCAATTTTGTGTATCGTGCTGTGAACTTGTTTGGGGATATTGGTGGAGTACGAGACCGTCAAAGATCCGGTCGTCCGCACACTGTGAGAACCCCGAAAGCGATCAAAGCCGTGAAGAAACGAATCGACCGAAAATCGCTGCGAAAATAGAAAATCTTGTCGCAAGATGCAAATTTCGCAAAAATCCGTGTCTCGCATTATCAAAGAAGATTTAGGACTCAGCTCGTACAAGCGACACACTGGACACCTGCTCGCGGCCGCATTGAAGGAAAAACGTAAGCGAAGATCGAAAGCGTTACTCAGCCGGTACCCGGAGAACGCTCACAGACAAATTCTGTTTACTGACGAAAAAATCTTCACCGTAGAAAAGTCGTTCAATAAGCAGAAAGATCGTGTGTATGCTCGGTCATGAAGCGAAGCATCCCAACTCATCCCGAGGGTTCAAAGAAGCCACCATCCCGCGTCTGTAATGGTATGGTGGGGATTGTGCTACGAGAGCGTTACCAAGCTCCATTTTTGCGAGAAAGGAGTTAAAACATCGGCCAAAGTATATCAATCCACCGTCTTGGAACCCATTGTGAAGTCTCTCAACCAATCAATATTCAACAACAAGCCATGGACTTTCCAGCAAGACTATGCTCTAGCTCACAAAGCAAAAACGACTCAACTGTGGCTCAAAAACAACGTTCCGGGCTTCATATCAACGGATAATTGGGCAGCTGGTAGTCCAGACCTCAACCCATTGTATTACAAGTTTTGGTCCGTATTAGAGGGCATGGCTTGCTCTACTCGACACTCAAATATTGAGTCGTTTAAGCGAGCCCTTGTCCGTGCAGTGGACATGCATGAAGTGCGTCTCGCAATCGATGACTGGCCACATCGCCCTCAGTCGTACTGGAAAGCAAATGGAATAAGCAAAGAATAAGTTTCGAATAAGTTGTTCTAAGATTTGTAGCCATTGAATAACCGAACAAAAACAAAAACAAAATTGTTTAAATATTAATTCGTTTTCATTTGGCGCTGATTTTTCTGTGTAACAGTATTTATGACTTAACTAGGTAGATTACCGAAGCAAACTTTGGGCAAATATGGCAGTCTTCCTTTTTTTGCTGCCTTGTCGTCGAAGAAATTCTTAATGATCTTAAGATTTTAGAATAAAGTAACGTAAGACCTCGAATAAAGCGCTAAAGACGTTAAAACTAAAGTTTAAATGGCCCCAGAGCACGTAAATGACCCTTAATCATTGTACTACTGGTTTTACTCGCAATAGCGACAATTCACCCTTGTCCTTCTTGACCGCGACAAGAAAACGGATTTAGAAGATACTACAAGAGCCTTCTACCGATTTAGTCGCTGACCCAAGAGTTTCTTGATTTCTGGAGTGAAAAAAGGCTCACTCCCCCAATGTCGACGGAGGACAGAAACAGGTCTGTTTTTAACAACCTACCCAACTCCCAGAACTGAAACTATATCCTCTTCTTCTATCCCAACGAGTTTCAGCAGAAAGAAAGACTCTTGCAATGTTTCAGACGATGGATTTACTTTCGTGGGTCTTGTGGCAAGTGAGATCGTCTTGTTGGAAACAAATGTCGTCGAGACTATGGTTTTTATTTTCAGGCAGAAAAAAAGTCCGTTTTCATGGCGCGATAACGAACGCCAATCGTAGTCGGCACAGTTACGCTCCGGCCGGCCTTATTTTTAAAGAAATAAGATCCGACGATTTCACAAGCCCATAAACCATACTAAGCCGTTATTTTATCTGGATGTAATGGCAGCTTTTGAACCTCTTCGAGTTGCTTCGCGGCTTAAATACGGGTATTGTGCTTATTGATGTAGCTACAAAGTCAGAAATGGGCCCCATCGGTGAATAACTGTTGGATCTCCTTAAAGCCCAATGACAGAAATGGAGACGATTTAGAAGGTTAGTCGGCTTCAGTTTTTGCATGAATTAAATCTTGTATGCTTTTAAACTAAGATTCTAACGTAAATTACGTCAAGTTGTTCTATACGGCAAGCCAAGTTGTTGAGAACTGCGCTCATGGTCATTGCGTACACTCTCCGCTGCCGATGCTATATTTTCTTCACCACGTGCCTTATGTGGAATTTTTGGCCGCGTTTTCTCTTATAATTCAAGTTGGGTTTCAAACTTTTCAAAGTATAGCGAATTGTGCGTTCGGTTGGCCGATTTTGTGAATCATACCTAAGCGCACGAAACGTACTCCTCGTTAAACGCCGATTTTTGTAATACAGCTAAACAATTTGTAGAAGCTGCCTGCAATTTCGTGAAATCTTCATTGGGAAAAATAGCTCTAACAGAAATGAGCAATGGTTGATAGTTCAAATGCAATCTACGTGATATTCTGGCCGAATACTCGTATGATGCACCACCAAGATAAAAATGTGCACCAATACCCTTGGAATCGGAGCAGCTAATCAACATTGTCTTAACTTATGACTTCCCCAAAAAAGATTTTTTGGGTTTCGGTTCATCTGGTGCTCTTTACTCGGCATTAGGTTTCTGGATCGAAACAGTGAAAGTGAAAACACAACATTTCATCGCCAGTTGTTTTTCATTTTGTTCTTCTTGAAAGATGTTCCTCAAATGTTTATTTCTGAGCAATTTTTGGTCTATGTACCAATGACACAAACTTGAATTCAGACCCAATAACTCCGTTTCCATTTGTCCAAATATGATGACAGTACATCAGTGAAGGACCTAACTTTAAAAAGTCCTGTTTTCTTTAAGGAACGTATCTTGCATCTTGTAAGTCAGTGTTTTTTTTTCCACTCACTTGTTTTTAAAGAACATTTTATGGTATAAAGTAAGGAGCAGTTTAAATGTCCCCCACGGGTTGGCTTGGTGGCACGTACTCGGGAGAACAAATTTTCAATAATTTTTTTGCATTACGTTCTCGGAACTGACGGCTAGGCAATGCCAGTTTCGTTTTGAAAGATAATTCCGTCAGACCAAATGAACCTCGTCGCCAAAGATAATTTTTTTTTGACAGAATTAAAATCAACTTCAAAATGCTCCATAGTCCAATCAGTGAACATACGGCGTTGTCTATAGTCGTTTACCTTAAGTTCCTGGGTCAGTTGGATTTTATACGGGTGCAGATTCAAAATTCGGCAAGTTGAAGTGATTAAAAGCGAAATTCTTATGAACGTCGAGAAATTTAATGCACTGGGTTTTCCCGTAGAGGTGCGATGTTTTCAGCAGACCTTGCGTTTCGGTGACGTACAAGGCTTGGCTAATCGTTTATCGAACCGATTGACTCGAATTTGACTATCAATAGTCGAATAATCGACTTGACACGACAGTCGTGGCGAGAGTAAAATCACGTAATGCGCGGAACATTTTTCGAACGGAGCACTGATTTAAAAAAAAAAACTGCTAATTTGCACACATTGCTCAATGCTTTGATATTTAATAGCGATTTGCAACACAACAAATTTGACTGATGTTGCTTTTGCAACAAGACCAATATAACCTAACGAATTTTGAGCGTCTTTATTGAAAGATCCTGTATAAATACAAACGCGTCACGAAAAACTGTAACGACTATTGAAATACGCCAGGCCACTCCTTTTTTTGTTTTCTTAAAAAATAGTAGTAGGTTTTCTAAGCTGCATAGTATTTGAAAAGATGTGACGAAGGTAGAGAATATGTATCCTTAACTCAGTAATATATAGCACACTTAACTGTGCCCAAGTACAAAAAGCTGACAAATAATACGATTTCGAATGGTCTTCTTAAACTGTTTTGGTAAGATTTATCCTAATAAGTGTCTTATGGGTGTTGTTGATAAACCATTGTTCAACCGCCACACCCATGGGATTCTAGTGAATCCTATCAATATAAGTCGAACAAACAAAACAGCTACCCAAGATAAAAAAAATGTTGATACCAACATTGAATTAAACCAACGTGGCAGAGGACTAAGAATCATACCTGCTATACAACTCATAGTCTAGAGGCCGCCAGCCATTGTTAAAGATTTATCGATGACCTACACCTCATTTAAAATATTCGAAAAGATTCTGTGGGCTAAGAATTCTATCATGGAATAGGAAATATAACCTATAAATGAGGATTAGACAAGACAGGGAAGTTGAACGAGGACAGAGAGCTCTTCAAAATACAGACAATGATGCAAACCGGTTGTGATGATTCTTTAATGAGTTCAAAAGCGATAGATAGCTCCTTCATAAAATAACACCTCAAAAACCTAATTATCTGGCCGTTGCGTTGGCATATTGAACCAGTTTAAGTGCCGAAAGTGTCAGACTCCACTTCTTCCTACACGGCGTTACACTCTGGAATAGACCAAGGCTCATATTAACTGTGCTGACACACGAAGTTGGTAAAAGTACCCTTTCACTCGTGTGCGCTACTCAAGATGAAGTCGTCCTCTCCTGTGTTGTGGCTATGGATTAGAGTCGAAAACACTCCGGCTCGGAAAACTGGTATCCATGCGATCAAGGTTGACTAGACATATAAGCCGGGTTATCGGAGCTTTGCTGCCAAGTTCGGCATTGTTGCAAAGCCTGTAGAATTCGATGTTGAAACGTCTCCTCCATTCTTCTTTGATGCAAACGGGACTAAAAATTACTCGAAGAACTTTCCTCTTGAAGCGCCCGACAGCATTTTTACTCGCCCCTCGGTATGGTTTCTCCTAGACGTCAACGTTGTGTGACTATCTCGACAAAAGATACTTTGTTTTGCCTTCGTTAATCGTTTAACCCATCTTTGTCTCTTCTCGCTGTCATCTATCAAAAGCTCGATGCTAACTTCCCATTATTACAATGCTATCTGCGTATTTAAGAAACTGAACAGACTTTTGAAAGATGGTGCTTCTGGAGCTTACTTGCAAATTTCGCACTATTTTTTTGAGAAAAGTTTCCGGCCGTAACGTAACGTAAAGAGCGGCACTCGTCAATAAAAGCTAGTGAATGTTAGTTGTGCATCTTTTGACAGTTACTACCGAAGTTTTGGTCATTTTGGACGCGCAATTTTTAGTTGACAGAGTCCTTTGAGTGAGTCGATGAGAGTGTTTTTTGTGAAAATGGATTGAGTATCGAGCTGTTATTAAATTCTTGTTTTTGAAAGGCAATACGCCTCCGCAAATCAAAAATGAATTGGACTCTGTGTATGGGGACTCAGCACCATCATTTACCACAGTGAAATTGTGGGCAGCTGAATTTAAACGTGGCCGTAAGAGCTTGGGAGATGATGAACGTTCGGGACGTCCAAAAACTGCAACCACTGACGATAACATTGCTTAAATTCACCAAATGGTGTTAGACGACCGCCGAATTAAAGTGAGAGAGTTGTAGAGTAAGTAGTAAAGGTTATGAAAATGTCAAAAGAACGTGTTTGTTTAGGCATGAGAAAGCTGTCCGCGCGTTGGGTGCCGCGTTTGCTTACGTTAGACTAAAAACGTGTTCGAATAAATATTTCCAACGCTCTGTTGGCGCAGTTTAGGCACAATAAATCCGAGTTTTGGCGCCGATTAATTACTGTAGATGAAACTTGGCTACACCATTATACGCCCGAAACAAAAATTCAGTCAAAACACAGCAAAGGGCGAGCAGGCTCCAAAAAAAGCAAAAACTGCTTTTTCGACTCGGAAAGTGATGGCAACTGTTTTTTGGGATAGCAAAGGAGTTATCTTAATCAATTATCTTCAAAAAAAAAAACCATTACAGGAGCATACTACGCATCATTACTTGCCAAGCTGAAGGCAGAAATTGCGGAAAAACGGCCACATTTGCAGAAAAAGAAAATCCTGTTTCACCAAGACAACGCGCCGTCTCACGCCTCAGCGGTTGCCATGGCGAAAATCCATGAACTACGGTTTGAACTGCCTGACCATCCGCCTTATAGTTTCGCCGAACTTGATTTTAGAGATGAGTTGATGAATACTCTTTATCCAATCATCACCAGCTTGGAATTGCTATACTGACTTCATCTTGGTCGGGTTAATGGGAATGTTGTCTGTCTTAATCCAGGTTGAATGTTCATTCTGCCTGACGGTAGGATGTCGTTCGTCATCAACAGTTGACATTCTACAGAAATCTTCCCAGATCCTCAGCACCAAGTGTGTTTTTTTTCTACGGGGTTTCTACATCCATACTTGCAGGCTTCTATTCGGGCTTCACAGCTTTGCATTGCATTCTTCTAGTAGCACTTCTCTAAGGTCTTGATTGAGAGGTTCTCATGCTCTTTCATTTTTCTTCTGAGAAGCCTTTAGTCTTCCCTTCTTTTCTGCTCATAAAGCTCTTGTTCTTTTCTGTAGACCGCCCTGTTTTTCTAGATATACCTGTCTGAATTCGTCGTCGAACAACAGAGACAGTCTCTCTGACAACAGTTGTTTTGGCAGTGATGAGAGGCTTATTTAGTCTTTATGCGAATCGTCCTCAGGCGTCCATCGTTGTCATTTAATCGTCTGCTAATGTCGTCAATCATGGACACTTGGGAAATAGAGCAAGCAAGTGATGAGACAGTTAGCAGTTTCCCGATTAACCTGAAAGTGTTGACCCAAGACAACAAGCAAATAATTGACACAAATAGCCAAAGAGCCCTATGTGGCCTATTCTTCATCATCCTTATGAAATTGATTTCTCAAGATGCAACTCGTAAGATTATCTGTGCTCTCGAATTTAATTCACTATGTCTTATGAATAGAAGCACTCATCTGAATATTTTCACCTTCCACCCTAGTGGAAATCCAAACATCACCATGCGTCTTAAATGTGTCACAACCAAAGTCGAATAGGAAGTTGAATTTCAGGAATTTCAATTAGCACGTCAAGCGAAAACAACCTTGGAACAAACTTGTGTAGAGTAGTTCTCCTAGATATGTCGTATGGATATCTCAACTGCCACTGTAGGAGAATTGGATCACAATTTCGATAACATGTGACACTTACAGATACGAAATATCCATATTTATGTTAGTGCTAATAGGACACCTCACTGTCTATTAAGTAATGGTTGAGCAATTAACCCCGCAACCATAAGATACAGATACACTACATGCGTCGCGGGGAAGATGGAGCTCTTCGGAGAGCTCTTCATAAGCGTCAATTTAAACTTTACGCGGGCTATTTTTAAATTGGTGGTTTTTGTGGTTCCGCTATGGAACTCGCATTTTTTCTACTTACTGCTTCCATTATGGTGCGATTGGATGAGTAATTGATGTGAGCCGACTACACGCCTACGGCGGCGGCTACGTCGAAAGACTAAGTAGATGGGTGGTTACATGTATATTAGGAAACACTTCCAACACCTCCATCAGAGTAAAAGTTTGGGGAAGCAATTAGTTTCCTGTTGCTGTGCCAAATACAAGAAATAAAAAAATAAAATACGAAATTGAGTTCTCCTAGTGTCTTTGTGGTTTCATGGATTCATGAGGCAGCTCGGGTATGTGTTTGTGGCGTGCGCGAAATGAGGTTGAATGAGAGAAAATTGATTGCCACACAGATTTTAATATTGTAAACAACAAAGTGCTGGCGATAACATTATTTTTGTTTATCGTTGAAATTTTGGACGCCTAGAGGTTAGAGATATTAACACCGCTGATACTTAAACAAATCATTTTTGTGGTTGCTCGAGTGCACGTAGTTTTTGTATGTATATACGACTTTCGAGAATAGCCTTTTTTGAAGTTTACGATTGCTTAAATGAGACTAAGATTGTTGCTCCCTGATGAGTGATTAAAATGAAATTAAAACGAAGTTAAGGAATACATTAATATTTCATCACCTAAAGGTTACCCGGGATATTAACTATCTGGTTGAGGGCTAAAGGGTGATTTCATGAGAAATCGCGCATCCGTCTTGTTACACTGATATAGTACTTTTGCTCAATATTGTTTGATATGTTACACCATGCGAAGTCTTAGCCCGATACACCGATTATCAAATAGGCCACATCGTTAGGGGAGATCAGTCTATTCAAATCAATTTATCATGCAATGACCATAATGAATCGATTTGGTGCCGTTCTCAACACCTTAGCTTGTCGTGTGCAACAATTTGGCATTTCTTACGTGAGGATCTTGGTTCAGTCGTTGGGCCCCTGAAAAGCTTCGAAAAGGTCTACCAACATTTTGTTCAGCGAGGCTTATTTCTGGCTTAATGGCTACAATGGTGCGTAGCAATCTAAAGATATTCAAGGCCTGCCATTACATTCAGGCAAAACAACGGTTTGATGTGGTTTATGGGCTGGTGAAGTCGTCGGTCTACTCGTATACTTCTTCAAAACTGAAGCCCACGGTTACGACGATATTCAGTTCCATTAGAACGACGCTCTTTTCCGCACATTTCGCTAAACCATGGCCTTATTGTGAGAGCGATGCGGTGATCAGTTAAGTTTGGAACTTTAAATTGGCCGCCTGGATCATTCGACAATACACCTCCAGACTTTTTTCTTTGTGGCTGTTTAAAGTCTTAAGGATAAGCCGGCTACGATTAAGGAATTGAAGGCCTACATTACTCAAGTAATGGGTCAAACACTATTCCTGGTCGAAAATTGGAATTTCAGAAGGGACAATGTTAGCTGCAGGTACGGTACATTTGAACGAAATAATGTTCAAAAAATAAATGTAAAGAATGGTTCTTTTGTATGTACCGCTAAGAAAATCACCCTTTACATGTTTTTATCCACAAGTTTGCATTGCTTTTGAGTTTACCTATGTTGTAGGGCTTCATACCATATTGCATTAATAACAAGGAGGTGGTATTTATTACAACATACACTGGAGTTCTGATGCCCTTGCGCACTCACTGTCTATTGATTTAGTTGTATTGAACATGTTATCTAATGCAATGATCGCTGTCCCCAGGAATGATTTTCCAGCCAAGGCTGAGAGCCAGGACTGAGGATATGATGATGGTGCCTTTTAATGACGATATTTCTTTTTGGAAAAACGCATGTTAGAAGAAATACACAGTATGGCAAATAATATCCTGGACTGGTTCTAGAAGACATGTTAAAAACACAATTTCTGTTTATTTTCAGTGCTTGCCTTCGAAATATGCTCCTCTCGATTCGATACACTTGTTCCAGTGATTCAGTCAATAGAGAATCAAATGCCTGCTCTTGCTCATCTTGCGAAACTGCCTTCATTGCCCGTGTCGAAGCTGCTAAAGTGGTCGGAGTATCATTAAAGAAGCATTATTTCAACTTAATTTTCAATTTTGTTAAATATCATGAAATTTTGGCAGAAACTAAGGAAATAACATTTAAAACGCATATTCGGACAAATAGATGGCGCTCTTGGTTGCTAAGATATGGCTCCGGTCCGGGATATTATTTACCACACTGTGTATACGCATTTCTGATGGCAATGAAGTATATTGTTAAGAATCTATGAAAGAGGAAAAGCATCTGCGTCTGTAGCGACAGTTAAGACCTTACTGAACTCACACAACACTTATTTATAAGCTTGTTTGAAAAAGCAGGTCGTCTCTAATTGGAGTTGGGAGGTTAAATCCACTGAATCTTAGCGAGTCCCAAGTCGTAATTAGTTCATGGGAAATGACATCGCCGATGAAATGATATGCAATTTTCAAAGAACAGTTTCTCAGTACTCGGACTTGCGTTAGGATTGACTGTCTTCGATTAGAAATTCTATTGACAAATCGTGACTCCTCGGGACTTTTTCAGAAACCAGACCAAAAAAATGCTTAGTAACGTCTTAAAGAGGTCATAGTTAGCGACACCTCAGTAGAAAAACTGCAGACTACTTACTGTAGACAGCGTCGTAGCTGGGCAAAAAACTTTTGCTAAGCACCTTATTGTTCAAGCCATAAGTAATTAAAAAAAATATTGCCACACGAATGTGAGTGCCCAGTCAGTTTTTCTGGGATCAGAGCTATAAGGTTTGAGGGTTCTTGTAGATTAGGTGGGCCTCAAGTTTTCAGCAAAAAACATGGCAAACAGCCAGATAATTCTCTAGGACTACGTACTATGGACTGAATGTAGTTGCTGTGTTCGGTTGTTCTTTTTGGGTATTAGAGACATTTATAAAGGGTTTTCCAATAAGGATTTGACAACTTTTTTTTTAAAATAAAACCCAAACCATTTGAGATATTTCAAAAACTTCATTATCGGCTTGAATTAAAATCAAAACATTTATGAATGGAACTCGACTTCGTTCATATGGCCAACACGGGCACGTTTGCAGCGGTCGATTCGTTTAACCCAACGACTAGGACGCACATTTCGGCCGAAACGGCTGCCATTTCTCATTCAATGTTGGCTCTGAGCTCTCCCAACGTCATCGGCTCGTTGGCATAAGCCAATGACGTAACGTAGCCCCAAAGAAAATAGTCAAGCGGCGTTAAATCGCACGAACGAGGCGGCCAATCGACTGGCCCATGTCTTGAGATTAAACGCTCACCATACTTACTCTTCAATAAATCAATCGTAATGTGTGCTGTGTGGCTTGTGGCACCATCCTGTGAAGTCCATCGACTTCAATTCTTAAGTCAGCTTAATTTTGTGTGGGTGTAAACCAAGATCCTTACGCAAAATACGCCATAATGTGGGATAAGCGATGCCTAATTCTTGAGAACGCCTTGGAATTGACTGGTTTGGATCGTTTGCTACGGACGCCTGAACGGCAGCGATATTATCGACATTTCGGCCAACCCGTTGTCTCACTGACACGGCAACATCACACAACGAATATGTAGACTCAAAGAGGATCAAAAGCTGCCATTACATCCAGCCAGCCACTAAACTTGTTATTGCATGTCTACTAGGGCGAGAATCACTACCAAAAATTGGAATTAACGCTCTTAAGGTTGCAGTCACCGACTCCGAATTTCGGTAGAAAATTTTTAAAATTTGCAGACGTTGCTCGTTCGTGTACTTTACCATGATGAAAATGTTGAGCTTACTGAATAAATTGACAGTGACAGTTTGATGATTAATGAAAGAGTGCGTTCATAAATTAAATTCAAAGTTGTCAAGTCCCTGTAGGAAAACCCGATATATGAAGGAATCATCCCAACCAGTTTGAATCATTTTCTATATTTTCATCAAGAGTATACAAGACTTCTTATTAGTCTTATTAGTCTTTAGATATCGCCGCCTTTAGGGCGAACTATGGCGAAATACGCATTGCGCGCTTTTTGAGCGCACCTACACGTTGATATCTTTGAGTGCTGACCAGGATATTTTGCCTGTCCCGCATGGAAAAGTCAAGTAGATTTGCAACTCATCACTATGGTGGCCATTGTGTCGACGAAATAAAGCAAGTGATGTTGTTTTCTTAACTTTCCTTTCCTTTCTCTCTCATCATCACCTTCCAAACCAACTTTACAGTAAACATTCGCATTAACCTCGACCCCACAATCCTTGAACAGAAGCAACGAACGTCCATCGGCCGCCACAGCCGTCCAAGCCATGGCAAACAGTGACGCTTCACTTCTTTCAACTAATCGAAGGTCCAAATTGTCAATTGACCTTTTCGTTACAAAAATATAACCGTTTTGTTTCTTCAGGAAATTTTTCTCATCAGGGAACACGATATTCGGCAACTGGCCACGCTTATGAAAGCGCAACACCTCCTTTTTTCTATCGAACCTCACTCTTTTCTACCATCTGTTAGATTTTGTTTTTTTTGGAACTTATAAAACTGTTTTCGAAGTTTATTGTAGTTAAATTGGGCAAGCCTCTACTCCGAACTCTCATCTTCCAATACTTTAGTGAATCTCTACATAGGCTGCCCGGTCCAACTACGCTTTTGTACTTAAGTTTGAGTTTAGCTCATTTTAGTATATGGACGCGGTGCTTTTAGTCTTCATCGCCCAAATTAAATAGGTCCTTCTGCTTGAGTGCCGTTAAACAGGTCTGGAGATGCGTTTCTTTTTCTACTTTCTCAGTATCAACTGTAACTATACTGTTCAATTTCTTTACTCATCATCGATGTTGGTGGAGCAACATATCACCATTTAATCGATTGTTGGCTTCTCATACTCTTTCATTTTCTCCGAAGAAACCGATGTTCTTTCCTTCTTACTCTTCGCGCAACGCAAGAGCCGTTTTTCGTTTTTCTTGTCTGCATTTGTCATCGAACCAGCAGTTGTTTGAGTGGGTTTGTTCTGAACACTATTTTTCTTTGCAATTAATTCAGGTTGTAAGAGCGTCGGTGCCTTCCAGCGATCGAGGAATACGTCATTGGCTAAGTTTCTGTCATTCTTCCATTGTTGCGATTGCAACAATTCAACGTTAAATCTCCTTACGTTGTTTAAGGAACGAACACCTTGAGACGTCAAATCCAGTCGGAATGCGCACTTCTTTTCCTCCTAAACAACAAGCTTTATTTAAAATGGCTCACCCGATGGGTGTCATAAGACAAGAGAAATCCAAGCAAGTTGGAGTAACGAACTGGAAAAGATGTCGTGTACGTCAGATGCAATGAAAGCAGTACCCATCTTGAATTCTATTTCTATTTACTCACCCCCTCTTCACTTTCATAATCATTATTCTGAGTTGCACACACAAAGTTGAGTGAGGGCCTCCTCGACTTGTATGACTCACCAAAAATAAGCTCGCCCTCTACTGCATTGTCCCTCTGGGTCAGAAGCGAAAACTTTCCGGACAGAGACTCTGGTGTCGGGTATCCACTGGCTCAAGGTGGTCACTTAAACCGAGTTATCCGAGCTTTCATCACAAGGTCGCACAGTTCGCACAATTCTTTCAAAAAGATGGAAAAAATACTACATGACAACGCAGTGCTTTGTTTAAGTCCTTTTCGCCCACTGAGGGTCTGGTTTTGTCATTATCTACCTTAACGGAGGAGCATTATTCCACGCAGTCACATAAGCTTATCAGCGATGCCAGAACTTGACATGACTCTGCATAGTTTGTCTCTTCAGATTCTGTCATATGCAGCTTGGAAGTCGTAACGTAACGATTTGGAACTCTTGGGTTTTCTCAAAGATCTTCCATAATGTGAAAGTTTCACTTTACTCGTACTAGCCTACAACCAGACTGATAGAGGAATGTCAGAGTGTTGACGTATGGCCTTAGACGTTGACATAATACGGCACCCGCTTCGTTATCGCTTTTCTGTCTGGGCTTTAGGGCTGTTCAAAATTGCTCAAAAAATCATATTTTCAGATGAGGCGCAGTCCCGTCTGCTGCTATATTTTGGACTCGGAAAACCCGATTCGAACTCTATGACTGGAGAAACCAATGCATCCTGTACCTGTGACAAGATGTGTATTGGGTTGTTCAATGAGTTCTGAATTCAGGAAATACAGACCTCGATGATGTTGTTCGCTGTGGATGTGGATGAGGTGGGTGGCTCCAGTTAGGCAGGCATTTAACGACACGGGAGACCGCTCAGCGGTTTAACATCGCCCTTAAAACCGTTTCACAGAGACTGAAAATGCTTGGAATGACAAAAAAGGTAGATGTTTGGGTTCCTCACAAACTCAGTGAAATATCGCATAATTCTTTGTTATGCCGTATATCCAACATGAGCTCTTAGCTTTTATGCTGTTAATTATGTTAAGAAGTTCTGAATTGCTAATTGCCCCGTAGTAGAACAAGTGTGAAGTAGATTTATCAAATAGGTATCACTTGTTTTACTTTTACTCAGTTGGATACATAAATCAGGTTTATGTATATCAGCTACATTTTTAATTGATTGATGATATCTTCATTACTTTTGGCAATTGTATTTACTAACCTTTCCTAACTTTATAGCAGTTGATACTCGTATATGCTTAATTTCTGAAACTCACCTGGCGACACGATCACGCGTGAAACTAAAAGGCTAGCACGACTACCACGCTCATCATCCATCGAGAAACGCAAGCGGCGGGTCATTCCTATTTATAAAAGACGGCATTGAATACTCTCTGAAAGCAAACATTGAACTTGACAAATTTCAAATGACCACGGTGCGCGCTAAAAATAAAAATTCCTCTTTTAGTATGTCCTCAATCTACTGCCAATCACGTTGCAAAATAGAAAAACACGAATTCATTGACCTATTTAACTCTCTTAAACCACCTTGGTGGCGACCTTAATGCGTAGCACACTTTTGGAGCTCAGGATGTATCTCACAAAAAGGTTGGCAATTTTACTCCACAGGCAGACCGACGTACTGGCCCTCGGATGTCGCCAAAACACCCGATCTGATAGACTTCTTTATCGGAAAATGTGTAAACGCTAGTTACGTCAAAGAAAGCTTCGATCTCTCCTCCGATCATTCTCCAATTAACCTTTCATTAGGCGAATCCTTGGTTAAAAAACAAAGACCACCCAGATTATCTAACAAAAAAACTCACAGGGAAGATTTTTGAATAGAGGTTGTCCAAAATACTGAGTTAAAAGTACCGCTTAGAACGCCGTATCAACTTGAAAGCGAAGTTGAACGGTTTGTTGAAGTTATACAGTAGGCGGCCTGGAATAACACTCCACGTGATTCGAACAAAGTTGTCAGTATCGGCGAAAAATACCCGCCGGAAATCAGGGAAATGATAAGGAAGAAACGAAAAGCGCTCAACAAGATAAAACGTCCTTCAATAGGCTCTGCAACTTGTTGAAAAAATCAATCAAGGACTTCAATAACCAAGGTATTAATAACTACCTAGAAAGCCTTACAGCGACAAAAGATACTAATTACTCCATATGCAAAGCCATTAAAAGTCTTCGAAACCCCCAAATACACGTGGCGCCAAAAACCAGCTAGAAGAAACCAGCATGATTGGGCGAAAAAAGATAAAGAAAAAGCTAACGTTTTCGCCGACCATCTCGAAGACATGTTTAAGCCATTCGAGGCGGAAGTGCTTCCAGAGAATGTCAATACGCTAGACGTGACAACGAACTTTCCAATGGAAAAGGCTACACTTAGGGAACTTGGACAAGATATAGACACGCTAAAGCTGCTCTATCTTATAAATGCCACCATACGACTAGAGCATGTACCGAATCAGTAGAAAGTTGACGAAGTTATCATGGTTCCGAAACCCGGCACACCACTGACTGAAGTCAAGTCATACGGAACAATATCGCTCCTCCCGATTATATTGAAAGTCTTCAAGCGAATCTAACATAATCGTCTTAAACCGATTTATTGACACAAACCGCCTCTTGCCTGATCATCAAATTGGCTTCAGAAGCCAACACTCTACTGCGACCAAGTGCATCGAATAACCGATGTAATTGAACAAACAATCGAGTTTTATTTAGTGTGTTCAAGCGCATTCCTTCACGTTTCGCAGGCCTTTGATAACCTATGGCACGGGGGCCTGAAATAGAATATGAGACAATTGCTCGGGTAAGAATTGTCGAAATTTATAAGATCACACCTACATGACCGACTCTTCCGTGTAAGATACGGAAACGAATATTCCAATTTTAAGACAATAAAGGCGGGTTAGCCGCAAAAACCGTCGAAGAAGCAATTGCTAAGTTACAACGCGCCCTTACACCGATTAACAATTGGACGAAGACTAGGCGAATCGCGCTTAATGAAAACAAGTCTGTCCATGTGAATTTCACTCTCAAGAAAATTGACAATCTACCTGTGTTTATCAATGCAGTACAAATTCTCTTCGCGAACGTGGCTAAATATCTTGGTATGACACTTGGCGCTAAACTTAAGTGGAGAGCACGCGTTAACAAAAAACGTGAAGAGCTTGAGATTAAGTATAGAGACATGTACTGGCTTCTGGGAAGGTATTCCAAGCTCAGCCCAGAAAACAAATTGCTGCTATATAAGCAAGTGCTAAAACCGGTCTGGACATATGGTATACAGCTTTGAGGTTGTACCAAAACTAGTAACGTTAACGTCTTACAGACATTCCAAAACAGAGACCAAGGAGTCGAAAACATTTAGAACGTAATTAAAATGTTTGCGGGAAAACACAAAAATCGAGTACAGGGACATACGAATATTTCTGTTCAACAGATCCTGAAAAGGAATAAGCCTTCCGGTCTACCGCGGCGATCAGCAGCGCTTAATTTTTGAAGTAAGTAGGAAACTTCAATGGAAAATCGCCTACAGAATATCTTACTAAAGTAAAATAAAACGCGAAAGAAGAACTGCTTGTTGAGTGTGAACTCAGTCGTAGTCTGTATAAGGGAGGTGTTTTTTACACCACACTATAGCATCGGGCTTATAGTGTCTATGAAGATTTCTCACCTAACAACAAACAAAAACAAAAACAAAAAACCTATTGAACCTACTTCCTTGCTTAACACTTTTGCAGTCACTTATATACAATACGAGTTTTTCCAAAAAAAAAACTGAAAAGGCATTGGAGGGACAATTCTTGCTATAAACAGAATCCCACGTTTCTAATAATAGACGCTGGCGCAGATTTGAATAATTTATTTGAAATGTTTCTTTAGCGGAATGTAGGATACTGGTCTGAACTGTTGTCATCAGATGATTTGTTGAAAGAATTTTTATGAGCCATGCCAATGGAATAATGGTCAGTTATACCAATTTCCATTATTTGTAAAATCTTTAGACTTGAAATAGGTGGTCGATGCATGAATTTGATTTTTCACCGACTCTGTCTACATGGAACACGCTATACATATTAACAAATTAAATGCCAAACAATTTTTAATCAACAATACAAGTACTTAAATTATCGGACTTTGATTGATGTTTGTGTATTTTATTTCAATTAAAAGTTTTGAAGTTTTAAAAAGAAACAAAACATCCCCTAGAAGTTTGCCTAAAGAATCTAAAGAAACAATTCTCAGAAGGCAATGTATTGTACGTATCTTTGCAATTCACCAGCAAACTTTATCGTACCTTAAATAGATTTCCTTAAAGGTCAACGGCCAAATTTCATTTCGCAACATTTCATCCAACAAGCAGCTGACTTCAATCCAATGCCGTACACGAGTTAGAAATATTCCTTAAGTCATTTTTTCTATTCTCATTTTCGGAATTTTAAACGTTTTAAATGATTGATAGCTTTAAGTACACATTTTAATTTGTTGTTACCTATATATGTAAATAGGTATATACGGATATCTTTTTTCAGCAAATTGTAGTTCACTATGTTTTATCCAAATATGTCATATCATTGGGCAAAACCACTTAACTATTTGTAAATACAAATATTGACAATGACGCATCCCCTATCTTATGAATGGCATCCGAGATTTAGTCGTATGTACTCGTATGAGCACAAATACGGCTATGATCTGAATCACATGGTGTCATCGTCTGGATTTTTGACAATTCCAAACACGAAAAGACCAATTTAATTCCACATTAAACCAACCGAAACGATACAAATTAACCTCCAGTCGTATCTTTATGTAGGAGAGTAATTTGAAACTGATAAGCATGCTCTTGTTACTTAAAACTGACAAATTGTTGATAACAAAAGCTTATGTTAAAAGTTTTTTTGTTTTTTTTTTTTTTACTTTTGCAAACGTTGCCAAATTAAAGTTCATTCGTTCAATTGAGTCATCACTTACGGGTAAGTGGTTTTCGCCTTTTTTGGAATGTTGACTTTGGGAAACACCTTAAATCTCATTGAAATTTGCATATACTCGTACATTCCTTAAAATGGGTTTCGTTTAATATTGCACTATAAGCAATGCCTGATAACTGAAGTGATTAATTTTGATGTATTTCGACGATAGAAGATAATTTACTTGGATTCATGGAATAATGCGCTAGAGAAATTTAAAATAAGTCGTTCAAAGACGGAGCAATTGAATTGCCCATTTGCGCATCCGTTGCGACCTGTTCCGGATATAATGCTAGATGGAATAGTTCTTCCGAAAAGCACTATCTTTAAGTACTAAGGATCAATCGTTAATATGGAAGCGAAATGTGACGACGACGTAAACCACAGAGTGAGTGTGGGGTGGATGAAATGGCGGGAAAATTCGGAAGTCTTTTGCGACCGAATATTTTTACACTTAATTTAAAGGGGAAACTCTACACCACGGTTGTTAGACCAGCTCTTATGCACGGTTCTCTGTGCTGGACAATGTACGAAGCGTTTGAAAACAAAATGACGGCAGCGGAAATGAAAATGTTAAGGATGTCTAGTGGAGTCACTAAACGCGATTGCATTAGGTCTATGCGTATAAAACGAAGTCTACAAATAAAGAATTCGGTAACCGAACAGCTTGAGGCGAATATAATAAGCTGGTATTGCCACGTTCAAATAAGATCTGCGGAAAATCCGGTTCAAAAGGCACTATCAACTACGGTCACTCCAACTGTAAGAAAACGAAGTCGGAAAAAGAATTCCTGGATTTCTCAGACGGCAATCGCGCATCAACGCCTGGGGCTAACCATCGAAGCGATCCAGGACCGAGCAGTATACGAGTATAGTCGCGTTCTGCGGTCTGCGACATTAGACAACCTCATAAGCGGAGCAGCAGCGATGCAGTAAATATGGGAAAGTCGTTACGCACAAGTTCGTATAACGAGGAAAGAGTTATTAAAAGGATAAGAAGAAGAAGAAGATAATTTGCTTTTTAGAAGTCTTTAGTAGCATTGCATTGTTGACTGTGTTCAGATTCTTCTACGGAAAAGCTGAATGTAAATAGAAACCCTATGCATTCAAACCTACCACAGATCCAGGGCCTTTCGATTTTGATTTTCTATTTAGTTCTAGCTATATTTGTTGAGGAAAATAGTAGTATTAAATCTCTTATATTTTTTTAAATTAAATGACTGGATATCTGATACATAAACTACTTCATTGAACAGCTACTTATAGTCCAGTCAAAATAGACAAAAATAAGTCATAACTTAGCCAAAGAGCATAGAGCTGAAAATTTGCAGAGACGTTAAATACATCAATATAAATGAAATGTCAAAAATCCCCTTCGATTCTACTTCTGCAAAAAAATTTATTCAAGGTCAAAAGTACATAATTAAGGTTTTTTTCATTTTTCTCGAAAACGGTAAGTTTTATCGTGAAAATAGGTTAAACAAAAGTTTTAGATCATACAATTCTCTACCAAAATGATCCAGTCACTTTTTCTCTTACGACTCATCATTCGTGAGATATCGCGGTTTTAATCATTAGAAAATTCATATTTTACATAATATGCACTAAAATGCAGCCTGTACACGTCAATATAAATGAAAATAAGAAACTATTGGTTTGTGTTACGTACACAATAAAACTTGTATAAATTGAATGAGTATTTTAAAATAAAAGACTATACTGTAAGTCCTTAATTCCCTTCGTCGGTAACCTTGAGTAACATCTGCTAGCTACGTCCTGCCTATTTTTGAAGGAAGTAAACGAAATAACTCAGCATATACTGTTAGTTTTGAAAATTCCTTTGCAGTGAGTAGACGTGCTTATTGGTAATATTTTCAATTTTAATTTGTGCTGTTAAATAATTTTAACAAAATGTCAGAAGTTTGTTTCATTTGTGATAAACCTTTGAAAGAAAGTGAAGCTGTTGTTGTTGATCGTGGAATGAAGACTTTGATTGATACGAGTGTTGAAAGGAATCATAAGTTTTTTGAATACTTGAAAGACAAGCAATCTGTGACAGTCCACGTGCAGTGTCGTAAAATGTACACTCGAAAGAGTAGTATTGTTGCAGCTAAAAGACAGCGCGAGACAGAACAAGGTAGTACATCCACGATAAGTCCACCTCATACTAGAGCACGAGTAAGTGAGTCAGATTTCAACTTTAAAAGATATTGTTTATTTTGTGGCGATGAAGCAAATGAAGAAGCTGAAAAGAAGAAAGCGCAGAATGTTCATCGTAAAATATATAATGTATCTACCCTTGAATTTAAAGATTCCATTTTAAAGGTAGCTCGGACTCGTTCTGATGACGTAGCAAAAGCTGTTATTGCCCGCATTGAGTATGAATTTGACTTAGTTGCTGCTGAAGCTAAGTACCACAATAATTGTTATAATATCTTTCTGAGGCCTATTACGGGATATAAAGTCGGTCGTCCCGAAGATGATTCAGTGAACTTGGCGATGGAGGAAATATTTCAATACATTGAAAATAATGATGATTGTCAATTTTTTCTTGCAAGAATTAAAAGACATTGGCAAAAATCCAACTATAGATAATAAAACAATTAAAAGAAGATTAAAGTTAAAGTATGGTGATAAAATTATTATAACTGAGAAAAAAGGGAGTTTAACAATTATCTGTTTTATTGACAATCAGTACGATATTATTTATAAAGCTTGGTATGAAAATAAAAAACAAAATACAAACGAAGAACGATTCAGAATACTGAAAGCTGCCGCAGCAATTATTCGAGAGGATATTCAATCTGTAGTGATTGATAATGATGATTATCCCCCGCCGAGTCGAATGTTTGAAAATATTGTCAGCGATATTCCGGAGTCCTTGACTTATTTTTTGGAGCAAGTAATTATAAAAAAGCGACGATTTCAATTAGATCATTTGAAATTAATACTCGTATGTACAACTATCAGCCACTGTATAATGACTGCTGTTCGGCCTAGGTCTTTCAAATCAAGATTGCAATTGGGTTTATCAGTTTTTTTTCATCGACGATTTGGATCAAAACGTCTTATACAAATTTTTTCGTCTTTCGGATTATGTGCATCATATAATGATACTATAATGTATGAGGCAGCAGCAGTTCTGCATCGTCCACCGCATATTTTGCCACCAGAAACTGGCACATTTATTCAGTATGTTGCAGACAATGCTGATATAAATGTACATACTTTGGACGGTCATAATACGCTTCACATCATGGGGATCATTAAAATTATTACTACAAAAAGTTCAGTTACAGCAGAAGAGCCTATATCATGAACAAACATACTTCCTTCAGCGCAACATTTTGCAGAAAAAGCTCATGTGCCAATACAAGTCTATCAAACAGATGGTGTAATAGGATATAGCAAAATAGCTGTGCAGGATTTTGATTATGAAAGTAATACAACAACATCTTTACTTAAAAAAGTAGATATGTTATGGTTATATGGGAAATGGAAAAATTTATTATTGCCTGGTTGGAATGGTTATATTGAACATTTAACAAGTAATATTATAAATTTTTCGGAATCTCGAATTTATTTTTACCATTTATTCATCAACCAGCGAGTAACTACAATACCATATACACAACTTTACTGTGTGCTTTAGAAGATGCAAAACGTTATGGCCACGATTATTGTATTATAATTTTTGATCAACCTCTGTATGCAAAAGCTCGAGAAATCGTATCCGCATCGGCTGAAGGATCTGAATTATCGAAGATCATAGTAAGACTTGGAGGTTTTCATTTACTTATGTCTTTTTTTGGAGCGATTGGTTATATTATGCAAGGAAGTGGTATAATAGAAGTACTTTCTCTAATTTATGCACCTAATTCATTAGAAAAAATGCTCAATGGTCATGATTACGCGAGAGCTGTTCGAGCTCATACCTTGCTTCATCTTACTTTAGCAACAGTAATATCCAAAAAGCTTGTTCTCGATAGTGAGATGGATGAAAACCTTACAAATACAATTGAACTTGTAACAAACAAAACTATTTCCTATAATGATATTGAACAAGGCGATGAAATAGCTGAAGCATTACTTTACCAGTTTAATGAAAAACTACAGGAGCACGGAGAACGAGGACCTACAGCAAAACTATGGGTACAATATTTTCATATGGTGTCTATTGCAAAGGAATTTATAAGAGCTGAACGTATGGGAGATTGGCGAGTTCATTTGAATTGCGCTAAAGAAATGCTTCCTTATCTTCATGCGTCAGGACATTTTAATTATGCCAAGTCTGCGCATTTATATCTACAAGATATGATGCAATTAGAGAACTTGATGGATCCTAGTGTTTATCAAAGATTTATCGAAGGATTTTTCACTGTTAGACGTTCTGATAAATTAAATTGTGGAACTTCGACGGATATGGTGATTGAACAATCAATGATGAAGTGTATGAAAACAGATAGAGGTGTTGCTCGAGGGAGAAGTACGCAAGAAAGTGTCATTAGTAAATGGGTTTATGGCATGCATACGATGAATACTGTGTGTGAAGGATTGGAAGATCTCGCTAATGTAAGAATGGACACAACAGACCAGCATGTGGATGTGCTCCAGAAAAACTGCTTAATACTATTTTTTGTAAATGCAAGACGAATTGTAGTAAGAATTGTGGCTGTCAAAAAGTGGGATTATTTTGTTCGCCAGTATGCATAAATTGTCAGGGTCAGACTTGCTCCAATATTGAAACAAATACAACAGATGAAAATATTTATGATATTAATGAAGAGACAATTGATGCATCCCTTTTCTTAGAACAGCGAACAGAAATTCTGCAAGAAAATGAAAATGAAGACGAAGAAATAATTGTCGAAGTAGAATTAGACAATTATCTAATATAATAACATTTAGAAGAAAACAACCCATTCCACTTTGATCATTAGCAATATTACCATTCTTTCAATCAATAGGATACGATCTGATCAAACTTTCTTTATTACAATAGATCGTGGAGTATACCTACTGGGGGGGAAAAAAAAAACACTGTGGCGCTGGCAGCCCGGTATGGGCCATGGCCTAGCTTCTTGACACTCATTTGTGTTGCTCATGTTTTCATTTTTGTCACATCTGAGCGGGGCCTACGGTTTATCGCCGAGTCCGAACGGCACTCCTTGGAAGCTCTTTCGTAGGCAATTTTTTACTTTCGGGAGTTTGCCATTGCCCGCCGAAAGGGTGATGGCGATTTGAAAAATTGTTGGTGACCCAGCCTGGAATCGAACCCAGACTTACTGCGTGATAGTCCAATGAGCTAACTATCGCGCCATCGCCATCGCCTACCTACTGGGGAAACCACGTTAAAAAAAAATGCGCCAAGTACATTACCTCATAGGTGGTGAGTGTATATTATGTAAAATATGAATTTTCTAATGATTAAAACCGCGATATCTCACGAATGATGAGTCGTAAGAGAAAAAGTGACTGGATCATTTTGGTAGAGAATTGTATGATCTAAAACTTTTGTTTAACCTATTTTCACGATAAAACTTACCGTTTTCGAGAAAAATTTAAAAAACCTTAATTATGTACTTTTGACCTTGAATAAAATTTTTTGCAGAAGTAGGATCGAAGGGGATTTTTGACATTTCATTTATATTGATGTATTTAACGTCTCTGCAAATTTTCAACTCTATGCGAATTTTGGCTAAGTCAAATGTCTATTTTGACTGGACTATTAGGTAACATAATATTTTTTTTTAGTTTGAATATTTAGATAAGTACAGTGAAACCTGTCAATAACGGAGTCCCACTGAGAAATATATTTTTCCACTATTGACAGGATTCCACTACTCCAAGGTTCCACTATTAACAGGTTTCTTAGTCAAGTCAAACGAGATTTTCCACTATTGAGGGTTAAAATAAAAAAAAAACGCCAGAACATTTATTATTACATACTCGTATAAAGATTTAGTTCATGTACATATTGTACAATACATGTACATAGTACTTTTTAAAAGGTAATTCATAGATATTAGTTAGAAAAATATACGTGTACGTTATTAATTTTTATTTGTCGAAAAGTAATCAGTGATTTCCGCCTGCTTTGTTTTATTTGCAAATCAAATCAAATCATCTTGCACTAAATTTATACAAACTGCTATTTTATTAACAAAAAATGTATTTTCTTTAGCGTGAGCAAAAAGTCTGATTTCTTTCAGCATATCCAATGCCTCTGTGTGTTTAATGGTTGATATTCTATTGCCTTCGTTTGCTTCCTCATTTTTGCCTTCATCACTTTCTTTCCGTTTAAACGGTATTATCAGTTGGCTTGTTGCATCAGAGCACGCAGTTCAGATAGAACAATATTATCATCTGTATCACTACCGTGGTGATCTAACTGAAAACCTGCTTTGCGAAATGCGAAAACAATTTGGAACAACATTTTCGGACAAACCTTCGATTGCTTCCTTTAACCAAAAAAATGCATCGAAAAACGTTATGCCTTTTACTAAATCCGACATATGTGTGGCAGTATCCATTTTGCAAATCAACCGCTTTAAAACCCTTTTGCGGTACCGAACGTGGATAGCGTGGATAATTCCTTGATCGAGTGGTTTTGTTTCGCTTGTGGTATTTGGTGGCTTAAAAACTAGTCTAATGTTGGAAAAACTCAAATTGGGATGGCTTGATGCGTTGTCCAAAAACAAAAGAATTTTCCGTTTTTGAATGACCATTTTCTTATTCAACTGTAACAAAAATTCCATGGTTTTTTGTTAGCGTACCACGAAACCGGCAATTTTTGCTTTTTAATGCCCTTGAAACATCTCGGATTGTTTGATTTGCCAACCACTAACGGCTTTTCGAATTTGCCATCAGTAAAACAAGACAACAAAACAGTTAATCATTCTTTGGAATGTTTGCCACCACATCACTTTTCACCTTTTTTTGTGTAACGTTACCTTTGGTATTGCTCGAAAGAACAACGCAGTTTCATCGCAGTTAGCGATGTCTTCTGTTTTGTACCCAGCTATTAAATCATGAATCTTTCGATTCGCCACATACAGCGGAAAACTTCAGTTTGTGTCTATTTTTGAAAGATTCAAGTCAACCATTTGATGCTTTAAAATCATGATCACCATTTTCGACTGCAATTTCCTTGGCTTTTTCTTGCAGTAATACTCCAGAAATCGGTAATTTTTTTGATAAAGCCTGTGTTAACCAATTGACTGTATCAAATTTAAAACTGCATACCTTCATTTTTAAATCAACATTTTGTGCGGGTAAATACTCGTATTCTTCGATAATTTGCTGCTTCTTTGCAATGATCTTATACACAACAGACTTACCACACTTATACTTTACTTTCAAAGTTTACTTACTTTAGGTGGCGCTACAGTCCGGGGTGGACCTGGGCCTCAGTCAACAAACTTCTCCAGCCAGCTCGATCCCTGGCTAGCTGCCTCCAGTTTCGCACGCTAAGTTGGCTGAGGTCCTTTTCCACTTGCGTGCGCCACCTGAGTCTTGGCCTTCCTCTACTGCGCTGTCCCTCGGGAACGGATTCGAAGACTTTTCGGACCGGAGCATTGGTGTCCATGCGCTCTACATGACCCAGCCATCTCAGTCTTTGGATCTTCACTCTTCTGGCTAAATCCATGTCGCTGTACAGTCCATTCAGTTTTTCGTTGTATCTCCTCCTCCACTCACCGTGAATGCAGACGGGACCGAAGATCGCCCGAAGAATTTTTCTCTTGAAGCAACCAAGAACACCCTCATCCGTTTTTGATAATGTCCATGCCTCTGCGCCATAGAGCAGGACCGGGATTATTAAAGTCTTATAAAGGGTGACTTTTGTTGTCCGAGAGAGGGCTTTGCTACTCAATTGCCGTCTTAACTCAAAGAAACAGCGGTTGGCAAGAGTTATTCTTCGCTTGATCTCAGCGCTGGTGTCGTTGTCTGTATTTATAGCAGAGCCTAAGTAGACAAAGTCCTTAACTACCTCAAAGTTATATCTGTCGAGGGTGACGTTCTGTTCGAGACGTAGGTGTTGGTTGTCCTTTTTGCTTGACAGCATATACTTGGTTTTGTCCTCATTGACTGCTAAACCCATTTTCGCAGCTTCCGTCTCAATACTCCCGAAAGCGCCACTGACATCATGCTGCTTTCCCCCGATTATGTCAATATCGTCGGCGTATGAGAGTAGTTGGACGGACTTTTGAAAGATAGTGCCTCTTGTGTTTGCTCGTGAGTTTTGTACTATTCTTTCAAGTACGATGGTGAAAAAATCGCATGACAGCGCATCGCCTTGTCTAAATCCTTTCTGGACATCAAAGGTCTCGGTGAGATCTTTACCGACCTTGATGGAGCAGCGTGCATTCTCCATCGTCATCCTGCACAGACGGACGAGTTTGGCAGGGATGCCAAAACTAGACATTGCTCTGTATAACTTGTATCTATAGATGCTGTCATACACGGCCTTAAAATCGATGAATAGGTGGTTGGTATCGATCTGAAGCTCATGAGTCTTCTCCAAGATCTGCCGTAGTGTGAATATCTGGTCGATGGTGGTCTTTCCTGGCCTGAAGCCACACTGATATGGACCTATCAGGTGGTTGACGAACGGCTTCAGGGGTTCACACAATACGGCGGATAAGATCTTATATGCGATGTTAAGCAGACTGATGCCTATGTAGTTGGCGCAGTTCAGAGGGTCTCCTTTCTTGATAATTAGACAAACAATGCTGAGGTTCCATTCATCGGACATACTTTCGTCCGACCATATTTTACAGATGAGTTGATGTATGCTCTTTACCAAGTCATCGCCTGCCGCTTTGAAGAGCTCGGCAGTCAGGCCATCCGCTCCAGCAGCTTTGTTGGACTTAAGCTTCGATATGGCTATCTTCACTTAATCCAGGTCGGGTGCACGGAATTTTTGGTCATCATCGTCCAGGTTGAAAGGTTGATTCTGCCTGACAGCGGTATTTGGTCCGTCATCGCCGTTATACAGTCTGCAGAAATGATCTTTCCAAATCCTCAGCATCGACTGCGATTCTACTACGATGTTCCCTTGTTCATCTCTACAGGCTTCGGTTCGGGGTTTGTTTCCGCGGCATGTTATTTTTACCTTTTGGTAAAACTTCCGAACTTCATTTCTTCTTCCTCCTGAGAAGCCGGTGTTCGTCTCTCCTCTTCCGCTCATAGAGCTCATGAGCAGCTCTGGTCCTTCTTAGCAGCGCCGCGTTATATGCATCTTGCTTAGCTGCATGTGCTTGCCGGCATTCATCATCGAACCAGGGGTTTCGTTGTGGTGGACGAGTGAAACCCAGCACATCAGAAGCGGCATCTCTGATGGCGTTTTGGCAGTGTTTCCAATGGTCTTCGATGCTTGATGCTGGCGGCATTGGACCTCTTAAGAGATTAAGAGACACTCGATCGGAAAAGGACTTGGCGATCTCTTGCGATTGTAGCCGTCTGACGTCGAATTTTCTCACAGCATTAGTTTGTCTTGGCGTAGTTTGGGATATCCGCAACTGTACCTTGGCTACAACAAGGTAATGGTCCGAGTCGATGTTGTCTCCTCGGAACGTACGGACATCCATAATGCTGGAGAAGTGTCTTGCGTCGATCGCAATGTGATCAATCTGGTTGACATTTGATTGATCAAGAGTTCTCCAAGTCCCCTTGTGTATGTCGAGATGTGGGAACCTCGTGCTAGCCACGACAATGTTTCACCCCGCCGCAAAGTCGATTAGCCTGAATCCGTTATCGGAGGTGGTGTTGTGCAGGCTATATTTTCCGATTGTTCCACCAAAGATACCCTCTCTTCCTAGCTTTGCATTAAAATCACCGAGGACAATTTTAATGTCATAGCTAGGGCATTGCTCGTAGGTCTTGTTGAGGAGCTCGTAAAAGGCATCCTTGGTGTCGTCGTCTTTCTCCTCTGTGGGGGCATGCGCGCATATGAGGCTTATGTTGGCGAATTTAGCCTTGATGCGGATTGCTACGAGGCGCTCGCTCACATGCCGGAAGCTGAGGACTTCTCGTCTTAGTCTGCCTCCGACAACAAATCCGCATCCAAATAAGCGCTGCTTTTGCCGTCGATAGCAATTGCCGTAGTAGATGTCGCAGTTTTTCATCTTCTTTTTGTCCGGCCCATCCCATCGCATTTCTTGGATGGCGGTTATGTCTGCTTTGCAGCAGTCTAGGGCCTCCGCTAGTTGCTTGACTGCACGTGGTCTATTAAGGGATCTAACATTCCACGTGCATATCCGAAGCTCATTGTCCTTAAATCGTTTGCGTGGGTTGTCAACAGTAGATCCGTCCATATCCGAGGCTTGTTGATGCTTCGTAACTTAATTTTTTTTAAATGGCCGGGCAGTTACTACGGCGGCACAACCCCCAACCTGGAGGACCAGTTCTATTTTGAGTGCCCCTAGGACGAGGGGTCGGTTACACCGAAGCCAGTAACCAGTTCCGGGATGTGAGCGCTGCCGTTGGCCCTTATAGGGCTCGTCCGCCACCATCTCTTTTCCAAGACCCTGACTAAGTCCTAGAAATCCTTTCCGGCCTGAGCTCCAAATATGTCGGAGTAGCCCGGATAAGGTCTTGTTTTGTTTTTCCGACACTAATCCTGGTTAATGGCGCAGGAAACTCGCCATTTGCCCCCTTCACTTCGCAACCCCTAGTGAGATTCCCAGATGGCGCCACGGGGAGGCGTGAAGTAGGACTTATTAGCAGAGCTGCAAGATGTTCGGCTGCAGAGGCTCATTCTCGTCATTTAAGGAACCAGGACCTGTCGGAAGATGCTACTTCTACGAGGCCTTATACTAATCGTTGCCTGTCGATGTAAACCTTTCTCTAAGTTCTGATTAAAATGTCCTGTGATTGACTGCATTTGACTGACTGAACAATAAAAACGGAGATAAAATGTATTGATCGCACGATGGATGCAAAATAACGGGAGGTTGGAATGGTGACTTCATACATTCATGCATTTTATTGTTCAGTGTACAGCCACAATATGTTTGTGTATATGTATAACAAGAACTAACTAGAGATTAACATGAACAAAAGTGGAATCAAATGTTTTAACATGCGTAATGTAACTGCCGTTTATGTTTTAAAGACATGTTTTAAAATAGGAAAATAAATATGTTGGCTGAAAATGATTTTTCCACTATTCGGGGTGAGCGTTTTCCACTATTAACGGGTCAATTTGTATGGGAGAACTCAACGGCCAATTTTTTTTTCCCACTTTTGACAAGAATACCACTATTTCCAGGTTCCGCTATTGACAGGTTTTACTGTAGTAGTAGTAGTATTGTGATTTTATTGAACCATACATTTAATTATTTCTAAAAATGTAAATACTTGTTAAAAATTTCGTAAAATTCACAGAATACAGCAGAGATTTACAATTTGAAAATAAGATTGTTATTCGAGTTTACTTTTACTCTTTTTTTTTTTTTTTTTTGTAATATACAGACACATACAATCAGTTTAAAATGCTTCATCTACTATTTGCTTTCGGTATTAATTTTATTTTCCTAGGTCTTATTCAAGTGTGTACAATACGACTCTCTAGTTAGACTGCACGGGTGGATAAATCAATCTTTCTCAACAAGACCTGCAAAGTTTCCTTCCGTGTTGTTAGGATGTTAGTTTGGACGTCATGTTCGTTGCATAGTCTTGACCATTCGTTGAAAAATTGAAGTTTACGGCGTATATGATGCGTTGCGACGAAATGTGGTAGACGTTGGCTCAGGAGTGACACTACTTTTACTATGTACAAGAAGTGCAGTCTTAACGTATAGGTGTATAATGGAGGTAGACCCGTTTCCAGCTGGATCATATAATTTGGTATATTTTAATGAAATATCTCAACATTTTTTCAACTTCTTCGTATTGACAGATGCCCCAAACTTGAGCTGCACATGATCGACCTCACTTCTGCTTCGTAGATTCTGTATTTTGTCCTTAAGTCAATATATCTTTTACTAAGTACGTCTCTCCAACTATAACTTATTGCTTGCATAAATTGTGCACTAGTTAGCATATTGCATGTCTAAATACATCTCATTCCCCTATTTTGCAATTTCTGTAACTTCTCAGTCATGTGATTTGCTCCTAAAAACCAGTATTGTTGAACAATATTCAAAATGGGGTTTAATCATCACATTAAATATTTTTATTGCCCAATTCAATGATACCCTACGCCGTATTCCTTGAGAAAACAAGGGAACTGTTGTAGAATCGAAGTCGAAGCTGAGGATTTGGAAAGAACATTTCTGTAGACTGTATAACGACGCTGACGAATATAATACCTATGTCAGGCTGAATGAACCCTTCAACCTGGAAGATGATGACCCACAATTCCGTCCACCCGACCTGCTGGAGCGGACGGCCTGACTGCCGAGCTCTTCAAAGCAGAAGGCAATGAATTGGTAAGGAGCATACACCAACTCATCTGTAAAATATGGTCGGACGAAAATAAACCCGACGAATGAAACCTTAGCTTTGTTTGACCCTCTAAACTCGGCAAATTACAGAGGCATCAATCTTCTTAACATCCCATACAAGATTTTATCTGCCGTAGTTATATTGTGAACGCCTGAAGCCGTTCGTCAACAACCTGATTGGTCCGTATCAGTGTGCCTTTAGGCCAGGAAGGTCCTCTATCGACCAAATATTCACATTAAGGCAGATCTTAGAAAAAGGCCGCGTATGACAACATCTATAGAGACGAGCTGTTTTAAGTTAAGTTTTAATTTATTAATTTTGAAGTAGTATTCCAGGTTTGTCATATCACAATTTAGTTGATTGATGCACTGCACCACAGAACTTCCAGAAATATATACAACAGTATCATCCGCAAACAGCCTAGCTTTCGGATGATGTAGGAAGTTCTCCAAATCTTTGATTTTATATAAATAAAGAAAAGAAGAGTTCCCAAAACTGCTCCCTGAGGTACACCCAATTTTACCGCCATCGATTCAGAAAATTCATCCCCCACTTTTGTTCACTGAGATCTGTTCGACAAGTAGCTCTTGAACCATTCGAGTTCAACTCCTATTATATCATATCAATTCAGCTTCTTAACAAGTATGTCTTGATCTATGATCTCGATCTATGATCTCGATCTATGATCTCGAATGCTAAGCCCTTTGTAGATCCAAAAATATCGCAACAATAACCCTCTTGTCGTGAACTTCAGTTTTCCATTGTGTAATAACCAGATTTAAAAGTCATTCACAACTATGTTGTACTCAAAAACCTGACTGATAATCTGTCAAGTAATGGTTAGGTTCCATATAACTTTGCAGACCAGACGATACTCTGAAGGATGTGTTGCTTCTTTTACTTTTTCATTTGGAACTACAGTTGATCCCTTCCAATGCTCCGGTGTCTGCCTTATTCTTTAAAGATTTGCTATCTCTATATATAAAAATCAATGTTTGTTTGTTTGTCTTTTATAGACTCTTAAATGGTAAGAAATAGAGCACTAATCTCTTTGGCAACTTTGTTCAGAATTCTGTAAAAAAGGTTTTGGTACCAATTTTATTTTTATTTTTTTTTATTTTTTTATTTTCTTCATGCAAAACTTTATAAATAGTCACAATTATATTGATCGGACACATGATTGATGAGTTACAATCGAAAATGTTTATTTTTTGATTTATTTTTGCAAAAATTAAGAAGTAATGTAGGGAAAAATTGTTGGAGATATTGAAAGCTATAATTTTTGTAAAGGCATTTTTCGATTGTAATCACCAGTGACGAGATATAGAGCAAAAATACTCGAAATCTTCTATTCAGTGTATTTAAAACTTGATCTAAATATCAAAAAGAATAACTCAATTCAGATTTTGTGAGTTTTTCATACAGTTTTCCCACATTAACCCTAGACCCGTATCTCGGGCACTCAGTGCCCAAGGCAGATTTCAATTCAAATTCTAATATATATCTTACACTGGACCATGCCAAATTACATTACATGATCACAAATTTCTTCAGATTCGTTTCATGGGAAACACAGATGAACAAATTGATCAGCGTTGTCGATTCAATAGGGACACTAGAAGAGAAACTGTCGCTGAACTGCAAACTTTATTCGATCAACACAACGAATTGATTCAACTGTTCAGAACTGCCCTTGACCTAATGTCAGCTGACGATTACAAAGTTGTAATTCGTGCAGATAAGGCACCCGTTGGTCAACACGCAAGACAATATAATGCTCCAACGATTGATGAAACAGCAATCCTGGAATGTCGTCAATTGTTCTACCAATATATTGTCGATATGTATGCGAAAATCGAAACCTCCTTCTCTACATTCGCTGGAATCAAATTAAGCTGCGCTCGGAAGAGTGCATCCATTTACGCGATGCAGTCGTTAATGATGGCAAAGTCAATCAATTCACTTGATTTACCCGGCATGCCTCCGCACGTTTTAACATTGAAAATTGGCGTGCCTATCATTTTGCTTCGAAACATTAGTCCGCCACGACTTTGCAACGCTACCAGGCTCTCAGTGAAAAAAGTGATGGCCAATATCATCGAAGGTACTATTTTGAATGGAAAATGCAAGGGAGAAGATGTTATATTGCCTCGCATTCCAATGATTCCAGCAGATTTAGCATTCGAATTCAAACGTTCGCAGTTTCCGGTGCGACTCGCCTATGCAATGACCATCAACAAGGCACAAGGATAATCTTTACAAGTGTGTTAAAAAGTCCGTGTTTATCTCATGGGCAACTATATGTGGCCTGTTCATGCGTCGGAAAACCTTCTGATTTATTCATATATGCACCAGACGGAAAAACAAAAAATATTGTATATCCAACAGCACTTCAATAAACGAATAACCACCGTGTGGCGCTCCCATTGTTCCGATTTGAGTTCGGTTTTGTTTTGTTAAGTTGGTACATCTGTTGTTGATATTCCCTTTTGACATTTGCAAAAGTTACGTAGCCCATAATACATCTATCTTTGTGTGTACAGATGTACCAACTTTACAAAAAAAAAACATAGCTCAAACCGGAACTTTACGTTTTTCTTCATTCAGTACTAACTTGGGGGCTTGAGATCTGCCTCGTCCTTTGGAAGTTCGATTTTGCTTAGCTGATTATTGTTAGTTATTGGCAAACTTCCTCTAGTTGCTTATTCGAGAATATCGGAGATCCCCGTTTCCTACTGCAGACAACCTAAGTCCTAGTATTAATTTACTCTACAATTACCAGCAATTTAAGGGGGACTGGTGCACACTTTTCTGACCACGTCCTTATCGTTGTTCAGCCTGTACAGTTCACATCCCTAGAAAAAATGAAATATCCTAAATACTGATATAAAACAAATCATAGAAGAATGAATGATTGTTGCTGTTACCTAAGCAAACAATGACGACTTTGTCATAAAATGTCGAGATGGCAATTAGTGTAAATTTTATTGTCAAGTATAACATTTTTGAAAAGACAATTAATTATACACAAGTTGTTTTCACAAAAGTAACCATGTAACTTGAATTCAACGTTTTAAATGACGTGGGTTGCTTGCATGGCTACGGTCTCTTTTAATGACAATTGACATAGTACTTAATAACTTATTATTATACTGATTTGGGCTGTAAACTCCAAAGTAAGCACGGACATCTTTATATCTCGTTATCAACACAAACCATTTTGTACATGGACGTGAATTATATCAATTCTTATTTGGAGTGGCACTTGGCCTGGTTGCGAATGAGCAAGTTGCTACTTTTATTGTAAGAATGTCAAGGTTAGTAAAGAATGATATGTAGCTGTCTTAAAGTTAACCAGTGGAACAGGGCACTCAAATAAAAAAAAAATCCGTCCGTCGTACTCCTTGTATGTGTCTTTAACTGTGATTGTGCAGTATTTTGTACAAACATAAATGCTCAGGCTATAGTACCATCAACACCCACATCAGCTCGGTGGATCTACAGGCCGATGTAAGCAAAGGCCCTCCGTATTCACAGAGACAGCGCTCTGCGGTTTCGCCATCATTTTCACAGCAAGCGTTGCTACTATAGCCCAGTTCATTATGGTGTTTAGCAAAAACTATCACGACCGACTCGAGTAAGCAGTCTATAGTCTTTCCTACGGCGAAAATTTGTTTGATCGTAGCGGAAGCCCTAGCAGACGCAAGCAGTCTTAAAGCCGATTGGGTTGTGGAACCCAAATAAGACTCATTGCATTAAATCTTGAGACTCTATTCATAACATATTCACTCATAGCCAAAAGCATTGCTAATACCTATTCGTATATCTCTACGCGGAAGGTAGATCCATGGTTTCCTCACAAAGAGTAATTTCTAACAATGGACAAGGACGACAAGTCCTCCAAAAAGACAACAGGATAGCAACCTAGATCGACTGCATTAAGGATTCCTGATTCCGGCCAAAACCATTTCTGTACAAAAGGAAAATAGATTTAAATTTTTTGTAGAATCAGGTGTTCTGGTATCATTGAATTAGAGAGCATATCCGGAAGACCAAGCCGAATGACTGTGAGCGCTCTTTCTATCAAGAGGAAAGAAATTAATCAGTGCGTCGATAAAAGCCCAGTTTGCTAGTAAAAGCTTTCACGCAGGCAAAGAAAACTATCTTTGCTTGGAAAAAAAAAATCAAGAACCCGTCAAATCACAAGATCTTGGAGGCCAACTTACAGGTCTTAGTACGCGAAATTATGCGATCATCAAATGTTTTCCTTAATAAATTGATTGTTACCGTTGCTGTATGGTACGTAGCGACATCCTGCTGGAATCATATCTTTTCAAATTTTTATCATTCAATCGGGAAACGAACAAGTCATTCAGCCTCTGAAATTCTGAAAATCACTTTCGTTCAAAAGTGAAACGAGTTCGAATAATTTGTATTCGAAAGTTCATTTTCAAGCTACTCGTAATTCTGGCATTCGAATCATTCGAATCATCATTCTCTTGTCGTTCGGGTTTTTCTGGCGATTAGATTTGCAAAGCATGTAAGTTCAGAGATTTTTGTTGGAATTTTATATTTATGAATCATATGTTGGCTTTATTAAGATACATACTCGTAGGTCGCAATCACATTCCAATTGGACCAACCAAGAGCAAAACGAATTGCTGATCAGATTGATGGAGGAAAATCCCGAGGTAGCTAAGGGATTTTTAACAAACCGGGTCGCTTTTGGAGAGAGGCTGCGCAAAAACTTAATAGCTGCGGACCGCCTTCTAAAGACGGCGCAACATGGCATAAAGGTAAATAAATTAAGATAAAAAAAGTTTATAATAACAAATGTTTGTGTTCAAGGTTTGGTCTGATTTGAAATCAGAAACAAAAAAGAAGCTTGTTGAATATGAGGTAAAAAGAAAGCAGTCTGGCTTCAATGACAATGTGCATCTTACCGATTTAGAGGGAGCTATCAATAGGATTGCAGCTCTTCATCAATCCGTTTCTGGCATAAAGGCTAGGGTGTTTGGCATAACCCAAACAGAATCAACATCCAAAGACATATCCATGGCACCATGTCATGAAGAAAATTTGGAAGAATTCATGAATGAAAGCCAAGAGTCTGCACCTCGTCAATATAAAGCCAAGAAAGACACTTCAGCTCAAATTCTCAAAAAGCAGAATGAGTTTCAGGAAGTTTTTTTTTGCTGAATTATCCCCTAGACTGGATGCAACTAAAGAAGAACTTCACCGACTGAACAGTTTTTCGGAGGAGTGAGAAACTCAAATATTGACAATTTTAACGATCCCGGGGTCGTCTTTTTTGTCGAAAAGTGAGGATTTTTCATTGTCCCAAAAACGGTGCTATCTTGTTAAGCAAGCCACACAGATTACGTGCATGTGCAATTTGTCCATGAAAGGCCATAAATTTGGTGTAGAGAGCAGTTTATTTCTGAGGTGTCGATGGATAGTGGAAGGGAATGACTTACGTGAGTTCCCTTTCAAGTTTCCTTACTGTAACATCGGGATTTTCATGAGCTCATCGTATAACTCTCCTGGTTTTCCCGAGCGAGGTTTATCCTTCTAGTTAAAATTATCGTTTCTAAGCTTTTCAAACCAACAAAGACACTTGAGTTCGCTTAGAGCACCGTGTGGATATACATTTTGGATTACTTCTAGTTTTTTCTTCACATCCATTCTGTTTTTTTTTTTTTTTTTTCAGAACAAAAACGATGAAATACCACCTCGATCCCGGATTTTATTCAGCAAATTAAAAATACAAGTTTACTCATCTAAATCTATATTGTCCCCTTCAAAGTAATCCCCATCGACTGCAACACACTTAACATATGCCAGCGCTTGATCCAATCCTCGAAACATTTTTTATATTCGGTTTTCTGTATGTCCATCAGTGTTTCCTGCGATTTTTCCGTTACTTCCTCTCGGCTGCTGAAACGCGTTCCCCGTAGTGGTTTTTGAACCCGATTGAACAGAAAGAAGTCACAGGGAGCCAAATTAGGTGAATTAGGTGGCTGTTGGATGGTATTTGTTGCATGTTTCGTCAAAAAATTACGAATAATGATGGCACTGTGCGACGGTGCGTTATCATGGCGCAAAAGCCACGAGTTATCTGCCCACAATTCTGGTCTCTTTCGGGGAATTGCTTCACGCAAACGTTTCATAACGCGCAAATAATACTCTTTGTTTACTGCCTGGATTTCTGGCAAAAATTCATGATGCACTACACCGTTGTAATCCATGAAAACCGTTGGCATTGCCTTCTTTTTTGACTGAAAGCGACGTGGTTTTTTTGGTCTCGGATGTCTGGATTGCGTGTCGTACTCATAAACCCAGGTCCCATCTCCAGTAATGATCCTTTTGATGAATGTGGGATCGGATTCGGCCTCGCAAATCATCTCTTTTGCGATGTCAACACGGTCTCTTTTTTGCATGAAATTGAGGTCTTTTGGCACCAACTTTGCTGCTACACGACGGAGACCCAAATCATTAACCAAAATGTCTTGGACGGATCCATAGGCAATGTTCAAGTCCTCCGCTATCTCTCTGATGGTTAATTTGCGGTTATTGACCAACATTTCTTTTACATCATCAATGTTTTCGTCGGTTTACGATGTCGATGGTCTGCAGTGGCAAAATCATCTTCGATTGACTCACGACCGCTTTTGAACCGCTCGTGCCACTGGTAAACGACCGTTTTCTTTAGAGAATCGTTGCCGAAAACCTTTCCCAACATTTCAAACGTTCGCGCACCATCAAATCCGTTTTACAATATGAATACAAGTTCGTTGTTGCAAATTTAAATTCATTTCTAAAATTGTAAAAAATCGCCAACACACACAGAGATAAGATTTAGAGGGAATATCAACAACAGATGTACCAACTTAACAAAAAAAAAACAGAACGCAAATCGGAACAATAGGAGCGCTATACGGTGGTTACTTTTTGATCGAATATGCTCTTCCGATACATCCATTTCAAAATTCAGTTAAAAGTGCTTAGGATAATGTTAGCACAACGAAAATTGCAACTGATTAAGCAATATATTCCAAATACTTATTTCAATAAAAGTCTTAGCAATCAATTGGCTTTGTAGTTGATCTTACGAGGGCGGGTCAATAAGTCCGTGACTTTTTGAATTTCTGACCTCTTTACTGAAACAGCAACACTGCTCCTGTCAACAGGCATCTGTCAGTTGACTCCTGTCCAAATTTAAACTTGCTGCGTCAGTTAGTTTGTGTTTGACAGCTATTTTTATCAGACTACTCACTAATTTGAGGAGAAAATGGAAAAAAGTGAATTTCGTGTGCTTATTAAGCATTATTTCTTGCGAAAAAAACCATTACCGAGACCAAGGCTAAGCTTGATAAATACTATGGGGACTCTGCACCATCGATTTCAATGGTAAAAAAGTGGTTTACTGAATTTCGTTGTGGCCGTACAAGCACTGAAGATGCCGAACGTCCTGGACGCCCAGTTGAGGTCTCTACACCCGAAACAATCGAAAAAATTCACGATATGGTGTTGGCCGACCGAAGATTGAAAGTGCGAGAGATTGTGGAAGCCGTAGGGATCTCGCATGGCTCAGTGGTTTCAATTTTGAATGATCACTTGGGCATGAGAAAGCTTTCCGCAAGATGGGTGCCGCGTTTGCTCACAGTCGACCACAAACACATGTGCAGTTGCCATGGCAAAAATCCATGAATTGGGCTATGAATTGCTCCCTCATCCACCCTATTCTCCAGATTTGGCTCCGACCGACTACTTCTTGTTCCCAAACCTGAAGAAAGGGCTTGGTGGAAAAAGATTTGACTCCAATGATGAAGTCATCTCGCAAACAAAGGCCTATTTTGAGGACCTCGACAAATCATTTTTTTTGGAAGGGATAAAAAAATTGGAGAAGCGTTGGACAAAGTGTATAGAGCTCAAGGGAGACTACGTTGAAAAATAAAATTATTTTTTTATCAAAAAATCTGTGTTTTAATCCAAAAGTCACGGACTTATTGACCCGCCCTCGTATCATAGCCATAAAGATCCGGCTATGAGCTCGTTGACCAGCTCCATAACTTGGGACTACCTGTACCTATATGGATATTAGGTGATATTTTGGGAATATACTATAAAAAACCTTAGTTGAAAGTAAACTGGGAATCAATTTGTAGAAGGTGCAGATAGTTACGTTAGTGTTACTTAGAGTTAATGGTCTTAGCAGACGCTTTATCCAATCCTTGATCTAGAGAATATCCATCCTTGTTTTCCCGATTTTTGGTCTCTCTCTCTGAGGGAAAAGATTTTCACGTTTCAGTGTTGAGCCAAAGGTTCTGGGTATGGACACGCGTGAATTTTCCCCCCGTTTGTAGAATTGTCCCGGAGCCCAGAAGTTGGGGAGCATTAGCTAAAGTGGCCTGGACAGTCTTAGATTCCAGTAGAAAGGGGGGCCTTTGGCGCAGATTTGCCATCAAAAGATTTGCTGCATCGGAACATCGGACTCGAAAGATCTAGCAACTCCAGATTTAGTCAGAATTCGAAATGAGGTTATGGCTTTGACCAGAGTCGAAGTACAGTAGCGGATCACCCCTTGGCGGTTTTCCTGCTATAGTTCATCACTATTTGGAAATATTTGCCTTCTATTTTCACCAGACGTTCGCCACTGAATGAATAGCCTTTCCTAGATGTCTATTCCGTGAGTCCAAACTGGAGGTCTTCCATAACCACCCCAATAAATATTCATGTGATTGCTCTGGTTATAAATAAATCTTAACCTTGATGCGTTTATCAGAACAGTCTGTCTTCTATGTCTTAGACACCGCCCATAGCTGACAAAGTCTTCGCTACTTAGGGGAACAATTGGGTACCGTCTTAATCTGAAATTTTGTGTCATTTCTTTTGTTTTTCTCCTTTTCCTATATTCATATTGGAAAACTGTTTGAAGTGTTACTCGTACATATGGCACTGCTAACCTCTACTTCATGCGCATCTGCCCGTCCTAATCCCACAGGAGACTGCTCCATACGGGGCTTTCCTGTTCTGTAACTGAATAAGGAAATTAACGTCCATTTTATTTGTCCATCATGAGGTCATGAGGTTCCCATGGGTGGGCACTTCGTTTCTTTCTCTGTCAACATGGTCACAGGAAGGCGAAACGTATCTTTATGACACTTTAACGATCTGGGAGTAGAAATAAATCTGTAAAAATGATGCAAAAATTTGGATAAAAAAGCACTACGTGCCATTTGTTGGTGAAGACATTTTAACTACGAGTATTTCTTCGAGTGTTGCCTCGTAAGAAAGAAATGTCTCTGACCTTAAACCATCTAAGAGTGTTTTTGTGTTCTATCTTCCTATCTTCCCCTACTGCCCTATTGGCCAACAATTTGAAACATCTGTCAGAAATGGTTCTAACTAAAATTGAATAGAGCCATCTAATTTTATTCCTTTTTTCCTGTCATAAGGTTTATTCACAGATTTGTACAGAATTTAAAGGACATAGTCCTTTGCTTTAAGCTTCCCATATCTTTCATTGGAATGCTGTGCCTTTATATTCCTAACTATCATCATGATCATCATCATCATCTCCATCACATTTTTGTTTTCCTTCTCGTAATGTGGTAACTTCTGTCTAACACAATTTAACGTCTGTTCACTCATGTCCTTCACGTCTTACGTTTTTACAAACAAACAGACAAACGGCAAGAGAAGAAGAAAGTTTATCCTATTCATTGCCCATTAAGTTTGCTGGGCTGGGGTGTAATCTACTGTAAGAAGAGGCTTCTATGAAGGGTCATTCAGTCAAGGAGTCATCTGGTAAACATAACCTATCTATGATTTTTTATTTCTATTATATTTTTTTTTTTGTTTTTTACATTCTGCTTTTGTCTTTTTCGTGTACAAAAGAATACATCATCCGGAGGGCAGCATGACTCCGATTATGACAAGTCTGTTCGTTAAATTCATAACAACAATGGCCTTACGTCATCATGAATAATAAATACGAACAATAAACAACAAATTGATGACCAATAAAAATGCATCAATAAAAAGAAAAACGGAAAAATAACTGCATAAAAAAACCGCCCCGTTCATCATGTAGCAGTTTAAAATGTGCAGTTTCTAGTGCTGTTTGGTAGTTTCTTAGCAACGAGATGACGGTGGTTGTATTAATTTAACAAGAGGTTTAAGGGGGAACCACATTATTGACACTTGGAGAAACTCGTAAAATAAAATATTATTTTGTCAAACAAAATTAAGTACTTCTCAGGACTGAAGGCTTTTTGTGTCATAAATAAATGGTGATTTTTTTTGCTGTTTGATTTTTCAGCGTTCTTTTTTTGACAGCTCGCGCGTGACTTGTGACATGTGCCAAAGTCAAACATGGTCAGTTAGCATTGCCATTTCATGGAAAGACACCCGAATAGCGCTTTGAAATTATTGAATTTTATTATCTAAATTTGTGCTCTGTGAAAAATCTGTTTTGCGCACTTCGACCATTCTATCTATATAAAATCGACCTACTGAGCAACTAATTCAAGCCATAGTGATCACACCGATTTTACGCTATTAGACATCACCTATCAATCTATCCGTATGCGTAGAGTCTCTAGCAACTTACTAACTTTAAAAGGTGCTACAGTCTGGGTGGTACTGGGCCTCAGTTAACAAGCGTCTCCTGCTAGCAGGCGGGACCAGAGATCATTCAAAAAATATTTTTCTCTCAAAGCAGCCAAGAGCACCCTCATCCATTTTTTATAATGTCTATGCCTCTGCACCATAGAGCAGGACTGGGATTATTAAGGTCTTATATAAAATAACTTTTGTTGTTCGAGAAAGGGCTTAACTAGTCAATTGCCTTCTTAGCCCAAAGAACCAATGATTGGCAAGAATTATTCTACGTTTGATCCCAGCGCTGGTGTCGTTGTCTGAATTTATAGCGGAGCCTTTACCTGTCGAATGTGACGTTGTATCCGAGACGTCGATGTTGAGTGTCCTTTTTGTTTGACAGCATATACTTGGGCTTGCCCTCGTAGACCGCGAAACCCATTTTCGCCGCTTCTGTCTCATTGCTCGTGAAAGCACCACTGACATCATGCTGATTTCTTTCGATTATGTCAATAACGTCGGCGTATGCGAGTAGTTGGGAGGACTTTTGGAAGTGCCTCTTGTGTTTGCTCGTGAGTTTCGCACTATTCTTTCAAGTACGATGTTTTCTGGACATGAAAGGTCTCAGTGCGATCTTTACCGACCTTGACGGAGCAGCGTGCATTCTCGGGATGCCGAAACTAGACATTGCTCTGTATAGCCCTTCTCTATAGATGCAGTCATACGCGGCCTTAAAATCGATGAATAGGTGGTGTGTATCGATCTGAAGCTCCTGGATCTTCTCCAAGATCTGCCGTAGTGTGAATATTTGATCGATAGTGGACTTTCCTGGCCTGAAGCCTATGGACCTATCAGGTTGTTGACGAACGGCTTCAGGCATCTCCGATGGCGTTTTGGCAGTGTTTCCAATGGTCTTCGATGCATGATGCTGGCGGCAAGGGACCTCTTAAGAGATTAAGGGACACTCGATAGGAAAAGGATCTGGCGATCTCTTGCGATTGTAGCTGTTTGACGACAACATTTCTCACAATATTAGCTTTCCTTGGCGTTGTTCGGAATATCCCCACCCAAACCTAGGCTTCAACAAGGTAGTGGTCCGGTGTTGGCTCCTCGGAACGTTGGGACATCCATGGTACCGGAGGAGCGTCGCCAAGGACAATTTTAATATTAGCACAGGTATTGCTCGTATGTCTTGTTCAAGAGCTCATAGAAGTTATCTTTGGTGTCGTCACGTTTCTCCTCTTTTTGGGCATGTGTCAGTATTAACAGAGGAAAATATTGTTGCTGTATCCGCCACTGTTAATGAAGACCGTAACTAGTCCATTAGTCGCCGTTTGCAGCAATTGGGATTGCGTTATTCAACAACGCGGAATATGTTACGCAAGGCTCTAGGTTAGTAGGCCTTACAATAAATGGATTCGCTTTTTATCGAGAAATTGTCTTTAGCGAAGAAGCCCATTTCTAGTTGGTATAATAAAAATCAAAACTGGCGTATCTGGTCCGATGAGCAACCTCAGGCAATCCAAGAGTTGCCAATGCACTGTTTGGTGCGGTTTATATTCCGGCGGAGTCTTTGTCCTGTATTTTTTAAACGATGACCGTGAGAACTTCGTTGCCGTCAATGGCGCCCGATATTGATCAATGATATCGAACTTTGTTTGCCAAAAATGTACGGGCTGAATCTAACCGACACGCCGTTCCAGCAAGACGATGCTACATGCCACACAGCACTCGAATCGATGGACCAATTAAAAAATGAGTTCGATGAGCAATTTATGTCGGTGAATTTGCCGGCTAGATCGTGGGATTTGACACCTTTAGACTATTTTTAATGAGAATACGTTAAATCACTCGCCTATGCCGATAAGTCAGCGTCGATTGCAGATTAGAAGACAAGGCGATATACCAGTCAATATGCTCGAAGAAGTGACTCAAAACTGCAGTCTCCGTATGGACCAGGGAACGCAGTCGTGGTCAGGATTTATAGTACATGAAATAATCTTAAAAAGGTAAATGACAGGTTGCTTAAATCTGGTTTTATTATTGAAGCTCCCCTTATTGTTCGGTACACGGACCTCTTCTTAATATCCAGCTTTTTTGTCAAAACAGACAATCTGGACTCCTTAGAGCGGTAGCATGCCCCCGAACCTTTGAAAAAAATTGTTGATGCAAGCAAATAATAATATTCTATCATCGTCAATCTTACTAGGCCTACCGAAGGGACTTCAGCTAAAAATTTAACCTCACACAATCGGCGAACCAGTTCCGCCACTGGCGTGTTTAAATGACATTTCTGCAGCAAACTTTAAGAAACTTTTCTCTTGCCTTAGTTGCTTTTTTCTCTAAATCAAAATATGACGAATGTGCTTGAAATGAAACACAAAACTCGACCGAATCGGGGTAACTTTTTTTTTAGGTTAAGTGTCATATGAGCGAAAACATTTTGCTAAGGCTCGCAGAGTCTCGACTACAGGCCGGGGGAACAACGAAGTAGTAGCCCATGCCTTCTTTGGCGCACGGAACTGCATTAGGCGACAGCTGGCTAGATATCGTGCCGACTGGCGAATTTTGTTGGTTTAGTTACAGATTCACTTCGCTACCTACATATGTATGTGAAGGTGAGTGAGTAAAGGCATTTATAATAGAGGACACTAGCTACACTACTAGATTAATCCTGAGTTTTTAATGATCAGCAACTTCCGATTGTATGCTATGTGTAAAGCAGTCTACTGCCGGCCACTTAAAAGAAATGGCCCATCCACAAATCACATGGTAAAAGTATATTCCTAAGGAAGCTCACCGCCACAAAAAGGGAAAAAAGAAAATCATTTCACCCTCTTTCCTTACATTTGTAAAACTCCTTAATCGGTAGTGAAAAAGATAAAAAAAAACTTGACCCGAATTTTATGTAGGAAATGCAGCCATACTTAACCCAAAATCATTATGTTTGCTCATGATATTAAATACCAAAAGTGCTGTATTTTTTTAACAGCCACGAATTGACCCACTTTGACTGCTTTTATTCAATAAAGGCACGTCGTCCTTAATAGGCTCTCATAAAAGTGTGACCAACAAATCGAAGACAATCGCTGGATATTTGATCGGTTGACAATTCATTGGCATGTCTATGAACACTTACACGAATCCGATACGCCCTACTGTAAATTGAAGGCGAAATTAGTTCAAGCCCACTTTTCTCTAAAGATTCCCAAATTCTTTTGTGTAAATGGACTCCTCTTTGGTAAATAATTTGGAGCAATACGTATCCCCTAGAGATGATACAAGTAATCCAAACCTTTTTCAAATCACATTTTCACCTCACAATTGGATACGAGGTTAGCGCTCTCCTATTTCACTCAACAAATTGGAATCGATGAATACGAATACGATCCTGAAATGAGAATACTCTTGTACACGAGTATGTTATACTATACTACGGAAATTCAATTCAATTTTATTAAATGATTTCTCTTGTAATACAGCTTCTCTATAGATACAAAGTATTCCAATTACAATGACGCGACGGTCCACATAATGGAGGATGGATCCCAAAAGAATTTACGACGTCCAAAATAGATCTAGCCATTGTATTCGTATCTGTGTACCTTGAATGAATAATGACTTCGTTCAACGTTGTTGTTTTTTTTTTATGGAAATTTCTCATTCAGTTTAGTTAAAGTTGAAGAACTTGGGAACTTTCTAAAGTGGGCTGGGTGAGAGAAAAAGGCCTTCCACTGACAGCCGGTCTTTTTTTCTTGTTTTTGGACTTTTATTCTTAAGCACTTAACTAATTGGTTTGTGAAATTCCTAGAGCATAAAGAGTGCTCTTACAGCATTGCAGCAAAAGTAGTGTAAATATTGCTGTGGTTTCTCATCGTTGTCAATGTCGGTGCCCTTATCCGTGACCAAAATGAAATTAATTGCAGCTTTTTTCGTTGATGATGAAAAGAGGCAATAAACTAAAACAAAAAATTATATTACATAGTTTTTGTTAAAGGACGAAATGTCATAAAGTCCTCAGATACCTTGTTACTTTGTGGCTGTGTCAACATATGGGATGGTAAACGAATGTTTATAAGTTCATACGTGAGTAAACTTTGTAATTGCATGATGAGGTTGAAGCCGGAAAATATTGCAGTTCAACTTTATGTTAGGCGTACATAATTATAATATGACCTTTAGAGATACATACGAGTTCGTATGGTATGATAACTCGTCGGGGAGGTATGTTTGCATGGAACTTTTCGACGCCCCTTGACGTTGGTTTTTCAAAACTGAATGGTTCATTAGGTTCCATTTGATTCATCAATTTACTGACAACGTGCACACGGTTACAATTGTGAGCGTGCATCGTTGATGCTTCAAAATCAACAAGATTAGATGATGCTACTAAAAGAAATGCCTCTTGTTGCATAAACTTCACATAACATCTTTGGTATTTTGTTGTTCTTTAAAGGAGCGGCACACTTTTTCTGTTTCCAGCAAATCGTATAATACTCCACAGAGTTGCCCTGGGAACATGGAACATGAGGTCATGGGAAGAGTCCTGTTTTCTTTTACACTTTTTCTCCTTTCAAAGCCTTTATACGGAAACTATCAGTTTACGAAGAACAAAGTTCCTTCTTTCTTCATTTTAAAATTGTATTTTTAGCACAAAACATAAATCACTCCACTTTTCGTAAATATGCTCTTTAAAAGTTTTTCAACATTTTTTTTTAAATAAAATGAAGTTCCCCTTTTTGAATTCGGACATTTGGTTCGCCATATTTATCTGATAGGGGGTACAAAAGTGCTCAAACTATCACAACATAAATTTTTTATCCGAATTTTCGAGTAACCTGAGTAGAAACAAAACGGGCGCTTTAAATAAGTTTCATGTTTCAGCTTCGTATAGCTGGACTGAGACGATAATCTTTCCAAGAAGTTCCGTGAAACACCACTGGATACTAAGAATCAAGCGAGTACTTTACTGACGACATTAAAAACTGACAACGGTTGGATTGTAGGAACTAATTCCAGAGCCAACAACTCTTGATTCTTACAACTAGAGCGGTTATTCATGCGGTTTAAATTGAAAATCCTGGAACTACTAGGTGGGGTGAAAAGTAACCTCCTTGGGAATGAAACAAATTTTTTTTCTATTTTCTTTTTATTTTATTCAATATAGTCCCCTTTTAGCTTGATACACTTATTCCAGCGATTTTCCAACTTCTTGATCCCGTCCGAAAAGTAATTTTGGCGTGGCGTCGATGATTTCCTCGCGTGAGCTGAATTTTTTATTGTCCGAGTGAGCCAAATTGGGCGAATACGGTGACAGCATACGACAGCAATTGAAGCCGTAAGTCATTGATTTTAGCCGCGGTTGCGATGCTCTTATAGCATGCGCCAGCGCATTGTTTTGCAAAAACAAAATTTTTTTGCGCTTCATGTGATGCCGTTTTGCAGCGATTTCGGCCTTCAATCGCTCCAATAATGCACAGTAATACTCGCTGTTGATGGTTTTTCGTTCGAGGTATTCCACGAAGAGTATGCAATGACAATCCCAGAAAACCGACGCCATAACCTTTCCAACCCATTGAGCCTCCCTCGGCCGCGTCGGAGCACTCGTGCCGGCTTCAGTCCATTGCAGGGCACTCATTCTGTTCTCTGGTGTGTAATAGTGGATCCAGGTTTCATCAACAGTTATCAATCGACGCCAAAAGTCCGCCCGATTCCGCATCAGCAAGTCCAAACACTCTTTCGAAGTGCTCTCCCGTGTTTTAGGTCAGGAGTGAGCATGCGCGGCACCCAGCGGCAGGATAACTTTTTCATATGCAGAATATTGCCCAAAATATGGCGTGTGCGCTCAGTACTAATCTTTGTGGTGTCTGCTAGCTCGCACACCTTCACTTTCTGGTCAGCCAACACCATTTCATGTATTTTTTTGACATTGTCCTCTGTAACCGCATCAGTGGGCCTGCCGCTGCGGACTTGATCGGTAGTGGAGTTGCAGCCACCACGAAACTCTCGAAACCAATATTTGACGGTGTAGTTTGACGGAGCATTAGCCCTATAATATTTATCCAACTTTTGTTTTGTTTCCTTCGCCGTTTCGCCTCTCAAAAAATAATGTTTTATGAGAGAACGAAAATCGTTTTTGTTCATACTCAACATGATGGCAACCACGTTAACAACAATCAGCTGTCAAAACAAAACTAAAGACAGTATCGCACTGAAATTCGGCATGTCTGCCTAAATATGAACGGACTTCAAGGTACCATAACCTTTTTTGCAGAATCAGCGCATTCTGGCAGTTTCGTTGGAAAACTGCATTTCAAGACTGGCCAAAGGTTCATGTTTTAATCTGGTTAACCAATGAACACCACTTGCGAATATTGAAAAGGACTCCACATTACCCTTAAACCCAGACTTATGTCCTATTCACCGTATGGTAACAAAATGTTGAGAACGAGGTTCAAGGGCAAAGTAAGGAACATTACCACTATCCAGTATTATGCTCTACCAAACCATGGGGATGGGGATGACAAGGGTGGGATCTATAGTATACTGGGCTCAGCCATTTATACACGAAGCCGACACTATCTCGTCCAGGACATCCATGAGGAAGGTGTGTTGACTTCAATAGCTCATAAAAAGGAGGCACACTGTTTGACCGGAAAGATTGCCAAAAGATCAACTGGGTTTCAAATGATCGACAGCACCGACCTGACGTCGAAAAAGGGAAGGACCACTATTGAATGGTAGCCACTATCAAACTTCATACTGCATTTCTTAAGGTGCTCACGAAAAAGGTTGACAGGCTCCGAGATCCTCCAATAAGTCAACCGATAGGGGCCACCTTAACACAGTGCAAAAACAATTAATAATTTCACTCCAAAGAGCATGGAAAAACCTTGTAACAACGTGAGGAATGTATTAACGTCATAAGCCACATACCACCACATTGAACTAACAGCGCAGTTTATAGTGGTGTCGGAGGTACAATGCCTTGAACTAGAAGTCCAGTACCGCCTGAACAGTGAACTGCAGTGTGGTGTAAAACGAGATAAATGTTAACTTGTAGTGTAAATCAACGCATTTACAACCAAGAATCAGACAGTAGGTGCAACAACAGGACCGGTTATAATATTACTAAGGAACTCTCGGGTGGAGAAAGTTACAAGCTGCATTTAGCCAAATAACCAAAAGGATACACGCTGATTTCAGATGAGGAACGGCATGCCAAATGGAGGAAACTGCACATTGTTTCACAATTAAAGCAACAGCGATTTCGAATAAAGCTCACTTGAGCCTCTCGCGGTAACAAATACCCGCACATAAGATCCCTCTCATTTAGTAGCCCTGAAATAACGTCGGCGATAAGTCCCATGAAAGAAAGTAAAGCAGTGAGCATAGAAGGCATTTCGATGGAGCTCTACTGACGAAAATCCTACAACTACTGATTTGGAGAGCTTGGGAGATCAAAGCACACCTTCACCCAACGCTCAACATCGACCACATCAACAATCTTTTCTACATTTGTTGTTTATCACTTTCGTAATTCTATATAACGAGCCTTGGTACAAAGAGGTATAGCATACCAGAAAATTCCCTACTATAAAGGCTAATTAAAGTGACAGAGACTGTTATGTCTTATAGAACGCTAAGATGTCAACTTAAACTAAAGTTCGCTTCGGAAAGCCACAAGGTTGCATTATTTCTCCACTCGTGTTCCTTGTAGAAACCAATGATCTGATTTAGGCAGCTCTGTCTAAAGGAGGAACACCAGGAAAACATGGGGCTGAGATGCTGTCACATATTAAATTAGACTTGAACCAGATGGCCCAGAAATCAGTCAGAACCCAGTTAGAGGCCGGGCAAAATAGAGCTCAATGCTAGAGCAAACAAAACACCAGCGCCCATTGACTTAAGTCGAGAAAGTAGGCTGCTTTCTACAATGTATCTTGATGTTGGTACTGAATTGGATGTAGAATTAGCAAAGCAAAAGCAAAAAGTATGACATCCGAATACGAAGTCGCTTACTGAGACTATGTTATACCCAAGAATTGAACAACACCATCAAGAGGAGTCTCTCAAACTTATATATTTTTACGTCAACTTTAGGATCGAAAACTCATCGCAAATTTATACTTTACACTTAAATTGAGTGCAAGGAAGCCATTGGGAAGCCATCTAGTTGGGTTGGCCACAACATGATGCTAGCACCCCTGATCAATGCTGCGGAATTTGGGTTTTTTGAAAAACTGTAGTCGGAGAATCCTAAAATGGTTGTGACTTGCCTGCCCATCTCCAAATTAGTATACATACCCAGCGTTTAAAAATTCATTATTTGCCGAACTGCAACGCAGTGTCTACCTGGAATTTTATTGAAACCACGGTTATCTCCACCGTATGGGTTTTGCAATACAAATACTCAACAAGATCCGTGCCATAGTGTTCTTGAATTCGCCAGTCGTTCTGAACTGAAACATGATGTTGACTCCTCAAGTGTATAAACCCGACCCTTGTCATGGATATGTTTGATTTTTTTTTTTCAGCTCGCTTAAGAGGTTGATAGTTCGTAACTACTTAAAATATTTGTACAACTCAAATTCCTCCTTAATAGCTTGAAGGAAACATTCCGAATTCATCTACAAAATTAATTAAAAAATCTTCTACTTTGATAGGAATTCGTCAGAAATATCCTAAACACAAGTTCCGAATCCCAACATGCCAAATTCTTCCACGAACTCTTCAAAAATTTCTCTTAGGAGCAAACAGATTTATTTTATACGCCTACCACTAAAGCTTCAAAGTTCGAAAGGGAATCCTTTCGCAGGAACTTATACTATATTCCATCTCATAGAGCTGAATCCTGAAAAAGAAAAGGTTTCTTCCAAAAAATCAATACTCGTATTAACTTAATGAAATGTAACCAAACACGAGGAAGTGAAGTGTAAAAGCAAAGATAGAGATAGATACCCACGTGAATATCCCTTACGATGGCAATGGTAAAAACTACGATCCGCAGTTTCGTCACTATTAATAATTCGCACTCCAGCGGTCTCTTTAAACAAGTGCTACTCTATCATGCATAATCTCATGTCTCAGCATTCTAGATTCATAGGCGTTTCCGCTGCTAAAAAGAAAGTGAAAACCTCCCACTTTCCATGGTGTGAAAAGGATTTCTCTTCTTCTTTCCTTCTTGTTTCAACTATTTATTATCCGACACATGTGTATTCAGTGTTCAGAGGATACAGTTTAGGGGGAGTTTTCAAATTGCCTTTCCCTTAATATACATACAACACCTACTGCAGGCGGAAAAGCAACCCCAGTTTCTGGAAAACTTGCTGGTCTAAGAAGGCGCTGTGACACTTTAAAATGGTTTGGGTATTACAAATGTAAATACAGGCACTCGAAGGGCGGGGGATGAGTCCTTTTTTCAAATTTTCTTTCTTTGTAAAAGTTGGATATTCGCAGTTCATTGCTCTGGGGAATCTTGAATTTCAGATTTCGCCATAGAGACTGGGTTAATGATAGCTCTCATTAAGGGTTAGTTGTCTGCTCAAGAGGCCAAATTATTCCAGTTGTGAGGATACGAGTAAGAGTAGGTATCAATTTTGAGGCATGGGCGATGGTAGATTTCAATTTGAAAATTTTAATGACTTAGGTCAGGAGAACGTGGTTTGGCTGGGATTAACGTTAGCAAGCGTATTCGGTAGCAATGGATATATTTCTTGTAAGAAAGTACATCCACGAGTTTGATTTGAATTTATAAATATAGACTATCTGCACAACTGTTGGTTTTTTTAATTTAAAACCTCTCGAAGTTAATATCATATCGACGGCCGCGAACCACATGTGCAAAGATAGCATATTTCAAACAATAAGTGTAGAGCTTTAGATATTGTCAAGTCTGAATGATTAAGACACTCATCTCCACATTTTGATAGATACATATGTCAATTAACTTTCCGATACCGATTCCCAGAGCTGTCACTATGACCATAACTCCTCTCAAAGTGGCTACGCTCTCATTTCACCAAACTTGACCTGTCAAACTAATAGGGGTGATTCAGACACTCAGACAAAGAAGTAGTAAATTTTACTTCTTGTATGAGGTACTGAGAAAATTCGGTCTGTCGGCACCCGGTCTATGTTCACACGAAACCCAACTGTCTATGAAAGCCTTAACCAAGGACGTGGATAGTTCTGACACAGATTCGATTCGGTCAATAGGCGATCCAACTCTCCACGATCTTATTATGACCTGGGATCCATACAAGGGTCAGAGACTATAGATTTTCAATACAAGGTTTTGAACTTGAACTGCCTTAAATGTGGTGAGAGTACTAAGCGAGATCCTTAGCGCCATTTCACGCCCTTGACCGATTCTTCGAAATATATTTCATTGTCTTCAGGATTGCGAACACCTTTAATTAGAAGACAAACGCCACCACCCCATACTATGAATATTCATTAGTGCTTCGAGAACAAAGCCAATAATTCTAGGAATAGACTACTTGCAGCACATACAGGCAGCTCTTCGGAGTCTGGTAAAACCATCAGTGAAGTATTTTGTACATGCTTGTTTCACCAGCCAATCGACGAATAGGATATAATTGATCTAATCATAGCCGTATAGAGTCCATAGGACCCTCCTCGGTACCTTGCCAAAGGCTCATTTACAGCCACATCATGTGTAGCCCATAGGCAACTAGATGTTGATGCGTTTAAGCACTAGATGAGTCAGATTCCTCTTTCTCGTGTCGAAAACAATCTCAGTTTGATATGATTGACTGACTGAAATGCTTTTTTTTTGTTCCCTAGCCGTCAATCACGTTTAATGGTCAAGACACATATCATGTGTAGACACTAACGAAAGTGGATAAAAATGGCCTAGGGCGCATGGGAGAAAAGTTCTTCGGATATTTTTCGGTTGCAGCGATGACGAACTCATCAAAAGACTCGAATAACCCAGCTTAAAAGGCTAGGTCACTTCGAGCGCATGGATATCAACTTCCCAAGCCGGCAAGTTGTCGACTTCAACCTAGACGAACAACGCAGTGGAGGACGAGCTGGAGAGTTGTTAGCTAAGTCCCAGCTCCACATCGAACAGTAAAGCCAACTAAGTAAGCAAGGAGTCTACGGAAATGTAACATACATAACAGTAGAGACATGATGACGGTTTTCATTACACTTTGAGTGCCAGCATCGCTCCTATCCACAAAAATGGTGATTCGTCTATGTAGTGTTGTCAGACCAAGTCAGGTGCTCTGCCAAAAGCACATTTAATATTCACGAGAAGGTCCCCCCGGTGCTTGTCCATTGTGCCTTTAATTCCATTCAGGCGTTTGAAACGCTTTTTTCACAGAAACTTCCCCATTGTTGGGCATGTTTTCTCTTGACTAAAAGATGGATTCCAAAATCAATTTTATGCACACGAAGCTCGACTATACTCGCCTTGAACTTCAACATAGAGGAAGTCACACTAGTAGTTCTGAAGCTCTTTACGAAGCTGTACGCCTTCAGAGTTGCCATCAGTTGGTCTATAACATTACCTATCAAAGGAGGCAATAGCGTGTGATGTTTCCATCACCACAATATAGAAGGGCCACCAGCTACTGCAAGTTGTGTTACTCAGTTCCCGTGCAGTTTCAGCGATAGAAACTAGTTGTGTGTTGTTTCGACTATGAGTATTTGCAGCCCGGCTTAATTGCCCATTTTTTTCGTAAATGCCTTTATCAGATGCACTCTTCGAGATGAAAATTCTCTTCTTCTACATATATCGGGTTTTCCAATAGGGACTTGACAACTTTGAATTTAATTTGTGAACGCACTCTTTCACTAATCATCAAACTGTCACTGTCAATCTATTCAGTAAACTCAACATTTTCATCATGGTAAAGTACACGCACGAGCAACGTCTGCAAATTATAAAAATTTTCTACCGAAATTCGAAGTCGTTGACTGCAACTTTAAGAGCGTTAATTCCAATTCTTGGTCGTAATTCTCGCCCTAGTAGACAGGCAATAACAAGTTTAGTGCAAAAATTTGAGTCTACATATTCGTTGTGTGATGTTGCCGTGTCAGTGAGATAACGGGTTGGTCGAAGTGTCAAAAATATCGCTGCCATTCAGGGATCTGTAGCAAACGATCCAAATCAGTCAATTCCACAGCGTTCTCAAGAATTGGGCATCGCTCATACCACATTATGGCGTTTTCACTCATACAAGATCAAGCTGACTCAAGAATTGAAGCCGATGGACCATTTGAAGCCACGCACGTTCTCCGATTGGGTTCTGGAGAAGATGCGCCAAGATGGTGAATTTCATCGCAAAATCATCTTCAGTGACGAAGCTCATTTTTGGCTAAATGGGTTCGTCAATAAGCAAAATATGCGTTATTAGTCAGGTGAAAATCCACATGTGCTTCATGAATCACCACTTCATCCACAAAAAATAACTGTTTGGTGCGGTTTGCATGCCGGCGGCGTTATTGGGCCATATTTTTTTGTCGACGATAACGATCGTCACGTCAGCGTTTTTGCGCCATGATCACCGATTATTTTTGGCCCGAATTGGAAGATATGGACTTGGACAACATGTGGTTTCAACAGGATGGTGCCACAACCCACACAGAACACGTTACAATCGATTTATTGTTGAGCGTGTTATCTCAAAAAATGGGTCAGTCGACTTGACTATTTTCTGTGGGGCTACGTTAAATCATTGGTTTATGTCAACAAGCCGACGACGTTGGAAGAGCTCAGAGCCAACATTGAACGCGAAATATCAGCCGTTTCGGCCGAAATGTGTGGCCGAGTCGTTGAAAATTGGGTCCAACGAATCGACCGCTGCAAATGTGCCCCCGGTGGCCATATGAACGAAGTCGAGTTCCATTCATAACTGTTTTGATTGAACTTCAAGCCGAAAATAAAGTTTTTGAAATATCTCAAATGGTTTTCGTTTCATTTAAAAAAAAAAGTTGTCAAGTCCTTATTGGAAAACCTTTTATATATATATGTATTAGTTCCGCTCATAAGAGTTTAAAGTCCTCATTTTAATCGATTTGAAGTGACTTGTTTAGAAGATGTCGGGTTCCCTCATATAGTCGCTGCAAATCTGCGTTCCACCATAGTGCAGGCAAGCGTCAACATTTTTGTCAACCTGTTCAGTAGCAACTAACTCTTGTTTTCAAAATTGTCCAGGCTTTGATAGTGACAGTGAATTCTGCGTATGGAATTTTCGGAACTTAAACAGGCTACAACAGGCTCAACTAATTGAAGCCCCCATCAACCCCGGATAGTTTGATTATGTTCTTTTTAAATAAAAACGTAAATACTAAAATCAAACTCTAACCACTTTGGTATGTATGGTGTGAGTATAGCGGTCGAGGGGCATAGAACTTTCGGTAAGCCTTTATACGAAATAGACGAAAAGCTGATTTTTTTAATAAATCAATTTTTTTTCGTAATGTATCAATTATACGAGTATATTTAAGTATACGCACAGAAAATTTCATGTCAATCCGGCGAGTATTCTCGAAGTCACACGCACATTTATAAAGACGTGTCAGCTGCTACCTAGCGCATGAGAGCACACGAAAGTGAAGAATTGTCCGCAGATAAGAACTACGGTTATTAGAAGCTGCCGAAGGGGCAGAGGGTTTATTATATGGCTCTGGAAGTTGAAAAAAAAAAAAATACGAGGGCGGGTCAATAAGTCCGTGACTTTTGGATTAAAACACAGATTTTTTGATAAAAAAATAATTTTATTTTTTAACGTAGTTTCCCTTGAGCTCTATACACTTTGTCCAACGCTTCTCCAATTTTTTTATCCCTTCCAAAAAAAATGATTTGTCGAGGTCCTCAAAATAGGCCTTTGTTTGCGAGATGACTTCATCATTGGAGTCAAATCTTTTTCCACCAAGCCATTTCTTCAGGTTTGGGAACAAGAAGTAGTCGCTCGGAGCCAAATCTGGAGAATAGGGTGGTTGAGGGAGCAATTCATAGCCCAATTCATGAATTTTTGCCATGGCAACTGCACATGTGTGCACCCTTGCATTGTCTTGGTGGAAAAGAACTTTTTTCTTGGCCAAATGAGGTCGTTTTTTTTTCAAATCGTCATTGAATCGGTCCAATAAGTTGGCATAATATTCCCCATTGATTGTTCTTCCCTTTTGAAGGTAGTCAATGTGGATTATCCCGCGTGCATCCCAAAAAACAGTCGCCATAACTTTATTGGCTGACAAACCCACCTTGACCTTCTTTGGCGCCGATTCACCCTTAGAAACCCACTGTTTTGACTGTTGTTTGTTCTCTGGTGTGTTGTGATGGATCCATGTTTCGTCCACGGCAACAAAACGGCGCAAAAACTCCTCCATATTGCGATTAAACAACGCCAAACCTTCCTGTGAAGTTGTTACACGATTGCGTTTGTGGTCGACTGTGAGCAAACGCGGCACCCATCTTGCGGAAAGCTTTCTCATGCCCAAGTGATCATTCAAAATTGAAACCACTGAGCCATGCGAGATCCCTACGGCTTCCACAATCTCTCGCACTTTCAATCTTCGGTTGGCCAACACCATATCGTGAATTTTTTCGATTGTTTCGGGTGTAGAGACCCGAAAGTGGGCGTCCAGGACGTTCGGCATCTTCAGTGCTTGTACGGCCACAACGAAATTCAGTAAACCACTTTTTTACCATTGAAATCGATGGTGCAGAGTCCCCATAGTATTTATCAAGCTTAGCCTTGGTCTCGGTAATGGTTTTTATTCGCAAGAAAAAATGCTTAATAAGCACACGAAATTCACTTTTTTCCATTTTCTCCTCAAATTAGTGAGTAGTCTGATAAAAATAGCTGTCAAACACAAACTAACTGACGCAGCAAGTTTAAATTTTGACAGGAGTCAACTGACTCCTGTGTTGCTGTTTCAGTAAAGAGGTCAGAAATTCAAAAAGTCACGGACTTATTGACCCGCCCTCGTACTACTAAGACTCAACCAAGTTGCTCCAGAATACCACCCAATGGCTATCTTGCTATTTTTAAGGAAGGTTTTTGAAAAAATAGTTAGCCAACAAATTAAAAAACCATCTCGACAAAATAATACAGCACTCATGAAAATTTGTGAAGACCTACATTCAGGTTTGGATAGTGACATGTTGGGATTGTTTGTTTTTCTGCTTCATTAATGATATTTCTTAACGCTTCACGAATTGCAATCACCATATACCCATACGCTGACGATGTCCAGGTATATATGTACACTGTTTCCAAAAGCCCATAAAAATCAAGCAGTTGCGAATCTAAATCAGGAGCTGGTAAATATTATTAATCCCACAAAAACAAAAGCAATGATTCTTAATGAGGGAAGAAATAAAGAACATTTTCCTCCACTAAGTCTGAATCGTTCTCCTATAGATCATGTTGATCATATAAAAAATCTTAGGGTTAATCTCAGTAGTAATCTTAATTGGAACGTTCATATTTATACAAAAAGGTATCCAAAACTTATGAAGCTCTCCGCGGACTAAGTTTTACTGCAAAATATCTTTAAACTAAGGTTAAACTGAAGCTTGTTAAGTCATTTATTGTTCCTATCGTACTTTACGGCTGTGAAGACTTTGCAAATAGCCGTATTTTATTATCGCCGATGATCCATATGAAACATTGGTTTGTGTGCATCACAACAACAACACAGGATCCGACTTTTGATCAGGATCAATTTTTGTGATCCAAAAATTAGTTCGTGCTATTTCTAACTAGATTACATTTTCATTCGAAAAAGTTGGTATAACTGTCGACGATTGTCAAGCGGCCATGTTGCCATATTAGAATATGAAATATGCAATGTTACACTTTTACACTCTCCGTAACAATGATACAAGACCAGTTACAACGAAGCGTGAATACCCTTATTATTTTTATCTAAAGCTGTTGATAATAAATAAATTAATTTGCTCCTTAAAGGGCTGACCAGAATGTGAATCTGAATCTCGTATCTGGAATCTTTTGAATAGCACCCAACTTCGAGATACAGATTCACACAGATACGCATTGTGTTGGCGCTTACGGCTATACATATATTCAACTTTTGACAGTTCGATATCAGATACAGATTCGAGCTTTAGATTCACATTCTGGTGAGCCCTTGCATAGTCATGAAAATAACAAATATATACGGTCGACTACAAATCGCAATGAAATGAATTATTACCAACTGATAACAATGCTTATATTTTGTATTTTTTCTAAATATCCGATTGCATGGCAACTTCGCGCTAAAAAGAAAAACATAAACTCAGGTGTGCAATTGTAATGAACAATGAAATAAGTGTCAAACTATTACCACAACACAGAACTTAAATTTTTCAATGACCTGGACTGTTTTATTTTCGTTGTGTGATCAACATATGTAGATCCCAGCTTGTCGTAAGAGGCGACTAAATGGGACACCAATCATATCCAGGCAACTATGACACCAAAAATGAGCCTGTGACACTTTAACACCTTAAAACTTTCCCACAAGTTTGCATGCAATCAGTGGGTTCCCACGTCTGGAGACTACCGGTGGGGTAAAAGAACAGTCAATCAATTCGAAATGAGCATACAAGTGTCAAACCACTCAAACTTTAGATACACTTCATGGAAATGATCGCAATTAATAGCACTACCCCGCTGGGCACCACGATTGCACCGCACTCGGGTGATCCCAGAGCAAGCAGAAGTGCTTGTGTCAGAGCCCGACGGATTCCGCGGGCGGGCAAAATGAAGTTTCCAAAATATTTTCATAAACTTCGGTTTGCAAGTTGGAACGTCGGATCGATGACCTCAAAAAGTTTAGAACTGGAAGCGATTATGCGTCGCAGAACTCTACAAATCCTGTGCGTACAGGAAACGAAGTGGTGTAATACAGGAAATAAAGCGCGTTTTCTAGATTTAAAAACTAAGGCATTTAAGATGTTCTACCATGGAACGGTCAATGGACGAAACGGTGTTGGAATCGTTGTTGCAGCGGATCTTCTAAACAATATCGTTGGTATTTTGAAAATAAGCGACCGCTAGATGAGTGTTAAACTCGTCATACACAATGAAACGTGGAACATTGTTAGCGCGTACGCCCGACAAAATGGATGCGACCAATCGGAAAAAGATACATTTTAGTCAGAGTTCGGTAATTTGCTTAGAAAAATACCTATCGATGAGATGCTCTTCGTAGGCGAAGATTTAAATGGCCACATCGGAGAAACAAATATTGATTATGAGGACTGCCACGGCGGTAAAGGCTTTGGAACCAGAAATTCAGCTGGCGAAGACATCCTTGTAGCGTGTAGGGCTTACGGCTTTACCATCTTAAATACAATGTTTATTAAATATCAACGACATCTTATCACCTATAGCAGCGGAGGCCACGAAACGCAAATAGATTATCACCTCTGCAAAATGTCGATGAGAAACCGTGTTAAGGACTGTAAAGTACGAGTAATACTTGGAGAATCGCTAGTAAGCCAATACCGTCTGCTCATTACAGAATTCTTTACAGCGGCACCACCGAAAACACGGGCATCGTTTGGAAAGCCAAAAATTCGGTGGTATAATCTATCGAAGAAACGAAGCGCAAGATTTATCGCACTAGCTAAAGAAGTACTTCAAAATATAAATGGTATCGCAGACTCACTTAGCCCGCAAGAAATATGCAGCATGCACGAGGAATGCATAACACTCGCAAAGTTCCATCTGGGGTCTATATCGAAATACCATTACGTCGGCAAAGAAACATGGTAGTGTGACGAAACCAAACGAGCTGTGGCCGACAAGAAGAGTGCATTCCAAGCGTGGACAAAATGCGATCGGAGCGACGATATCGAAAAAGCTCGACTGGCTCTTGAATACGAGCGTCTTAAAAAGATCGCAAAGAAAGTCCTGGCTCGAACTCGATCGGCAGAAGCGGAAAACCTGTACCAGAAGTTGGAACAAATATCCTCACGATCGGCGGATAGAAGACAAGCTATCCAAGAAGTTCAAACGTCGTACAGTACTAAAATGCCAAATATTTTTAAGCTCGCTGCACTGAGGAGAAAAAATTCGATGGAAATAACCTTGCCGAAATACATCAAAAATGCCAACGGTCGCTTACTAACAAATGAAAAGGAAATTTGTGACCGGTGGCTTGAATACTGCAAGGAGTTGCTTAACAAACAGTTTCCACGTGATATCGTGCCGACAGCTGGTCTATTCCAGGAGGAAGTTTCGGACTTTTCAATCGAAGAAATAACTATAGCAATTGGAAAAATGAAGCGGGGGAAAACGGCGGGACCAGACAGCATTCCATCAGAGTTTTGGTCGAAGATGGAGGGGATCGGCAGCGTTTGGCTATCGAAACTTTTAAATAAATTAAAATGTGGACAACCTATGCCGAATCAATGGAGAAGTAGCTTCTTGGTTCCATTATACAAAGGAAAAGGCGACACTCGAGAATGCAACAACTACCGTTCAATCAAGCTTATGTCACACACAATGAAAATCGTCGAAAGAGTCTTAAACGAACGTCTTCGGCAAATAATAAAGCTCGATAATAGCCAGTGTGGATTTGTTGAAGGAAGATCGACGGTGGACGCTATCCAAAGCCTACGAATAATAATGGAAAAGCACCGAGATTCGTCTAAGGATTTACACATGGTATTTATCGACCTCGAGAAAGCATTCGATCGAGTGCCTAGGGATCTCATATGGGCCGCGCTGAGGTCTCAAAACGTACCGGAAACGTATGTTAGAATAATACAAGACATGTACGGAAACGTTAAAACTGCGGTTAAAAGCTCTGCCGGACTAATGAGAGAATTTCCAGTTAATGTCGGAGTGCATCAAGGAAGCGTACTTAGCACTTTTCTCTTTAACGTAGTATTCGACTATCTTTTAAAAGACTGCATGCGCGAAGCAAATGTAACGCCAATTCTCTTCGCTGACGACGCAGTTATACTTAGCGATAACGTCGAAGATTTACAGAACGCCTTAGATTCATGAAGAAATGCGCTAGAGAGAAACGGGTTTAAAATAAGTCGTTCAAAGACGGAGCATTTGACGTGCCCATTTGCGCATCCGTTGCGACCTGTTCCGGATATAATGTTAGAGAAATAGTTCTTCCGAAAAGCACTATCTTTAAGTACTAAGGATCAATCGTTAATATGGAAGCGAAATGTGACGACGACGTAAACCACAGAGTGAGTGTGGGATGGATGAAATGGCGGGAAAATTCGGGAATCTTTTGCGACCGAAAATTTCCACTTAAATTAAAGGGGAAACTCTACACCACGGTTGTTAGACCAGCTCTTATAAACGGTTCACAGTGCTGGACAATGTACGAAGCGTTTAAAAACAAAATGACAGCAGCGGAAATGAAAATGTTAAGGATGTCTAGTGGAGTCACTAAACGCGATTGCATTAGATCTACACGTATAAGAGGAAGTCTACATATAAAGAATTCGGTAACCGAACAGCTTGAGGCGAATAGAATAAGCTGGTATTGCCACGTTCAAAGAAGATCTGCGGAAAATCCGGTTAAAAAGGCACTATCAACTACGGTCACTCCAACTGAAAACGTGGTCGAAAAAAAAATTCCTGTAATTCTCAGATAACAAATGCGCAACAACGTCTGGGGCTAACCACTGAAGCGATCCAGGACCGAGCATTATGTAGACGCGTTCTGCGGTGTGCGACATTAGCCAACCCCATAAGCGGAGCAGCAGCGATGCAGTAAAAACTCGTTACGCATAAGTTCGTATAACGAGGAAAGGGTTAATAAAAGGATAAGAAGAAGTGATAATAAAACACCGCTAATATAGATAATGAGACCGGCAGAAAGTTAACAATTGCCTATAACTCTTGCGCAAGATATATTTTCAAAAGAAGACATGAACATATTTCCGCCTATACTAGCTGGTCCTTATGAGTTATCGTACAAAGAACCAGAATATCTCTATGAAAACATCAGATTTGGGAAAAATCAGAGAACCCTTAAATTTATTGTACCTAGGTTCAAATATCTAAATACGCCTCGTCAATTTTTCGTTTATGCAATCTAGCTTTGGAACAACTTGCCCCTCGATATCAAGGGCACGAGTAAAGTTATTTAAAAAATTGTTAAACACTTCACTGAGCATTCCTAATGAAACTCTCCCCCTTTCCGCGTTTCGTTCTCTTTCTCCATTCTATCCCTCACAGTTTAGATCTATGCCTAGTTATTTTAATTATTTTTAAAATTGAACTCATGTTATTAGCTTGTTCTATTTTTTAAAAGATTATATATATCTTATGTGAACAAAGAAAACAATTTAATAAATGAAATGAAATGAAAAATACAGTGCTTTTGAAATTGGGTTTATCTCAAAAATGTGTTTAAAAGGTCGATGCACAAGACTTCTCGGAAACGTCGGACCCGATCAGTCTCAAATTCAATCGATCTTCAAATTTATATTTTTTTATTTGAGATGATCCAGGCCTTTAAATTTAATTTTAAGTCGTCATAATATGTGTACAAATTTACGTACGTTAATAAATTACAAGGTCCTCTCAGGAAAGTAATTTATTTTTGGGCCTCCTGACTGTATATGACCCCTTAAAGTTGTCAGTCAAGGCAAGAAACCCATAGCGCAACGGATAGAGCTTGGATTGCGTACCAGTCAAAGACAATACCATCTGCGTATATTGTGTAAACTAATTGACAATCATTCAGTTAACATCTGTACCGTATCGAAAACAATTTCCGAGTGCTCTCAGGTAAAGAAAATGTTTAAGACAATATCTTGTGCTTTCATGTGACTTATTTACCATAGCACTTGAAAAAATTGCTGTTGGGCAGATAACTATTACTTCGAGTTAGCAAGAGATTTTGCCAACTCTGACATCCATGTTTATCTCGGCAAAAATCAAACGAAGAGTTGCATTTTGCTCTTTATGCTTTCTTCAAACACTAACGAGGATCTTTACTTTAACGTTTCCAACTCAATCCTGCTCTTTACTGCAAAAGCATGGAAAGCAGATATCATTTGTCATTATGAACGATTCACTTTTGGGCTCCCAAAGAGCGCATAATAATAAACTCTACGAGCTGTACAGCTACATCGATCTGATCAGAATAATGTGAAGTAGACACCTGTTATAGTACGAATATGTTAAGCAAAGGGATATTAACGCTCTGACGGAAATCCTACCAGGAGGGTCAACGCGGTAAAAGAAGCTCTCGCTGAAGAAAACTTTGATAGCGCACACAAGTAGAATGAAATCTCAACAACTATTGAGAACCCAACTGAATGCAGTTGAACGCGTTTAATGTACTAATCCACCTTGAATTTTAGCGAAATCCTACAAAAAAAAAAAAAAAACACTGTGGCGCTGGCAGGCCGGTATGGGCCATGGCCTAGCTTCTTGACACTCATTTGTGTTGCTCATGTTGTAATTTTTTGTCACATCTGAGCGGGGCCTACGGTTTATCGCCGAGTCCGAACGGCACTCCTTAGAAGCTTTTTCGTAGAAATTTTACTTTAGCGCCATCCTACGAAATATGTAAATTATAGCAGCTGAAGGTACGATCGATGAAGATTTAGACTCTATAGTGAACTTGGTATATGCATGTGCATGACAGAGAGGGCCTGCATAAATCAAAAACAGAGTTTTACAAAACACGTGCCACATGATAAAAATTTACAAGACTCAGAAGGCCAACCTGGGAAAGTTCTAAAAAATGACACACATCTCCTAAAAAGTACAGCAAAGCAAACTCCGTCAATATGGTCATTTAGCATCAAGTCAAGTCAAGTCACAGCGACTCGCCAGGATAGAGGAACCTGACGATTAACAAGTCTGACGGCTAATTCACGAAAAGAAAGCCAGCAAAAGGCTAAAGAAAAATACTTCGAGTTAACATTCACCGATATGCTATCTCTTCGATTATCTTACAAACTAAAATCAAAAATGACGCAAATAAAAAAATAAAGAATAAACCCTACTGTAGCGCCTCATGCGACAGAATACGACTTTCATTGCTGGAACCCTATTAAACAAAACTTCTTGAGTCACAAAAGCTAACTAAAACTTTTGACCTAATCAAAATCGATAAGATTGCTAAATGTTAACTTAAAAGATTGCCATCACAAATGATATCATAGATTTGGCATTAATTTATGGCCGCTTTCGAACATATTGGCTAGATAATGATTGTAAATACAATTCGAGTACCGTCTGAGGGGATCTAATTGAAAACGCTTTCCCCAACATTGAACTGTGACTCAGTGTATCGTACTGATTGCAATCAGCCAATTTTCCATGAAATATGACACTGCTTTAACTTTGATAGGTTCAACTACTTCCACAAATAGAGCTCTACAAAAATAGGCACTAATCATATGACTACCGTTTAAGTAAGTAAAAGCGCCATTCCTGTCCATTTGAGAGCAAATTCAATGTTAATTCGATCAGATCCATACAAATAGATATCTAATAACCTCATTTACATCACGCACAACTGTTAATTACCATGTTTGGCATTCCAAATGATTTCCAATGGTTTTAAATCTATAAAAACCAAGCAAACACAGCTGCAATAAAATCGAAACAGCTTCATCCGCCCACATCAGAGTTTTCGTAGAGCCCTTAAGAAAATAAATAAAACCCCTCAGCACTTCAGACGCTCGTTGAAAGGTTATATCTGTATACGAGTGTACGTATACAGCAGCCCATCATGGATCAAATGAAGACCTACGTAGTTGGGTGGTAGAACACCCAGATCCCAGATTGGTTAAAGCCGCCCATTTATAATTGCCGGCTGTTTGCATACGAAATGTTTGCATTAACATTTAAATAGGACCGGAGCGTTAGATTTATTTCTCACACCACAAACCGTAATATAGGAGGAAGTAGAATTTTCCCCCACTGGGATGGCAGGAGCAATTATGTCGATGCACTATTTAATGGGGAAAATCGCATCATTTCACTTATGCTTGTCTCCTCTAAATTGATCAAATTACGACTGCTGGACAGGTGGTAATTTGCGAGGGGACTGACTACCAGCAATCACGTACGTCCCAGGTGAACTTGAACTGAGCTGAGAGCTATCCAGGGTACACACCAAACCAAAGCCGATTTGAGGGTGATTTTATACACATCCGGATCCGATACTGGGGTGATATGTGAATCTTTCCAAGGTCACTTATGAAAAACCTGCACTACCACAAAATCTGCACGAATAGAAGTAAACCCAGTTCGTAGATACGATTACAACATAATCTATTAATTCAATTACCTTCTACAGCTTCAGATGATGCGGCTCCTGCTCCTGTTGGCACCTTTGCACCTGCATGGTCCACTGTTACTGTAGCACCTTCTGACATACTAACAAGTTTTCTGATTTCCTTTAATCACAAGTAATTAGAAAAACCAGAGCAGCAAATGGATTTTTTTCTTTTTATTTGGATAAACCTTGAAACAACACTCACTTGCTCACTCCCGCCTCACAAAATGATATTTACACTTTCTTGCAGAGTTCAAGGTTTGCACCAAGGAACCAAAGCTAAAGCACTCTTCAAACTACACTTACACCTCTGCTCAGAACTTGGTCGTCGGTTGGTTGCACTTACATGTGACCGGGTTTTCGACTGCACAACAGCTCCAAATCGTGGTGCTGGGATACGATATATTGCAATAACGACGAAAATCAGACAACAAAGGAGAAGACAATTATGTTGAAGAGCCGAAACAAAGCAAAGCGTCGTTAATCCATTTAACACTTTTGGAGAATAAGGTGAAAATAATAGATACCCGCCCGATAAAGTACAAAACCGACAAAGTTCACCAATCCAGTGATACGAATGAACTGAAAATGAATTCCCAGAAATTGTTCTTTCGGAGCGAATCTTTTTTCAAATTGCTAGAGGTTTAGTTATTTGACAGTTTGTTTTGTGCTTGACATTCGGTAAAGAAAACATGCGCAATTGGAATAAAATGGAATTATGACTGGCGCTCAAACTGCTGATGAGTGTGACAGAAGAATGAAAGCCAAAAAGCTTTCATGAATTATAGTAAGAACACTATTTGAATTAACGTTTATTGAAAAGTATTGAATATAAAACATTGTTTTAAGTTTTTATTGTGTCTGTTTAGAAATGGTATTTGTTTTTTACATAATAGATCTTCCAATAGGGACAATTATGTTGTGTTCAGTGTTATTGCACAAATCGGAGATTAGAGTCGACTTGGATCGGGAATCTGCTGACTTTCCTATAACTTAAATAAAGCCAATATCACTCAAATCAAGTTCGTATCGTAATCCTTGTTCGACCTCTCAGTAGTGGTTCCCGGTAACAGCATGAGTAAATCCTTATTCCTCACCTCACATGTAAAAACAAACAAACAAAAACACTATGGCGCTGGCAGCCCGGTATGGGCCATTTAAATGAAAAGACATGCCGGAGTTTGAAACTGCAATAATGTGGTCCAATCAAACTGTTGACGATAGGTTTCAAACGTTCACACAATAAGCAGATAAGATCCTGTACACGATGTTGAAAAGACAAAAGAGGGTGATCTCTTTTTTGATGAGCCGGGCACGTGATACTGAGATCCCATTCATCATTCATATTGGTATCCTCACTTTATTTTGATCAAGTGGACAGAGGTTTTGTCTATTATCGACTAAGTTGAATGGTCTTTTCTCCCTAACGGTATAATGTTGGGCTTCTGCGCCATTATACAGTCTGCAGAAAAAGGTTTTTTTCCATATTCTCTATAAGGGCTGCAAGGTTTCCATCTTGACATCTTCTTTTAGCCATTCGGTCGTCTAGACTTTAAAATATTGGAGGCATGTCTTAAGCGTACCGCAATGTCCTAAATTTCAATTATCATTTCATGATCCGTATGCTCATATGAGAAAACCGTGTACTTGATGTAGTGACATTTTGATCTGCCACAAAGTTAAACTTAAGTCCGTTGCCAGATGTAGTGTCGAGTAGGCTATACTTACGAACTGGCCTACTTAAGAAGTGCTCCTTTCTTAGCACGGCATTAAAATTGCCGGTCTAGTACGATTTTATCATCATACTTCGGACATAGCTCTGATGTCAACGACCTTGTTGATGACGTTGTCCTTGTCTTTCGTAGAGCCATTGGCGCACATAAGGCTTATGTCAGTGAATTACGCCATAGTGAGAATTACCATACGACGCTCACTCACGTATCAGAACCTCAAGGTTTCTTGAATACGTCTGCCACATATTTCAAATCCACGTCCCCATAAGCACTGTTTCTTTCCTCTATAGCAATCACCATAGTATCTCGAAAAACAGGTCAAGAAGAAATGACAAAGAAAACCAAAATCGCAACAAACAGCCGTCGATTCGTACAGGATTTCGCTATCGGATATACCCTGGGTTATACACATTTATTTAATATTACCATATATCGGGTTTTCCAATAGGGACTTGACTACTGAAATTTTATAAGAGAAATGAAATTGGTACTTAGCTGATTTTCTGGCTCCTTTGCCGCTCCCGTCTTAATGTCGGAGTTGGTGAGCGGTTCATGCTTTTTCTCACAATACCTGGCAGGCTTGTATTTATTGTGAGTTCCGTATTGGATTGCACAAAGAGTTTATTCTGTTTTTTTTAGTTTAAACTTAAGATTTAATATTTACTGTTATGACAAACTTTATTATGTCATATGTGCATCACTAGTTGCTATTTCATACATTCCTCTAATTTTCGGTTTACGTTAAATTTTTTTAATGAAGAATTGCTCCAACCGGATATTACAAACTTCTAGCAGGACGATTTTTTTTCATTAAGTGAGATCTGCATGGACTAGAATAAATGATAATCGGAAGGTGCAAGATTAGTTGAATACAGAGGCTGAATTAAAACATCTCATCCAAACGGCGCCAACATCTACCGAGTCTGCATAAAGATTGGATCTTTGAGTCTATCCAATTTAGAGCAGTACTTCTCGGGATAAATGCCTTTTTTTATGCGGAAAAATCTCATAACGAACAATTTCCTTCCAGTTCCAGCAAATACAGAGCACAACCTTCATAAGGTGAAGGCAGGTGGCTCACCTCTCTTATCCCAAAATCTTTTCCCTCATACATTGTTGCAGAGATTCGACTTTCATCGCCCGTTTGCCGAATATCGTATCCATTTACAAATTGCAGTTTGCGCAAGTTCGGGCAGTTAATACATGTGAAATCACCTTAGGCCGCAGGCGCTGGACTCACAAACAGTCCAGGAGCCGGTAGAGATATCCCGTACACAAAGGCAATCGTCTTATGTGCTTGTGGGGCGAAATAAAAGAACATAATATGACGAAAATATTCCTTATTTGTCTCACACCAAATGCGTAAAACACAACCGATCGCGGCGGACTTTGCAACTTGTAAAAGCAGCGTCATTCAAACTTATTGTTCACCCCAATATAAGTTTTGGGGCTTACAAATCTCAGTATCTTGGGAGTATCAACACTCCGGACAGTTATCACAACATCATTGGGGCACTCGAAGCATCTTTATCCCACTGCTTGCAAGAATCCCACTTACATGCCCCAAGCATTGGAGCATTGCCTTACAATAAATTCTGTAACTTCGTGCTTTCGTACTGATTTTTCAGAGAAGAACCAGGCAGTGTTTTTGTAGGAAAAGTGAAATTCCCTGTTTATCTTGTATTTATTTCTTTATTAAATCTTTTTTAAGTGTACATTTGTATACCTAAGTAACTTTTTGATGTTTTTACTATATTCTCCATTCCAGGTTAAATAACAAAACCAACAAACCTCTAACGTACGCGGTAGAAGCTCCATCGCGTTCGTGCAAAAACTTAAAAGCTAACAGAATTTCGTTGTTCTTTTCGTTTTCTTTTTCTTTTTTGCAATCAGTGTCATTGCCAATTCCATTTTGTTCCTTATACACATGGTTTGGCTAAAACTGTAAAATCTACCTCATCGACCGGTTTGCCGATTTCAAAATTCGCCAATTTTCCCGCAAAATAATTGTCCGCCTTCAATATCAGATGCGCATCTAAATTAATAACAATGGCAGAACCACCGATTAAGAAATCAAAAACCGAAAGCGAAAAATCCAAGGCATACCATTACAAAAGTAACAAGCGGCATTTCCTTGAAATTGGCCAAAGAGGCTTTTTGGCTACATGTAATTTTCGTGAAAAGGATTGTGTCCGCGAGTGCTATAACATTCTCAGTCAATATGCTGATGATCTATATGGTCCAGAACCAAAAACCGATACCAAGGAAGAAACAACATCACCAGAGAAGAAAGACGAAGAAGAGGAGGCAGACATCGCTGATGACCTTCAAAAAGAAATAGATGCCGTTAAAACGGCAGCAGATCCCGGTCGCAGTCGCCGATTTCAAGCCGTCGATACGGGAACCAAGAATTGTGTATTTATAAAAACTACAATCAAAGATCCTGTCGAACTGGGTACAAAGATCATCAAGGATATTGCTGAGAAGAAAATTCAAAAAACAAAATTCCTCCTTCGTTTGACGCCCATCGAAGCTGTATGCAAAGCAGATGTTGATGAGATAACCAAAGCTGGTGGAGCTATATTCGACAAATACTTCCTACAGGGCGGTAAGACATTCTCAATTGTCCTCAATAAACGTTACAACAATGACATTAAACGCGACGACATCATAAAAGCCCTCGCCGACTTGGTAATCGAGAAGAATGTTGGCAATAAAGTCGACCTGAAGAATCCAGAACTTTCTGTCATCGTTGAAATTATCAAGGGAAAGTGTTGCCTTTCCGTGGTGGAGGGCTACCTCAAATACAGGAAGTATAACTTGGTTGAACTAGCAACAAATAAACCAGAATCTACTGCTGCTGAGAAAGATGAAGATAATGATGGAAAAGAAGAAGTCGATGGTGAGGACGAGGAGGAGCATGAAGAAGCTGAAGGTGAGCATGAAAACGAAAATGCAAATGAAGAGGATAATGGGGGTAACAATGAAGCCGAAGGAGAGGTAGCCGGAGAGACTGAAGAAACCGTGGAGAATCCACCAGCTGAGGAGGAGCCGCAAAGACCAGCGCCACCACCACCCGCTAGGGAGCCGCTAAGTAAACTAAAAGAGTTGCTCGAAGGTAAAAATCCATACCAAGCCGACTCAACAACTAATAACACTAGAGATCAGTAAGACATCAACAAGAAAGAATAGAAATAAGCAAGATTATTGAAGTATTCTTAACTTTATTTGTATTCTTTGGTTAAATTAAATTTTTTTTGTAACTTTTTCCTTTTCTTTTTCTAATAAAATACATTTGAAGTACCCACATACAACTGAAGACTACTTATTTGCTCCTTTATTTCTACTTAATCAGGCTACAGTGCACCTTTGTCTTTATATATTCTTCATAGTTTTGTTTTGTTGGCTCTAAACTAATTTGGTCTTCTTGGCTAAGACTACATTCACTCCTTTTGCCACCTTCTCGTAGATGGAAAACATTAAAGCTGCGGTGAGAACCGTTTGAAGGATCTTTGCTTCGAGTCCACGGAAAAGACCTTTGGCTCCCTGTGATCGAAGAATTGTCAAAACCATTTGAATTGTTCCTGCGTTTTTCGCGAATTCATCACCGTCAGATCGATGACGTTGTTTTGTTTGCACCAACTGCAACGGGTAAGTGAGGACTGTTGCAAATGCCTTAGCTGCAGCACCGATGAGGAAATATGACAAACTCGATACTTCTCCATACGCCCGAGTGACTCTTCGTTTCAGCAATTCATACATCATAAACTGGAGAGCGGGGTTAGCCACTAGGATCAGTGATGGAATAGTTCCAGACCACAAACCAGCTATTCCTTCTTTTCTCCCAATATACTTCAACCCATCTAATAGATTCGAATAATCTTTGCATACTTCTCCTGCTGAGCCAGCAACGCCTCGCATCTTTAGACGAGTATTCACAACCCAAAATGGGGTAGTGGTCAAAACGTTTATAATTCCTGCCACAGAGCCGAGTAAAAGATCGCGCAATGCACTCTGTTGCGCTTTGCCATTTAATGCTTTTAAACTATGGAATGCATAGAAGTAAACAAAATTTGAAATGCATAAACTCTGGAGTACAGGTATCAGTCCTCGGTATAGTGTTGGAAAGCCTTCTTCATTCACCAGCTGTAAAATGAGCTGCAGAGTATTTAGAGCTTTTCGGCGTTCTGCATTCTCCACTAAAACGAAAAAGAAAATTAAATGTGAGTAAATAAAAGAAATGCGGTGGAACATAATGATTTTCTTTGATGAGGTTAAAATGAGTACATCGCAGCTGACGCTGAAGGCAATTGGTGGTATGTTTGCTGGGTGTCTATCCTTCGTGTTAAGAAAAAAGGTGTTTACTTAATTTTTCTAACAGGAGGCGCTTAGAGGTTCAAGCGCTCGGCCAATAAGTTGCTCTAAAACAAGATAGAAGGTACAACTTCAGATCCTTCTTAATGTACGTAAGAAGTATGATTCAAGCGGTGGTCAAACGTTTTATGAACACACAAGCGTCGACAATTAAACAGCGTAGGAATGTCGCATGGAGCACCGCCGTTGTCCACGTCTTCAGTCAGTTTGCACCGTTTTATGCACACCTTCATTTCGAACTACTTCAACGTATTCTTAAGCTAGGCCTAGAGAGGTGGATGGTTGTTTAATGACGGCGTTATCTTGGTGTAGGGATATCGGCGCAAGAACCGTGTGCAGGTCCACTGCGGCTCTTATAAACTCAGCGAGGTTACTGCCACGGGACCATTTAGCCAGGCTAAACGTTCAGTAGTTTTATAAATTACCCAGCTCTCCTGATTGTGAGCTAACATTTTCGTAACCCGATACGGACGGATATAGTAGTGAAGATCCTAGTAAACGGCAAAATATAAGCCTGGTTTGCGTTCATGTCCCTAAGAGATTGTAGCACAAGATTAAGGTTAAGGCTTAAGCTCTACGAAAAGAAAAATCTGGCAAAAGCACAGGTTTCTTTGAGAGAAAAAGAGAAAATGTGTCAGAGAATGACACGAACATGACACTATCAGTCTGAACAGAACATAGATAACTAGTTGTAGAGTCGCAGTCGACACTTTGAGTATGAAAAGACTTCTTCTGCAGATTGTATAACGCCGATGATAGTCAAAAGAATAAATCATTTCCCATAAACGAAGACCACATAGACTTCTGTCTTCGTTTAGGTAGCAATATTGAACTGAAGACTAAAAAAAGTTAATTGCGCAGACTATTTAACTATTTATAATAGAAGAGACGACCTAGACGAGAATATGCACCAACTCACCAGCATCATGTCCGTAAGGTATGATCAGAGAAAGGCATGAGCAATGAATGGAATCACAGCATTGTTTGTCCGATCTACAAGAAAGGAGACTCTTCACCATGTCAACCATAGAGCAGTAAGTTTCCTTAACATCTGCCGTACTTTGTAAGCGTTTGTAATCTCTCATAAACAACATGGTTGGTTCATGGAGCATTTGATGGCGAGGAAAGTCCATCATAGATTAAATATTCACACTACGACGGATCTTGGAAACGATCCGCAAATTGCGACGAGCTCTGCTCTGTCAAGGTCGGTATTGAATAAACCGAAAGCTTCAATGTCAAGAAAAAAGGGTTTTAACTGCGAAGTGTACAATGACATCGATGTAGTCACGCCTCTACAAATCCACAGCGAATGGACTTCGCAGCTCCCAAAGAGTCACCGAGTCTTATCTCGCTATATGGCGCAACAGAGGAAGCCCACATCTAAAGAAGCGTCCACAAGGAAAAGGGATTTCAACTAACTTGGAGTGCGGCACTTTCGAAAGATCGTACTATCTGTAGAGGCTTGTTGATAAAGGCCCAGATTCTACCCGAACTGTAGCGTGACCTAAGTATGTAAGTAGGTACATAGACTCATTGAGATGACCTTAGGGCTTTGACTCCCGTATTGTATCACTATTGCTTTTGGTCGATTTGGACGCATTTACAATTCTCAAGTACAGATTTACAAGACAATTTTTAAAAACCATAAAAGAATGCTGGACTGTAAAAGGATATGTAGAGCGTCTTTGTCCACACGATCAACTCGGTGGTCGAAGTCTTTAAGAATATAGGGAAGCTATTGGCAAGATGTATTTAGGTTCATAATCAAATCAAATTTGATAGTCAATATCAATTGCAAAGTAGTCAGGAGGCACAATTTGGTTAGACAAGTCTGACCTAGGATGGAACAGAGCTCTACAAAGTCTCTAAGCTGGAGGCCTTATCTAGTATCATAACAGGGTAATGTTTAATTGACCAGCATAAAAAAATGCTCCAACAGAAGAAAAACTATTGTAATAATCTTATAGAGCTGTTCCCTTCGACTATGCTCAAAGCATTAAATAGTTTGATCAGTAAAAAACTGTTATATTTAGAGATCTTCATGATATCTACTTTTAGGTGTAAAAACATAAAGAATATTGCTATCAATTAACCAGACGTGTTTAAAACATAATAAAATGATTTCATTGAAAAGGCCTAGCAAGTAGGGGATGGAAAGATGTTTAAGCAATATTGTGGTATTTAAATCGGTCCTGAATCAAATTTTTAAACGAGAACAAATGCTGGAAAATCAAAAAAAAATCCAAGTGAGTTACACAAAACATTTATTAACAAGAGAGCAAGTAGTATAAGGCAGGATACATTCTACCCAGCTCTAGCGGAGTTTGGTGTTCCCATCTCCAATTCTTTGAAGGCTCACGTTGCTTTCAATTATTGTGTTAGAAAGAGGGCTGTTTGTTTCGCTTTGCAAGACAACTGAATTCAAAGATGCTTCCACGATCTCAGATCCTGAAAACAGACGGCTTCTTGACCATCAGCAGAAAAGCAATACTGATACTGAGGCAAAAACTATAACGTAGGATATTTGCTCCTCTTTGCAACGGCTAAGATCAATTCATTAGTGTAATTACTTAACACTTCAGACTGATTGAAATCTGCTTTTACTAATGCGCGTCATTCGAGCTTTTCATTAAATATGTCGTCTTTAAGATTTAAGGACCTTACAGATAAAGACAACTGACAGGTGCTCTCATATTCTTTCCACAGCATAGGTCGATGTTTATCTGAAAGGCACCCAAAAGCAGAGATACGCATTTTATAAAGTAAGCGCTTAAATATTTGAACTCGTCACGAAAAAGCCAATTTATCATGCTTTGGGAGGAACTGCAGAAAACATACATACATAAATTTATCAGACGCCAAAAGTCTAAAATAATTACATTCTGTGAGGAGCGCCTAAGCGTCAAACTACTACAGCTATCAGACGACGCCAGGTAGCTTTGAATTTATTGCGGCTCAAATATAAAAGAACTGTCGAGACAACCTTTACCCCATTGCAACGCACTTATCCCACTTACCAAAGTGGCTTCAGTCCAACAAATCGGCTTACGAGTAAGAATTAAACTTTCCACTCAAAACAATGAGGTTCAGATTACTATAAGGCGATGGTTGATTTTAGGATCTCGAAACTTATCAAGTTACGCCGTGTTAAACGTAAATAACACACGTTGTACTCAGCCTGAACAAAATTATAGGAATGCGCCAGATGACGGTAAAAGCGTGATTATACACTAACCAACATACAATATGGCATTTGAAGAAGTGGTAAAATGGACAAAACGATTTTGGCGAAACTTCACTGACTATTATTGTACTTTCAAGTAAAAGTCAACCCTACAAACAACATATTTCTATAAAACTTCCTTAGCTACTTTAGTTTCGCCAAACTACTGGCTCTACAGAACCCTTACTCTGACAAATTTACTTTACGGCACTTTGTCCTGCCGGTAAATAAAAACAAGATCCGACGGAAAAGATAAATATTTTGTACCATACAAGGTGCAAGGAGGGAGGTTAAAACTTCGTGAACTTTTCTAAAGACTAGGGTATGTTGACTACAGAGATAAAGAAAGGCTGAATCTTGCCTACGTTTCATGTATAGGAAACCAGAAGTGTGATGTTGCGTTAACAAGACTTACATATGTTAAGGAAACTTGCCGCGTACAAAAGGAGGGAAACACTCAAAAGCAAAATACAGTCCCTAAAATTCGTCTGACCTATAATATCAGCACGAAAGAGATTGGAATACAGGTCTCGCTTATTTTTTCTTAAATTCTATATTCTATTTTTATAGGCGGGGGTAACATTTCACTTAATCCTCAACCATTTTATACAGACTTGAGGACAGTCTTTGACCTCTAAGAGACATCGGAAAGCACTCGTTTAGTCCGCCGTCATTTTGGAAAATCATACCATCTGTAGTTTAGTTCACACGAAGCCCAACTGTTAATGGAAACCCTAGCTAAAGAGAATTTGACGTGCCCATTTGCGCATCCGTTGCGACCTGTTCCGGATATAATGTTAAAGGAATAGTTCTTCCGAAAAGCACTATCTTTAAGTACTAGGGATCAATCCCTAATATGGAAGCGAAATGTGACGACGACGTAAACCACAGAGTGAGAGTGGAATGGATGAATTGGCGGGAAAATTCGGGAGTCTTTTGCGACCGAAAATTTTCACTTAAATTGAAGGGGAAACTCTACACCACGGTTGTTAAACCAGCTCTTACATATGTACGGTTCTCAGTGCTGGACAATGTACGAAGCGTTTAAAAACAAAGTGACGGCAGCGGAAATGAAAATGTTAAGGATGTCTAGTGGAGTCACTAAATGCGATTGCATTAGGTCTATGCGTATATATAAAGAATTCGAAACCGAACAGCTTGAGGCGAATAGAATAAGATGGTATTGCCACGTTCAAAGAACACCTGCGAAAATCCGGTTAAAAAGGGACTTCCAACTACGGTCACTCCAACTGTAAGAAAACAAGGTCGAAAAAAGAATTCCTGGATTTCTCGGATGGCAAATGCGCAACAACGCCTGGGGCTAACCACTGAAGCAATCCAGAACCGAGCAGTATGTAGACGCGTTCTGCGGTCTGCGACATTAGCCAACGCCATAAGTGGAGCAGCAGCGATGCAGTAAAAATGCGAAACTCGTTACGCATAAGTTCGTATAACGAGGAAAGGGTTAATAAAAGGATAAGAAGAAGAGACTTATTTCCTCCCAAATTGCGTATATCTCCGCTTAAACGACAGACGCAAGTTCTTCTTACGAGGAGTAAAATCTAACAATGTCTTCCTCCTGAACGACACAAGTCTCTTAGGATACGACAGCTTTGGAGTCATCCGTGTAGACAAGGCTATATTTCTTTCCTGGCTCAGATTATGGGCGAAACCATTTGGCAATGACTTAACACTTGCATTTTTCAATGACCAGAGTGATATTTGTTGACGATCCTCATTCACATCATTTTTTAATAAGGACTGGGCGACAACTTCGAAAGATTAACATACATGTTGTCGTATAAATCTTTTTTAGTAAATGTAAAACTACAGATAGTGAGAAAAAGAGGGGTCGCAAAATTGACTACCGGGGAGTCAATTCCTTGCCTATTGGAAAAGGAGATTCTGATAAAACAACCTCCTTTCTTTCACTATTATACGACCCAATTAACTCTGTAACGAAGAGAGATTTGTTGAACTCGAAACGAAATTTATAACCAATTTGTCCCTTATTCCTTCTACCAAGCTTATTAAAACAGTTGTACAGCTATATCTAGATTGGACTGAAGCCAAACAATTAATCCGTGTTGAATATTCACTTCACTTGAAAATCTATTTGAAAAAAAAAAGAATTGATATTATTGTAGCTTTAATTCACCTTCGGCAGAGCTGGCGAGGAAAGTAGTGGCAGAACGGCATTGAATGAACTTCATCAAATCCCAATGCATTCGATTTTATAGGCAGGAAGCTTTGGATCAAATCCAAATAGTTCTTGCTTGCGAAAAAATGCATTTGTTGGGACAACGGGAAGTCTAAATTCGACTCATGACTCTGTGCAGATTTTCAGAGTGTTAATGCAAGATAAATGGTATGAGAAAGCCGACTGATTCCACGACGAATGTTGAATCTTTTTGTAATTTGACTCAATACATCGTCGTTTCTATGTCTTTATGATGAAACGTAGAGAATTTAATTTCTAGGCCCAGTTTTACTAGGGAACATGCTCGTGTTTGTATTCAACCCATAGTCGAATCGCAAAAGTTGGATGTCAAAGAAGTGCTGGTATGAACCATTCATGGAAAAAAGGAATATTTGGAACAACAAAAGGATCGAAAACAATTATCAACAAAAATCCGTAAGCAAAAGTAGTTTCTTTGTGTGGAGAACACGCTCACGGACTGAGAGTGTGGTTTATGGGGTCGAGTGGCCGCGATCCGCATTATGGAGATAGTAACAATGGTTGCCGATAAATAGAAAACAAATCGTATCAAAGGTCGTCACCTACTGCATTGACCTAGCATACACCGATGTTAAACATGAACATCGATCTGTAGCCCTTACAAAGTACTTTAAAACCATTAGGCATGCACGTTCTAAGTTTACTTACTGATCGTTGAATATGCAAAGAACAAAAAAACATTGTTTACGAAAATATTCAATTGAAGTGCAAATATAATTACATTTCATTAGTAAAACAGCCTCGAATCTGGAATTACTTTAAATGGAAATTTTGCAACGACGACTGCGTATTTATATTACCTCATTATTTAATTTTAAATTACTGGTTTATATGTATATTCTTGAAAAAAAAATAAGAAAACATGAACCAACGATTGCATGCGCAATTTTGTTTAATCGTTCACATACCTTGTAACCTCGAGCGCACCGTGTCAAGTGGATAAAATACTGTCATGGCAATAACTCCCCCCTGCAAAAAGAAAAATAAATTAGCACACGTCTTCAATTACAAACTTCAGATTTGACTTTAACCCTGCATTTGCTGACCTTTGGTCAGTCTTAGTTCGTCAGATATTACCATATTCATTCATATCACATTGTTACTTACTGTTGCACCAGATACAGCATGTACCCAGGATTGATAGCTAAACACTTGACTTAATTTCGATTGAGCCATATTCCAAGAGGTCGTTTGTAGAGGTGATTAGGAAATAAAAAATAAAGTAAGCAAAACCCTCTCCAATAAAGATGTTCCAATAGTCGTAGGTTTCCACACAGTAACACCTCAGCACTAAATCGATATAAGAATAGTTGTGACCGACTTTGTCAGGCGATAGCCTCAGCTCTACTTCATTGCATTGTTCGGCAACTTAATAAAAATTTATCAGCCAGAGTGTAGTTAAATTGATTAGAAAAGATTTAGCGTGATTAACCAATTTGCCTGCGATGAGCTCTGGACGATTAGATAAACACACCACTTACAGCCGTCGTCTTTGCCATATTTAGTTGTCTTTTTACCTGAGTCCGTACCTTAAAGTTGTTGGGAAGAATGATAAAGTGAAATAAACAAAAAATGAAGCAAAGACGAATGTCATAAAGAAAGAGAGAAGGGAAAAAGAAGCTTGCATCAGCTGTTTTTAAGGTCAAGTGAACCATTTCGATACTCGAGCTGCAATGGTGTCGCGTGCACAAAGTGGCGCGCTTCTGATTTCTAGCTTCCAGACAGGCGAGCTTTTTCTGTTTTTTTTTTTTAAATTTAAATGAACATATAATACGTTTGCAAGTATTGATGCAGAAGCAACAAATATGGACTTATCTGTGAGTGATGACAAAACTCTTTATTGAATACTTCCATATATAATTAGGAGTGTTGCTTAAAGCATGTCTCCACGAAAACTAAACCCGGGATTTAGCAAAAAAAAAAGATTTCCCACCGGAATTTAGGATTTAGATTGACGTTTGCTGTCAAAAAGATTGTCACAGCTGTTTATATTTTTTTATAGATTTCAAGAAATGGATTCCTACATACTCGTAAAACTATTGTTGGTAAATAATATAAAGTCACAAAATAAAGTGAAAGTGTTAACAGATGCATTGGACAGGAGGATCATCTACCACCGGAAAAACGGCATCAACAAATTGTAAAACTGCTGCAGTGGAGAAAAAAAGATTTGGAATAATCAAGGCAATGTTTAAGCAAGACAAATCAAGAAGTGTCTGGGTGAAAGTGAGTTCTCTGTTGATATTGTAAAAATTACATTAACTAACCAAAGGTTTAAATTTGTAGGTGCGTACAGGTACGTTCTGGCAAAATTACCTTGCTGAGGATAGTAGCAACTTCTTCAGGGAAAATTGGCGATTGTCTCGGGAAAGTATATCCCTTCGAAAACGAATTGCAATCGCTCTTTACAGAGTAGGATCTTCAGCAGAGTACCGAAGTATTGCCGGTCTTTTTGGAGTGGGCAAAACAACGGTTGGCAAAATTCTAAAAGAATCCTGCTAAGAAGTGTGGAATGTGCTAGCACCAATATATTTAAATGCGTATTCGCTTACTTTAGAGCTAGAACAGAAAATGTGAGAGGTTTCAAACAATTTGGTTTTCCTCAATGTTTTAGAGCTATCGGTAAATACAGATTATACACTAGAAAGCATTCTGAGTAATATTTATATTTCTAGATGGCTTTCATGTCAAAATAAAGCCGCCCGCAGAAGATGCTGTAGATTACTACAACTATAAGGGATGGTATTCCACTGTATTGCTGGCTATAGTTGATTACAGGCAAGAATATTTGTGTTTTCAGGAACTTAAGAATTAACATTGCTATTTTTAATAGATACTGATTTCTTTATATAAGTGTGGGTAGTCCAAGCCGTTGCAGCAATTCCCAGATTTTTGAACATTCCTCCGTAAGAATACAATATCAAAACCCAATATAAACCCCTTTAATACAACAGCATCTGCAGAGGAAAAAAATTCAACTTTTATCTGTCTAAATGTCGAAGAGTAGTCGAAAATGCATTTGGACATTTAAAGGCAAGGTTTAGACGAATCGGAAAAGGACTTGACAACAACATAAAGAATACCAACATGGTCATAAAATGTTATGTACCTCTATTACACAATTTTTTTAATGTTCACACCGACCACATCAATGTAGAGTGGTTGCAAAGACAAAGTGAACCGCGATGTGGAGAACAACAAGAATCCGTCAACCAAATCAGCGACAACAGTAACCCTACAGCTGTAAATATAAGAAATGCTATCACTAGATATTTAGGTAAGAAAAACTCGTTGTTTTCAACCAAATTCACTTTTTTAATAAATTCAATAAATCAGAGTGAATTTTGTCACAAAAATTTACGAAGTCGCGAAGAATAGCATTGCGCTCTTCTTCTAACTTCAGAACTTTCTCATTATCTTTCTTCATTTCTTCAAGCTGCGCCTTTATGACTTTATCTGCTTTCTTAAGTTGAGAGTTCAGTTCAAAGCTTCTCCTTCTCTTTTTTGCAGCTCTAGATGTGAATAGAAAATCATCTTCTGGTGCAGATGTAGTCGGTGTTGATGATGATGCTGAGGTTTCGCAATCCCCCGGAGATGGAGTAGTTGGCATTATATCTGAAATAGATATTGAATAAAAAAAATATTACACGAAACTTGTACTGTATGTACTTACTTTTCAGTATGCTGTCTTCCACTAAGTTCTCCAGATTATCAATCCTAAGATCTTTGGTACAAACGCCATTCTGAGGGAGAACCACCTGATGGACAAACAACTTTCTTTTCTTTCCTAAAAAAAAAAAAATTATTTGTAATTAAGAACAGCCTCGTACAAATATGAAAGCTTGTAAACATACATGTATCTTTTGGACAGGCTGTGCAATTTTACTTTAATTTCGGTTGGCGAGTAAAATGCACCAACCGCTTGTAATGCCTCGGACATCTCCTTGTGTATGTGGGAGTTTTTCCTAGCACCCCGGAGTTAATAAATTTTGTCCGCCCACAGTTCCACCAGGAAATCCTTGTGCGAATTGCACCATGCTTTGCGGCTTTTTGTTTGCTTTGATTCTTTCATTGTCTGCAAGCAAAGCAAATGAGTTTTATTATGTACGAATTATGTAAAAATTTAAAAATATTTACCAAAAAAATAATCCCAATGGCTCGTTTGAAACTTTCTCACAGACTTAAATTTTTTTTTGTCAGCACACGAAAATTACATAAAAAAGGACTGTTTGATTTGTTTCGCTCGAGGATTTAAGTGAGATTTATTATAAATCTCAAATTTAGACGGGATTTATAGACGTCAAAGTGTATGGTAAATCCTCGAGATTTAGTAAAGATTTAGGTGGATTTAGCTAAATTCTTGCTAGATCTCGGATTTAGTTTTGGTGGGGACATGCTATTAACCCTTTAAATGAAGGAATATGGCCATTACAAAAAAAAATTCTGTGGAGATTGCTTTTTCCCTGTGTGCATGATGTGCACCTGCAAGCCTTCCAGACCAATGAAGATTTCGTCGAGAACTATGGGTATAAGAACAAATGTATGAATATGTCCACTCTGCAAAACCTCCATAAAGTACCGAAATTCCGTGGCGCCTGAATATCATAAAAATAGCAGAACCAACAATATATCTAGAAAAATGTTCAGTCAAGACAGAGTTAAATGAGCCATTAACTCATTTAAACTTTTTAAAGCACGGGAAACTGGATCTCCGATGAGATTGAGTGAGAAACTGCTGTTTGTCGCATAACTTGGTTTGGACCAGCAACACAGCAATCAAGTTCGTAGCATTATGAGTGCCCTAGCTCTCCAGTAACACCGTTAGTAAATTCTTACTCATGTAGGCTTAAACGTCAATTGAGTGCATGACCAGTACTATAACATTCAACCGGCTAAAAGGCTCATGACTTTATATGAAATATACAATATAAAGTGACGAACCAACTATCAGCCTCAGAAAATAACGAACCCACTGTTGACGACTCTGGCTAGGTTCGGACACTTAAGTTGTTACGGACATAGGCATTCTTGTCATTCTACAAGGACGGTCAGGGATGCTTATACTAGGCATGGCTCGTCTCTATAAAAGCTGTCATTCGCTGCATTAAACTCGGTGAAATTTTGGTGGCTTTTAGATTTTCCGGCCTAAAACACACTATAGATGCCAATGTTCAAACTTTAAACATAATGGCAGATAAAATCTTGTACGCAATACTGAGCAAATTTACACCTCTATAATTTGCACAACTTAGGGGGTGATGGACCCGACAAATAAACTTGAGTAACATTTATCAAACATAAGAACAAATTGATTTAACGATGTCTCCATGTGTATAATGAGATGATACTTGCTATAGTGATATTTCGTTTCGCTGCAATAAGCTTACGTCTATTGCTAGACGTGGTGTCGTGTAGGATATACTTGAATTTATCAACTTTTCTACCAAAGATGTATTCCTTTGTTACTCGTATCTCTGCGTTATTGTCTAATACGATTTTAACGTTGTACTTAGGACACTGCTTATATGTCATTGGTAGCGTATTCCTGGCCTTCCATGGGGGCATGAACGCATATTAGATTTGTTAGTGATTTTAGCATTAATTGCCTTAAAACGTTAGTTCACGTGGCGGAAGACTTTCTTGCCTTAGTCTGCGGCGTATGACAAATTGTTAAAATATGTTAGAATGTAAAACTTGCTACCGGAACATGTATCGATTTTTGTAGTTCCCTGAACTCTTTCCGTTTTCCTCTTCTTGATCAAATTTCATCCGAACAAGCCGTTTTTTATTTATTCTCCTGTTTCAAGCTGCGGTTTTATAAAACAAACTCGCATCCTAGTAAGTGCTGTTCCTGTTCCGCCGAGCGCATCCCATTGCACTTACTGGATGAAGGTGATCTATGCGTGAGAGTCGTCAAGGGCATCGACTGCGCATGACCTGTTAATCAGGACTTTTGACGTCAATAAAGGTTTTAGGCGAGGTGACTAAATTTTTGTAACATTATACTTGAAAGAATTAAGCGGTACTCACAGCAAACACTGGAGGCACAATCAAAAGTCTGTGCAGGAACTTTTGCACATAATGGGTTGTAACGTCACAGTCGTCAACTATAACTTTAACGTAGTAAGGACTGTGTCTACTTTGGCTCCGCTATCAATTCTGTCAACACAACCTCAGTAAAAAATAGCTATTTATTTGGGCTTAGAATGAAATTTTTATATCAAGCGGATTAATTGTCAAATAATGAATAATCGAAAAATTTGAGGAGTCTGAAACGATTACTATTATCACACGACCGAAATGTGTTTGTCCAAGCCGTTCAACATCACAGCTGTGATATGGCAAGTAGGCTCTACTGCGAAGTGGAATCGCCAATTAGCTCATTTAGTTTTGATTTGTTCTATGCATCCTACATAAAATAAACTCACAAATATACAGTTAGATTAGTTTTCTCTTCTTGTCTCCGATTTATTGAAAAAGATAACGATTTCAAATTGAATTAATAAGTTCTCTTTTGCGTCCGCTACTGTTCGCACCAAAAATAATACAAAATGGCATCACTTGCAATTGTTTTCATTTCGCGCCATTATAAAACTCAAAAATGGTCGGGTTGAAAATTTAATTTTTATTTCGCGTTTTTTACATCGAATTTTATTCAAACAAAAAGAAAATTTACAAGATTTTGTAAACATGATGCAAATAGACACACCACTGATTAAAAGTTTTGAAAAGGAGGTGCCCACTGAGCAAGCAGTAAACACTTCAAACGAATGTGTTTTGGAGAAAGAAACCGCTTCGTCCAAGGAAGATGGAAGTGCCAACAACTCTTACGAAAACATGGAATCCCTTTTAGTCAATGAAGATGAAGACGAAGACCCATTGGGAACAGAAAGTCTTCGAATGTCTGGCTCTGAGGATGAAGAAAAAATTTCTCCATTGCGTCGCAAGAAGCGAGTGCAACAAATCGTGGACAGCGATGAAGACGGTGAAGGTGAGGCCAACAAGGAAGTCGAAATTCCGAAGCCAACTGCTCAGGAAACTAAGGAAGATGAAAAGGATGAGGAGGTTGTATCTAGTAAGCCGAAAAAGTTCTCAGCGCTTATTGATTCAGATAGTGAAGTAGACGAAGCCCCGTATGTGGCTTCTAAGAGCCAGAGTCGTATTTCAGCTCTCATGGACTCAGACAGTGAAGAGAAAGAAAACGGTGATGAAAAAAATAATGAGGAATCTAGAAAGAGTGTCAAAAAGTCAAGGAAATCGGAAAAATCTAAATCCAAGAAGTCTAAGCCGGTAAATTGCGACAGTCAGAGTGATGAAGAACAATCGGAAGCCCAGGATTTGCAACCGCAAAAAAATAAATCAAAGTCTAAGGTTTCCGATTTAATAGACTCTGATAGTGATTCCTCAGGAAACAGTGAACGAGAACAGGAGCAGTCCCACCATTATGAAGGTGAAGAGGAAGGACGAGAAGCTAAGCGAGCGAAGAAACCACAGAGGGTAGGATTTCTTTCATTTATCCTTCAACATGTAGTTTATTTCTGTTTTCTTTTCTTGGCAGGCCTCTGCTAAGAGAGCCATGGACGAGATGCAAGCTATCCAAAGTGAAACTCAGAGATTATACCGAGAAACGAATGTCAGGTAAATCGAATAAGTCAGACAGCTGAGGACAGCAGTTATCTATTTCCTTCCAGCATTCCATACCACAAACCGAAACGCCACACTCTCAAAGAGTTTCTTACCAGGAAGACAATTGCCAAACCTCAAGTTGGAGTGATCGGTTCGGGGAAGAGACTGAAAATGTCCCCAGAAGAGCTTGAGGAATATGCGTAAGTATAAATACTGTCACCATAAAGTCCGAGGAATACGATTGAATCATTATAGCAAACACCTTGAAGATCGCGCCAGGGAAGCAACCGAGTTCTTCAAAAGTGAATCCGAAGATGAGTTACTAGAAAACGTTGAAGATAGTGAGAAGGAGAAGGTCGGTGAATTCGAAAATACACCCCAAAATGATGAAGGTTCGTCCGCTTCAGGCGCTACTGAAATTGCAAAGCCTTCCGAAGACACTCAAGAAATGGAAAAAGACGAAATCGACAAGCTGGTAGAGAAAGATGGACCGTCGCCACCCACAACGCAGGAACTTTTGAACATTGAAATGCCGGAAATAACAGAAACAGAAGTTGAACCCACGCAAGAGTCAACTCCGTCTCCTTCGGTCGTCATTGAAAGTGATGAACTGATATTGGAAGCAATTCCATCAGCATCTAAACCAGCAACCTCTCTTGCAGAGCTCAAACGGCGTCTCTTAGCCGAGAAAAATCTCCCTTCGAAGCCAACTCTAAAAGGTGATCCCAACACGATTATTGACTTTGAGACTGGAGACCTAGTGCGTCCCAAACCAACCGGTGTAGAGGCCCTCTTTCATCGATTTGTCAAGTCGAATGCGAATAATAAAAAGAAACCAAAGGATCCCGTAGGGTAAGTAGAACCTTTTTCGTATAAGTGTCCATTTTCATTCCAAATCAACTGTAGGTCTGTGGAAAACGATCGCCTAGAGCTGTCACAGCTGGATCTCATCGAGGAGCCGAACAAAGAGAAGGAACCCAAACCAGGAGCTGCTTACATCAAGCTTAAGGAAAACCTTCGTTCGTTAATTGCCAGAAAACGAAAGGAAGATTTCAAGAAAAAGGTAGAACAAAACCAGGAAGAGGAGGAGGAGTACATGAAGTGCTGTGGCTTAGACGACGACGATGAAGAGCAGAAAGACGAACGTGAGGATAGACCGAAGAAGATGGAAAAGGACATAATGGTAAGGAAATATTTTGGGACAACATTGTTTGGATGTTTATAGGCACGAGTGCAATTTCAGATTGACGACGAAGAAAATGAAATCAACTACGAGAACGACGAAGAAGACGAAAACCTGGATAGAGATGACGACCTAGAACTTGTGGAAGACGAGGAAACCACCGAAGTTGAGGCGGAAACTGAAATTGATGAAGATGAGGAAGATGCCGTTGTTAATGAGGAAGAAACTAAAGTAGTTGTAGGGGAGAATGACAATGATGAATCCGAAAAAGAAAGTGACAGTGATAGCGACGATGACGATGACGATGAAGATGAAGAAAAAACAGAGGAACAATCCACAAAAAAACACCGGATCATCCGAGCCTTTGAAGATTCCGATGAGGAAAAGGACGAAGTGGACACAAGTATGCATCTCTTCATATTCCCCTCTTTATTCCAATTATTCATTTGTTTTTCCATTCAAGGTCTGAACATAACAAACACAAGTGTCCTCTTCCCAGAAGAAGAAACGAAGAATCCCAAAGAAGTAGAAGAAGAGCTTTTAGGATTGTGTTCTGGTCAATTTGAGGAATCCCAACGCCCACCTGTTATAAGCCAAATACCAATAACCCAAACCCAACGTGTCGTTGATGATGCTGAGCTCATGGATTTGTGTTCAGGAGCATTTAATGAAGAACCACCAAAAGAAGATCCGAAAACATCTGATGTTGTATCAAAGACTGTCACAAAGATTCTATCCTCTGATGAGGAGAAAGAACTGGAAGAGGAAGAACATTCCTCCCAAACAAGAGTTAAAAAGTTAAAGAAGAAGAAAAAAAAACGAGCAAAGTTGGGCTTCTCTGACGACGAAGACGAAGACGATGACGATGAAAGTGAACTAGAAGCCCAAGATTCATTTGAAGAAGAAGAGGATAATGAAGAAGAAATTCCACAAACCTTTGTCGACTATGACTCTGAGGAGAACGAAATTGAAGTTCAAATGACTAAGGAAGACTGCGTTAAACAAGCAAACACCTTCTTCGAAAAAGAAGCCGAGCTCTCTGAATCTGAATGGGGTAGCGCCGATGAAGATGAAAAAAACATGGACAAATACGACATTGAACTTGGTGATGAAGATGAATTCGACGGGGAAAAAATTCAAGCCGAGTTGGGACAGATTCACATGTAAGTATCCCCTTTTGGTTTCTTATACAGCCCTCTACAATCATTATCTGTACTATTTCTAGGCGCAAAGTGCTAGACGATGACATTCGTGAAGTGAAAAAGATCCAAAATTTACTATTCGATGATGAAGAACTCGATGGCAAAGGAAGGCAACGCCAATTTCGTTGGAAGAATACTGAAAATGGTTTTAGTTTAGATAACCCCGCAGGCGGTGGTGATGAGAATGATGAGAATAATGATAGTGCCGATGATGATGAAGAGATGCGATGGCGTAAGATGCGCTTTGAGCGAGAACAGCTGCTTAAGCAAAAAACCGAAGAGGAGGTAGTATCAGCTTTTATATCCCTCTTTCCATAAGTACGACTAACTTTATAATTTAGATCCTTGCTGAAATTTCTTCAACTACACTGGGTAGAAATCTACTAGCCACAATGGAGGTTAAACAAGATTCCACATTCACATACAAGAAAACAGTTCTAGTCCCAAAAGAGTACAAGGCTCCATCCTTCCTAATGCAGCAAAACGATACCTCAAAGATGTCTAACTCGTTTTTGCAATACGATGAGGAATCACTTGCCAGGATTGCAGAATTTGTATCAAAATCAGGTGATCTAAATGACGATGAGCAACTCAAAAATAAAGCGAGTAAGACTGGAAATTTCGTCTTTGCTACGTTATCTAAGGAGGAGCAAGCGGTAAGTTAAAGAAGTTCTCCAATCTTCGATTGCAATAAGGAATAAACTCGTTTCTTCTAGATGCGAAAAAGGAAAGCAGAGGAGAAAGCTAATTCTAAAAATGGCAATGTTGCGAAAAAAAAGAAATTAAATACAGTAAAGTCACTTTTGCTAGACAAGCTGTTGTAGTTCTCTAGTTGCAGAGCTTGGGGGGTGTGTGCTATCTGTGAATATACTTGTATACTTTTTTTTTAGTTTTAGACAGAGAATTTTAATAAAAGACTTGCAAGCAATCAAAATAAGCTTAAGGTGGTTCGAAAGGTCCGAAGATTAGCCTATAAAAACAGCTTATTCTACCTTATTCTTCAACATAGTCTACTTCCAGAGTGAAACAATCATTACAACGCAGCTCTCACATTTCTATATAGTTTCTAATTTTGGCTATCACCTCTCATTGGAGCCAAGGGGTGGCCGTGGTGTAGTGGTACTAGCCATCGCTTCTCACTCGGAGGGTCAAGGTTCGAATCCTACTCATGACAAGTTTTTCATTTGTATAATTGAAACTCAGTCAGAAAAATCTGCATGTGAAGGCATAACACTGGCATGTAGATTTGGCTGTTGTAGAGTTTCAAGCACAAAACAAGCGTTAAAATTTATAACCTGTGAATCATTTCGAGTGAAGAAAAACTCTCGGTCCTATTCGGACTCACACCCCTGGAGAGTCAATATCGAAACGAAATATACCTGAGTTTCAAACCACATAACAATGCTTTCCTTTCTCCTCCTTCTATCTTTCCTCCCGCGCCCAGGCAACAATAAAAGGGTATCATTACACCCCCTTAAAGGGCGCGCGTAAAGTATAAGAAAAGGAAAAAAAAAAGGTTAAAGTCAATGGGGAAAAAGCTGCGTGCGGACGGAAGCAATTCGTACTCTTAAACTAGACCTATGCCATAGCCTTGAAATCAAAATTGTCCTCGTTGATCTATGAAAAACGGGTGTCTTTGTAGTACTGTCGGAAGGTATAGCCCCACGCCACCACCTCCTATAATGGATTCAGCCTAAACGACTACGGCGGGGTGAGCGAAACACCGTCAAACAGATTGATCACATTGCGATCGACGCAAGACACTCCCCCAGTATTATGGATGTCCAAATGCTACATCAACTCGGGCCACTACCTTGTCTTAGACAAGGTGTGGCTGTAGATATACCGAAACTCGCAAATACTGTGAGAAAGTTTGACGTCGAACGAATATAATCGGAAGAGATGGAGAAAGAAATCATTTTTCGACCTTTAAGAAGTCATATGCCGCCAGCGTCAGTTGTGCCAGTGGCAACACTGACAAAAAGCCGTCATGCCACATTTGATGTGCTTGGTTTTACTCGACCCCACGGCAAAACCCTTGGTTTGACAACGATTGCAAGCAACCACTTGTCTAAAGAAGAGAGTTACAGTCGATGCTGAGGATTTGGAAAGAGCATTTCTCTAGACTATATATCGGCGATGACGAATCAAACTACGGGTCAAGCAAAATAATCCTTTCAAGCTGGACGACGTAAACCAACAACTCCGTCCCCACAACCTGAATAAAGTGAAGGTATCTATGTATATCTTAGTTTAAATCCAATAAAGCTGTTAGAGCGGATGCATGACTACAGAGCTCTTCAAAGTGGCAGGCGATAACTTGGTAAGGAGTACGAGTATATACAAACTCATCCATGTCGTATTATCGGCCGTATTGTGTAAATGCCTGAAGCTCTTCGTCAACAACCTGATAGGTCCATATCAGTGTGGCTTCAGGCCAGGAAAGTCCACCATGGTCCAAATATTCACACTAGGGCAGATTTTATAGCAGACCCATGAGCTTCAGATCGAAAGACACCATCTATTTATCGGTTTTTAGGCCGCGTATGACAGCATCTATAGAGAGGAGCTATACAGAGCAATGTCTAGTGTTGGTATCCCTGCCAAACTCGTCTGCCTGTGCAAGATGACGCTCCTCCAACAAGGTCGGTAAAGATCTCACCGAGACCTTTGACGTCGAAAAAGGATTAAGACAAGGCGATTGCTGTCAAGTTAAAAGGACACTCAACACCGACGTCTCGCACAGAACGTTACCGTCAACAGGTATAACTTTGAGGTAGTTAAGGACTTTGTCTTTCTAGAACCCGTTATAAATTCAGACAACGACACTATCGCTGTGATTAAACAAAGAATAATTCTTGCCAATCGCTGCTTATTTGGCTAAGAAGCCAACTGACTAGCAATGCCCTCTCTCGAACAACAAAAGTTACCCTAATTATCCCAGTCCTGCTCTATGGCGCAGACGTATGGACATTATCAAAAATGGATGAGGGTGCTCTTTCCTGCATTGAGAGTAAAATTCTTCGAGTGATTTTAGGTCCCATCTTCTTTGACGGTAAGTGAAGGAGGAGATACAACGACAAACTGTGCGGACTGTACAGTGACATCGACTTAGCCAGAAGAGTAAAGGTCCAACGACTGAGACTACCGGGGCATGTAGAGCAGATGGAAACCAACGCTCCGGTCCGAAAAGTCTTCGAGGGACAGGGCAGTAGAGAAAGGCCGATACTTAGGTGGCGCATGCAGGTTGAAAGGGACCTTAGCCAACTAAGCGTGAGAAACTAGAGGCAGCTAGCGAAAGATCGAGCTGGCTGAGGACCAGGTCCATGCCGGACTATTCCGCCACGTTAAATAAGTTTTTTGAATATTTCTGATCTCCCGGATTACTTCTCTGATGTGTGGAAGGAGTGCTCGGCGGTGTAGTGTTTTCATATACCATACTAACGTTCACATCCATGATGGTGTACATTTGTACTATTCTCCTTTAATTCGTGTGGCGCTGATAAGGGTTACATTCATCCATATATCACATCTTACGTTCGCCCTACCGATAGTACGTGAGCCCCGATCATACATACAAACCTTGGAAAGCTTCATATGATGTTGATACGCTTCAGGCTCATCTTACGTGTTGGAGGAACTGAATATGCCTTTTCACCTTTTACGGAAGTGAGGGGAACAAGTTGCCGCACACAAAATGTGTTATCATATGGATACAAGCAACATCTCCTGCTTCTTCCCATTTTTGCCATTTTTGATATACCTAAAAGGCGGAGACCGATCGAAGAACGATCTTCAAATATCTTGGTTACTTTACAACCACAGCATTCTTAAACTTTGTACGACTCAATTTAAAAGGCCCTCAATCATCAAAAAAGTAATTTTTTTATTCACTTCTACAAATCTACAAAAGGAAACTACTTCTGGGCCTTTTTCCTTCGATCTTTCCTGCTTATCATTCTACCTTTGTTGAAACGACCAACTTGTCCTCTTTTCACCTTCCTCAAGCCACTTTTGGGTAAACTTTTCAATGTAGTCTTTTTGTCACGTCTGATTTTCTTTCGATTGACTTTCGCATCCAGGCGCTCCTTCATCTTGAATGCTTTACTCTTTTTTAGTTTGTTAAAAGTCTTCGTCTTCATCAGACGATCTATGTCCTTTTTACTTTTTAATTCTTTTGCATCTGCTTTAGTTTTGTTATTCTCTTTGGAATCTTTGTCTTTTTTCTTTGATTTCGTTTCGACAAGATCCATGCCGGGTATCTTAGTTGACACTTCTTCAACATCATCAATCTCTGAGGGTTCCTCGTCTTCTGATTCACTGGCTAAGGGCCTATTCTCTCCAATAAGATTATTCTGAGCAGCTAAATCATTTGTGGTTAATTCTACTATCTTCACTTTAACATCATCGTCTTCGTACTCATCTTCGACTTTGTCTTCCTCAGTCAGTTCTTTTAAGGGTTCAAATGACTTCTTCATGTGACTTAAGCCATCTTTTATCTCCTGACGAATCCTTTTGCGTTCTTGTTTAAGGGAGTTTTCGAGTTGTTCCTTGGCCTTTTTCCTGCGTTGGTTCTTACGTTTTTGGAATCCAGTAAGGAAGTTTCTGAGAAAAAACAAACAAATAATTGAAGTGCGTGGTATATATTAGCACAAATTGTCCTTTACTTTCTACTTTCGGGATCGAACACTACTTCTATTTTTTTCTTCTTTATAGGTCGTTTCTTTCCCATTATGTTTCTATTTATCAAAAAAGCAAAGAATTTAATATTTGAAAGAAGTAAGCAACAAATGAGTTTTGTTTTCGTGACCAATCAGCACATGTTGTTCTGTCAAATGTCACACTGCCAGGGCTGCCACTATTAGATAATTAAGAAAAGTGCTGACAACCTAGCTCAATGAATAGTACACCGTTCACCTGCACTGCAATATGCTGTTTAAATCCAAAAACATATGTTTAATGATATTTTTATCTTGGATAAAAGTATAAGTGATTCTAAATATAAGTTATGAAATATTACATCAATATTCTACATCAAAGAAAAGTCTAATAACTACCCAAAATGGCAAAAGTTTTCTGGCACAGCCTCTGTCGATCCACAAAGAAATTCCGTTTGACATATCCCCAATCAAATTCAGAAGTAAACAATCCCTGGTTCTGTGCGGCTCACAAGCAATGTAAGGATCAGTTTTATAAGAAGATATACAAAATAAAATATCTCAATAAAGATTCTTCACTGGATTTGATGGGCAAAGTCCCTTACAGCTCGCTATCAGTTCTACATTTGATGGAACCCATAGCATGTATGCCTTAATTGTTTAAGAGCATTATATATGATTTAATGTTTTTTCTTATTGCAATTCTATCCTTTCCTAAAATCGACATGAATTTCTTTTTTTAATTTTAGTCCAGAACTCTGTGCACAATAGAACACTGATAAAATCACAAACAAAGCCTTTGCTCACCTCAACTTGACTACCTCAAGGTAGATAACTCAAAGTTTGATTATTTATTCTAGTAATCAAGGATGTCGATTGTATTGTCAAACGTTCATATATGTATCGGGTTTTCCAATAGGGACTTGACAACTTTGAATTTAATTTGTGAACGCATTCTTTCACTAATCATCAAACTGTCACTATCAATTTATTCGGTAAGTCCGGTATTACACGGTGACTTTTGAGTCATGACTCGTTTTGGCAGTTCTCTTTTAATTTTCTATTCTGTGAGGCGCGCGCTATTAAACGGTGACTTTTGAGTACACAACTCTTTTTGACAGTTCTCTTTTATTTCTTCTTTCGCTTTAAGCACAAACGATTCGCTCTCTCAAAAAAATTTTTGAATTTTTTCCTGATTCCTTTGACCAAAAAATTTCTTCCGTTTTTTTTGCGAACCACCCTTCATGAAGAACGAATAGAAATAAAGCAATTTAGAAAAATAACGAACAAGGAGAGAAAAAAACTTAAAAAAAGTCATTGAAATTTTGCCCGACGACTCACAAGGTTGGTGATTTTTTATCTCATCTTCTTTCTCTTTTGCACTTGTGTGAGTCGTGACTCAAAAGTCACCTTGTAATACCGGACTAAGCTCAACATTTTCATCATGGGAAAGTACACGAACAGCAACGTCTGCAAATTATAAAAATTTTCTACCGAAATTCGGAGTCGGTGACTGCAACTTTAAGAGCGTTAATTCCAATTTTCGGTCGTAATTCTCGCCCTAGTAGAAAGGCAATAACAAGTTTCGTGCAAAAATTTGACTCTACATATTCGTTGTGTGATGTTGCCGTGTCAGTGAGACAACGGGTTGGTCGAAAATATCGTTGCCGTTCAGACGTCCGTAGCAAACGATCTAAATCAGTCAATTCCACGGCGTCCTCAAGAATTGGGCATCGCTCAGACCACATTATGGCGTATTTTGCGTAAGGGTCTTGGTTTACACCCATACAAGATCAAGCTGACTCAAGAATTGAAACCGATGGACCATTTGAAGCGACGTACGTTCTCCGACTGGGTTCTGGAGAAGATGCGCCAAGATGGTGAATTTCATCGCAAAATCATCTCCAGTGACGAAGCTCATTGTTGGCTCGATGGGTTCGTCAATAAGCAAAATATGCGTTATTGGTCAGGTGAAAATCCACATGTGCTTCATGAATCACCACTTCATCCACAAAAAATAACTGTTTGGTGCGGTTTGCATGCGGGCGGCGTTATTGGGCCATATTTTTTCGTCGACGATAACGATCGTCACGTTACTGTGAATGGTCAGCGTTATCGCGCCATGATCACCGATTGTTTTTGGCCCGAATTGTAAGATATGGACTTGGACGACATGTGGTTTCAACAGGATGGTGCCACAAGCCACACAGCACACGTTACAATCGATTTATTGAAGAGTAATTATGGTGAGCGTGTTATCTCAAGAAATGGGCTAGTCGATTGGCCGCCTCGTTCATGCGATTTAACCCCGCTAGACTTTTTTTCTGTGGGGCTACGTTAAGTTAAGTGCATGCCAACAAGCCGACGACGTTGGAAGAGCTCAGAGCCAACATTGAACGCGAAATAGCGGCGGTTTTGGCCGAAATGTGTGGCCGAGTCGTTGAAAATTGGGTCGAACGAATCGACCGCTGCAAACGTGCCCGCGGTGGCCATATGAACGAAGTGGAGTTCCAATCATAAATGTTTTGATTGTTCTTCAAGCCGATAGTAAAGTTTTTGAAATATTTCAAATGGTTTGCGTTTTAATTAAAAAAAAGTTGTCAAGTCCTTATTGGAAAACCCTTTATATCTTTCTACATTGACGATATGAAAATCTCCAGACATATCTTATCTCCCTTCGACAGTTTCTTGACTGCAGAATATGCACAATCTCTTTTTGAACTTATTACAACATACATATTCTCGGGGTAGACGCTGTACAAGGCATATTTCTTCAATGCCTTACTACCTTTAACTGTTTGATTGCAACTTGTAGACTCACAGCCTCCCTGTACTCCGATATACGCCAGTGTTGATACACATTTGTGCCCGTTTCATAGCATTTTCCATGACATTCCGCAAGATTTCCGGCGATAACTGTTTGCATTCCTGTCGAATATTCTCCTTAAGGGCTGCGATTGTTGGCATAAGCCCGCGACTTCAAGTAGCCCCAAAGAAAGAAGTCTGCGATGGTTTAATTGGGCAATCTTGCTGGCCAGGCCAAATCGCCAAAACGGGAGATTACTGGACCATTGTGCCTCCTGCTGTGTGTGCCGTTGCACCGTCTTGTTGAAACCACATGTTCACCAAGGCCCGCTCATCCAATTCTGGCAGTAAGAAGTCGTTTATCACGGCCATGTAGCGTTCGCCAGTAACAGTGACCGTATAACCGATGGCGTCTTAAAAAAAGGCCCAATCACTCCTCCCTCGTAAGCGCCGCACCACACAGTGACTTTGAGTGGATGTAATTGGAAACGCGCATCGTCGTTCATGACACAAAATCGTTCTTTTCGTTGCTGAGATTGAAGATTTCTTGACAACGGAGTATAGCACTTCATTGCTTGTCTGTTTCTAAACTGCAGCTGTCTAGTTCACAAATGTCAAATATGATTGACGTTTTCCGATAGGATAAATAATTTTGCGCCACCTTGTAAAAAGCTTTGATGAATTTTTTTTGACGTTCTCCTCTAAAACTCTTTGCATCAGTTGATGCGTTGTACTAAATTTTCCCTGAGTTCTTGGACAGTTTGGACGGCTGAATGAAGAATAAAAATTCTATTGTGATGTAGTAGTGCAACAGAGAACAGAACAGGAGTTCATCCAATAGGGAAGATAAACTTTTCCTATATTCGTTTCTTTTAAAGGATTTTGGATTCATAACAAGACGAGAACAGCAATTCGAAACAATCAACTGCCTATGAAGGATAAGCCATCGCTTGGTTTCTTTTTGAATAATATGTTATTTTGTCACTGACAAAATTGTTATTACAGAAGCTTTGAATTATATTTTCGCAATACGAAATGAACAACTTCCGACGTTACTTCTAAAGTAAATGGAAAAAGATTTCGGTCGAAAGAATGCCCCAAGTGGAGCTGGTGTACACAAGTTTGTAAAGAAAGAACGTGAGGCTGGTTTGCTGTTTGATAACCAAAAATATTACCGTGTTCATCTTGTCCGATTAACAGAGAATACTGCAGCTGTTGTCTTAAGAAGAGATCCTCAACGCGGCAACTAAACATCAGTCAGTCGTACTAGCCTGAAGATAATTTTGCATAAGGATCTCGGATTATTCGCTTACAAGGTCTAATTGACTCAGGAGTTGGATCAAGCAAAATTGTCATATTTGTGGCTCGGAATATTCACACGAAGTCTTAAATACGTAAGTCAAATGCATCCAAAACTTTCGACTGGTGTGATTTTCGGAATGGCGGCATTATTAGCCCATTTTTTTTCCAAGTCGATAATGAAAGAAACGCTACAGTTAATGTAGAGCGCTACCGAGATATGATAACCGATTTACCGAGTTCACTAGATGGCCATCTACCAAGCCAGACGAGGCAGTCAACTGAATGATAATTTGTCGGTAGGTTTATTCTTTTCAATAAAGAACATTCATTAAAAAATATTGAAGTGTTTTTTTTTTATAGCCTTTTTAAAGAGATAGCGACAGATAGACTCCTCTCCGCAGTGGACAAAATGAATTGTAGGTTGGATGAAGGTCATCAATAGAATTAAATGCCAAGTGAAAACAAAATGAACAGTTTTCTCATTCATTTTATAAAACGTTTTGCTTTCAAAAATCATTATCTTTTCGAGACTCGATGTTTTTTTTGTGGTATCTGGCAGCCCTAATACAAATTTAAATGTGTCAATCCAAAACCCAACAGTTGCGCGAAAACTATTTGTTTTTATATCGTGTTTTTGATTTTTGTTTCTATTTATTTGTTTGTTAAGTTTTTGTTTATAAATTTATTCCAAATGAGCACCCACGAGGAGGATATAGAAGCGGAAAACGTTGTTAACATCATGATCGCCACAGATAACCACCTGGGCTACTGTGAGAAGGATGCAATAAGAGGTAATACCGGCCGGTTGGGGAACTTCTGATGAAATTCAAACAAAGTGCTTATAATTCCGTTTATTTTTGAGGCGATGATAGTTTTGTAGCTTTCGAGGAAATTTTAGAGTTAGCAGTAGAGAAGGATGTGGATTTTATCCTGCTGGGCGGTGATTTATTCCATGACCCCACTCCAAGTCAAAATGCATTGCACAGGTGAGTATTGCTTAATGGAATCTTTTTATTACTCTTATTCCATTGCTTCTGCAAAACAGATGCTTAAAACTCCTACGACATCATACCCTAGGGGATCGTCCAATTCCTCTTGAATTTGTCTCAGATCAATCGATAGCCTTCCATGACGCTCTCAATCAAACTGTAAACTATGAAGATCCAAATATCAACATTTCCATTCCAGTATTCTCAATTCATGGGAATCATGATGATCCGAGTGGATTTGGTAAATTAAGTTCCCTTAATCTTCTAGCCACTACCGGTCTGATTAATTACTTTGGTCGATGGACAGACCTTACACAAATTGACATAAATCCAATACTCCTGCGTAAAGGTGACACTCAGATAGCTCTATACGGTCTATCTCACATTCATGATGCTCGTTTGATTCGTCTCTTTGAAACGGGTAAAGTAACTATGCATCAACCAGATGAATCCGATGGCGAATGGTTCAATATTATGGTGCTGCATCAAAATCGCGCTGATCGTGGTCCGAAAAATTACATTCCTGAAGAGGTTTTGCCAGATTTTTTGGATTTAGTTCTTTGGGGCCATGAGCATGATTGTCGTATCATACCTGAGTCTAAGGGCAAAAAGGAATTCTATGTAACTCAGCCGGGTTCTTCAGTTGCCACTTCGTTATGTGAGGGTGAATCACTTGAGAAACATGTTGCGATTCTTCAAGTGTTGAAAAAAGAATTTAAAATTGTTCCAATCGCTTTGCAAACTGTGCGTCCCTTTATCTTTGAATCCATAAATCTGACTTCTTATATTGAGGAGTATGGTTTAGATCAAGTTGACGCATCGGAGAAGGTGCAAAAGATAGCCAAAGAAAAGGTGGAGGAAATGATTGCACGTGCTAACGAGCGTCTTACAGGTCATCCAAAGCAACCAAAACTGCCACTGATCCGTTTAAGGATTGAGTACACTGATGAGATGCAAATGTTTAATGCAATTCGATTCGGTCAGCAATACAATGAAAGGGTGAGTGAGAAGAGTTTCATATCTCACTGGGTGATACAGTTTCTTTCAAATAGATTGCAAACCCAGCCGATGTGGTTCTGTTTAAAAAGCTAATCAAACGAACGAAGTTTGAGGGGAAAGAGTTTGACAAGGATGCCATGAATGATGCCTTCAACAAGGAGGTAATTTCTCTATTGTCGAATATAGTAGTAGCTTATGACTTACCAAATAACTAACAATTGTTTAGGAAGTCGATAACGAGACAAGAGTAGAAGACGTAGTTGATCGTTACTTTGAAGAAGTCGATAAGAGTAAAAAGCTTCAGATTATGACTTCGAAAATCTTCTCTGAGATGTGCTTCAGGTTGGTGGAAAAAAATGACACGAATGCAGCGGAAAATATCATCAAGTAAGCTTGCATCTCTAAATCGATGTCAATTAGAATTTGTTTGCTTTCAGGATATACAAAAATAAAGCAATTGATCATTTCATGTCGAAGTTACCAAGTGAAGAAGCTTTTGAGGAGGAAATTGAAAGGTTTCGTGACAGTGGCACAGATGTTTATGAATCCGTCATGAAGAAATTAGATGAAAATGGCACTACAATTTCAAAAGATGGAGACATTGATGAAGTCTTAGCCGTATCACCGCCTGCAAAGAAAACATCTCGTTCTACTAAGACTAGTAAGTTAGTTGATGAAGAGACATCTGCAGTGGTAGCACCTGCCACTGGAAGGGGACGAGGACGTGGTAGAGGTGGTGCGCGTGGTAGAGGTCGTGGAGCTAATACATCCTCTTCAGGGCGAACTATGCCACAGTTAGATATTTCTGTTGGTTCGGTGAGTAAATGGTTGTTTTCTTTAAAGTGAATTTTTTGTAATAAAATTTTCCTATTAAAGAAATCGAACACTTCCTCAAAGCAACCAACCCTGTTTGACGCTGTCAATAAGAGGACATCGAGAACTCGCGCAGCTCCAAAAGTTGTTTACGACATTTCTTCCGATTCTGATTAATTTCTGTATAAGTTTCGAAATAAAGTATTTTTTTAAAAATGTTAAGAATATTGTTAAGAAAAAATGGGTTTGTGTTAGTAAGATACACTCATTTAATAGGCTTTTGGCAAGTCTTCGTCAGTTTGCCTTGATCGTTAAAAAACGTTTATGGGGTTCTCTAGTTTGCATAAACCTCGAAGATTCTCCAGGGGTTTATCAAGTTGTTGGATTGCTAATAACAACAAAGGAAAGAATGTTTGAGTTAGACTTTATACCACATTTCCAAGATTGGCAATTACAACAAAAAAATATAGCAATGTTAGTTTGATTTGGACTTTCACTTATAGCCCTATTCGCCTTTTCATTATGTGCACAAATGAAAGCGATATAAGGGCTTTAATGAGTTTTGAAAGCAACAACAAATCGAGATCTTTCATGTATTAAAATGCGTAAGCCTGCATTGGTTTAAACATCTTGTGCTCCGCAAAAAGCATCAATTACCCTTTAAAGTAACTTCAATATCATTATCAACCTGGCGATATCCAGTGTTGCAACTAACTTCTTCACATCAATTGTGCTTATAATACCCCCTAGTGGTAACCGCCGGGTGTAGGTCAATGTCCATCCTGACCTGCTAATCTTATAAGTGCGAGTGCTCATCAGCAGACAAAAATAGCAGGACTATAAACGGGACAGCGGATGAATTTTCCAGATGGAATATAATCCTGGAACAAATGAGACCTTATCGGGGCTACTCCGACATAATCGTATTTGGAGCTCAGGCCGGTAAGATTTCTGAGACTAAATCAGGGTTTCGGAATAGAGATGATGGCGGAATAGACCTTAATGGGCCAACGGCAGCATTCACACATCGGTCCAACTAAATACAAAAGTTACGAAGCAACAACAAGCCTTGGATACGGACCGATCTACGGTTGACCACCCCATGCACGTGGAATGTTAGGGTCCTTAACGGGCCACGAGCAGCCGAACACCTAGCGGTGGCCCGAGACTGCTGCAATGCAGACATAACCGCTATCCAAAAAATGCGATGGAATGGGTCGGACAAAAAAAGTATGAAAATCTGCGACATCTACTACGATTGTTATTGACGGCAAAATCAGCGCCTATTTGTATGCGGATTAGTTGTTGGAGGCAGACTTAGGGAAGAAGTCTTGAGTTTCCGGCATGTGAACGAGCGTCTCGTAGCAATCCGCACAAAGGCTAAATATACCAATACAAGCTTGATATGCGCGCACGCCCCACAGAGGAGAAAGATGTCGACACAAAAGATGCACTCTATGAGCTCTTGAACAATGCCTTAGCTATGACATTAAAATTGTCCTTGGCTATTTTAATGCAAAGCCAGGAAGAAAGGGGATCATTGATAGCATTGTCGGGAGACATTGCCTGCACGACACCGACTTCGATAATGGATTCAGGCTAATCGACTTTGCGGATGGCGAAACATTGTCGAAGCTAGCACGCGCCTGTGAGAAGTTTCGACTTCGGGCGGCTACAATCGCAAGAGATCGCCAAATCATTTTCCGATCGAGCCTCTCTTAATATTTAAGAAGTCCCTTCCTGCCAGGTAAAAAAGCATGCCACGGACACCAGTCTCGAATAGACGAATGTTGACTGTATAACGGCGATGACGGACCAAATACCGCTGTCAGGCAGAATCAACCGAATCAACCTTTCAACCTGGACGATTAAGATCAACAATTCCGTCCACCCGACCTGGATGAAGTGATGATAGCTATATCGAAGCTTAAGTCCAACAAAGCTGCTGAAGCGGATGACTTGGTAAGGAGCATACACTAACTCATCTGTTAAATATGGTCGGACGAAAGTATGCCCGATGAATGGAACCTCGGCATTCTTTGTCCGATTCTCAAGAAAGGAGACCCTCTGAACTGCGCCAACTACAGACGCATCAGTCTTCTTAACATCGCCTAATGGGTTTAGCGGTCAATGAGATCAAGACCAAGTCAAGCAAAAACAGCACTCAAAACCGACGTCTCGGAGAGAACGTCACCTTTGATAGATATAACTTTTAGGTAGTTAAGGACTTTGTCTACATAGGCTCCGCTATGAATACAGACAATGACACCAGCGCTGAGATCAAGCGAAAAATAACTCTTGCCAACCGGTGTTTCTTTGGGTTTAGAAGGCAATTGACTAGCAAAGCCCTCTCTCGGACAACAAAAGTCACCCTATATAAGACTTTAATAATCCCAGTCCTGCTCTATGGTGCAGAGGCATAGACATTATCAAAAATAGATGAGGGTGCTCTTTCCCACTTTGAGAGGCAATGCTCCGAGTGATTTTCGGTCCCGTCTGCATTGACGGTAAGTGGAGGAGGAGATATAACAACGAACTGTATGGACTGTATAGCGACATCAATCTAGCCAGAAGAGTAACGGATCCAACGACTAAGATGGCTGGGTCATGTAAAGCGGGTGAACACCAATCTTCCGGTCCGAAAAGTTTTCGAATACGCCCCCGAGGGACAGTGCAGTAGAGGAAGATCGAGACTCAGGTGGCGCACGCAAGTGGAAGAGGACCTCAGCAAACTTAGCATTCGAACAATCAACAAGGAGACGCTTGTTGATTGAGGTCCACGTCCACCCCGGACTGTAGTGCCACCTTAAGTAAAGAAAGCCGTATTCTAACCGTGCCACAGCATTTCTTTCATTGTTTGAAGTAACCTTGGCATTGCACAACCTTTGTGACGACATCGAACACGAGGTCGCTTTAACGACAACATTGTACTTTGGGACGACTAATCTCTACTGTTAGTTCCCCAATTAAGTAACATATACCTTAAATATCGAAAGTGTTTCAGCTTAGCACACGATGTCGTTCCCGTTCTACAGCCGAAGAGCTTGTGAAGAGGGACATGAGTCGGGGAAAGAAAATGAGGACCAGAGAGTATTGCCATTAGCAAAGTAATATACCAAATTGATGTCAGACTTGAAACAATTCCGAAAGGTAATTTCTCATCCAATGAAGAATAGATTCATCGATGCCAGTTGCGACAAAATAGCCCCGTGCCAAATTCTGTCAAATGTTTTAGAAATTCCAAGTGCAACTGTCTTGCTTTCGTTTTGGTTCCACTTTTCAGGAGACATGGCATGGCTAGTGGAGTTGTTGCTATAAAAACCATACTGGCGATCACTGAGAACTTGACGCGTTTTAAAACTATTCACGAGCTAAAGGTTCTTCCTTCCTTGGAATGGGTCTGGGGTAAAAGATATTGTAGAAGAGGATGCGCTGGACAAATGTTGCTTTCCATCTACTTGCAAAAAGTAGAGAAAGATTAGGATTGAAAAAAAGCTTACGCAGTTTCGTAAAAGCGGGCGAGAACACATCTTGAGATGAATGGGAGATATTTGTTTATAATGAGATCTTTGAGTACTGTTGCGGTTCGACGCCCTTAAGTGCATGTTGAAAAATGTCACAGTTTAGTCTTAATAGCTGCCTGGAATATAATTATTAATGGGCGTTGGGACCAAAAATGGATTGTTTGGATTTTTTTCTCTAACTGGTCAGTATACTTGAAATTAACTGATGATACAGTGGTCCGGCGCCTTGTGGTATACCTCTGCTGACACTTGTTTTGACACAGCACCAACTCAGTTTGGAGTTGATAATCCTGCTCTTTATTGTATTGTATTTCTCTATAATACAGGGATCGTTCAATGTGGCTAGTTAATGAATGTAGAGCCGTTTCCACCGACTTTCCTTTACAGTAGGCATGTTGTGCCGTGGATAGGAGTCTAGCATAAGGCTAGATCGTATGTGGATATCAATCAGTGGTTTTAGAGCTTTCGAAGAAGAGATGATAGACTAATAGGTATTAGGTCTTTTGGGGCAACATGGGAACATTTTCTGCTTTTGGGGATGAAGACTACATTTACTTCCCTCCATGACAGGGGTATGTGGGATAGTTTTACGCAGTACCTAATGCTATTTTCAAGTGGTGGCAAAGATCTTTGTAGCTCGTTTAGAATTATACCATCCGGTCCAGCAGACTTATATGGTTTGCAGCTATGCAGTGCCTAGAGCAGTTTGTCTCTTGTGATAAGGTTAGTAACATTTGTCCAAGCTGTAATAGTTCTATTTTGATTGTTGCTAGCCGTGAAAGGCGAGAAATTAGTATCCAGTAGCAGGTTGAGTAAATCGTCACCAAGAGCCGTCGCTTTTTTTTAAGCAGCTAGGCATCAAAGGTCTTGTTGAAAGGATTTTTCTTAGGCGCGATGCCTCCGAGGTTTTAGTAATTTTATCACAAAAACACCTCCAGGATTCACGCTTTGCTGTCCTAAATACTTTTTCATATGTTTTGAAGGATTATTTGTATAAGCCCCTATCGGGCACTTTTCTCGAGGTTTTCGCTTGGTTGAAATCTTCCTGCAAGCGTGTCTAAGCAGCCTTAGTGTTTGTATTCACAAGTATGGCCTTTTCCTGCCTCTAAGCTTAATTAGTGGACAGGAGGCGGCCAGTGCTCGGTTGAGAGCCCAGGTTAGAGCTTCGACTTTCGAATCAAGCTCATTGGTGTTATCCGGGGGCTGAAAAGTATTTCCCTGTATTTGCGCCAGTCAGTTTTCCGATAGTTACGAAATGCTGTTTGGAGGGGGGAGCATTCAATAAATTGGATGTATCTGTGATCTCAGAAGGAGTGTTCAGACGATTACATCCGGTTTGTTTGTCAAATGATCGATACGTTCGGAGACAAGAGTGATATCCAGCACGTCCTGTCGGTTTCTTGTAATGAAGGTTGGCTCATTACCGGTGTTACAAACAATTAGGTTGGTACTGTTGCGGTAAATTTTCCCGCAACAAGGTTTACCCTCTTCCCTGTTCTTGTCCCTTCGTTCCCTCTTTTCTTTGAGTGGGAAGACCGAGCTCTGGCGGAGGTGGAGGGCAGCCATGGTCCCATCAGCCATTGGCCCACCGACCACAGACCTCGGAAAGGACCCACATAGGTTCACGGGCGGTTATCCTCAGAGGAGGACGAGGTGGTTCGGTCGGTGAAGCTCTAAGGACGGTAGGGAGACTCACAACGAACCAGGAGCCCAGGGTGCGACAGCAGGTCCACCAAGGTCACTGCTGTCGGAGCCCGTAGGCTAGACGGGAGATTCGCAACGGGCAGCATCAGACAGGACGTCTGAAAGTCATCGACGGGTGTAAACAAGACACCCCAACACGATGATGACGGGTGGGGGAGGAAGATCCCCGGAACTTACACCCCAACGAAAGCCAAGTTATATAAAGGCTTGAGGACTCCCACATCTTGCCATCGATGTGGAGGCAAGAAGCATCACATCTCGTAATCGATGTGGATGCTAACGTTGAAATGTCCAAGGGGGAAGAGATGACGATCTCTTTTATAGCTACACCCCCAACGTGGGAGGTACGGAGGAGCGACGGTGGTGTGTAGGCGGACAACCAGCATAATCGAACACATCCCAACGACGCACCAGCTGTAAAAGTCAGGTTCGATGGGTGAAGGGACGACGACCCCTTGGAAGCCAGCACCCCACCGATGGAGCACCAAGGGAGCAGCAGAGGCTGTAGGCGGACGGCCGAGTTACGAGACAGCCTCCGTGGGAACATAAAAACATTAATAAAAATAACAATAACCAAAAACACATCAAATATAAACAATAATAACAACAACAATAATATAAACAATCATAACAACATAATAAAAACAAAACCATAACGAAATACCAGGCGGTGAGAATGGCCCACAGCATAAACGAAAACAAAAACCGAAGAAGTAAAGTACATAATTATGTAAGGAATGACCCGCTATTGGTCAGTCCTCCCATTCCTTCCAAATCTGAACGCCGATCCACCAGAGTAAGTAGTGACCCGGGGTATATTAGCACAGATGCACATATACTTAGCTTTGTTTGGGGCGGCGGTTTAGAGAATGGCTAAACCGGGGTATAATCAGATTAGGATTATACCCACACAACCTTCCTCCTTCGTCCCAACACTCCAGTGACCTCCGATCATACTTTCTTTCTCCTTCGCATTTGTTGTTAATTTGCAATTTGGTTTAGTTCGATTAGGGAAAATTAACCGGGGATCAGCAATGAGAGAAACATTGCTTCTCGCAATTTTCAATGCAATTCCAGTGTCTAGGGAAATAGCTAGGCAAAGCTAGGATCCACAACTCGCAACTCTCATAAACTCGCTCAGTGCTAGTCGTGTAGCTGGAAACCCCGTTGTTGGGTTCACTAGAGCCAAATGAATGTGTGTGTGAATGAGTGTGAGAATGCGTGTGAGAATCTGTCGAGAGCTTGGGGAAAGGAAAAGATCTGGAAGTCTCTTTTGTGACGACCAGCACTAGTGAAGGTCAGATTAAAGTTTTTTTATTCGTGCGATTTTTTTTTTGTGTGGGAATTGCGAAAGGCAATTTGTTTTTTTCTTAAAAACGAATTTCATTAACGTAGCTTGAGATAGAGTCGCGAGTTCGTTGTTGTTAAAAAAAAGAACACAGAAGGGGAAAAAGGAGAAAGGAAAGGGGCTCAGTGGAGGAATTGGACAGTGGAGTAGCAGGACGGAAGACTGGGAAGACTGTGTCAGAAAGGGGCACGGAACCGCCAAAGGAATAAGAAAGCTAAGTATTGTGTAGTTAAATAGTGCAGTGCAGTTTAGCGTTTGCTTCTTTTATTTGGAAAAGTGAGACTTCGGTGGGCCGCGCGTGCGTACAAATCTCAAGATGGGACGAGACACCCGTTAATTATTTTCTTTGTGCGTTCGGGACTGTGTAATAGCGGGTCACTCTATCGACGAGTGTGCCGTTAGTTTCCCCTTTTTAATAAATCGTCGAGCTCCAACGGAGCTTTATAACGTTGTCAAAAAAAAAATATCTTTTATTTTCCTTCCGTGGTTGTGGTTTTTTTTTGTTGTCGTTCCTTGGGGAAGATTTTCTTTCTTGTTGTAGTTTTCCGAAGTCGGGCTTTTGGTTTCGTGATTCCAGCAAAATCACGTGGCGCTCAACAGTTCTTTTGTTCTATCCCAGGTTTAGCTGCCATTAAAGCGCTACCTGGAGTTCGTGTCGGACCCAGTATTGGAACAGTTGGTTCCAAAGTTATTTTTGATTCGGGGCAACGGTGATTGTTGCCGCGAATCAATCGTAACAGTACTAATAATATATTCAAAGAGTGACTCACCTCTATCGTTGGTGTTGGTGCTGCTCCATATTGTGTGATCCGCGTCGGCGTCGCATCCTATGATGAGGTCAGTTTTCTGTCTTCCCGCTTCCATTACCACCCTTTCCAGGTTATCACCAGGGAGAGGGCCCATTTGGTCCAGATACGCCGATGCTATCCGGAAGGTATCTTTGGCCGTTTCCAGCCTGGCAACGGTTAAGTCGGGGTCGCTGAGGTTAGGAAGTAGAAATTAATTTACCGTTGTCTTTAGTGTATAGCGGAACGTAGAGAGGTGTCCTAAGCCCACTAACCAGGCCTTCAGCAATCCATGGTTCTTGAATTAGGAAGATGTCATCTCCGCCTTTAAATAAGCGCAGAATGAGTGCGGCCGAGGCCTTTTTTGAGTGGTGGGGGCTAATCTGGAGAAATCGTAACATCATTGCTGTAATCCTTCAGAGAAACCACTACAGCGGTGCTTCAAGAGTCCTCCGATTCTGAAGGCGAGCCCAAAAGCTCATCCTCCAAGTTTGATCGTAAATGAACTCTGTTTGTTTCGTCGTCGGTATCCATTTCCGATATAAAACTAGAGATGGATGCCGACGTCTTATAAATCACCCCGGACTGGTTGGAGTCGTAGCTATACAATTTAAGAAAGAAAATCGTCGCTCCAAGGTCCGAGGCTGAGTTTATAGCTTCTAGTTGCTTATCAGTTCGTCCTTTTTTATAGACCCTTAGAATCATGGCTTTGATCTGCGCTAGATGGTTAAGGGATTCCTAATTGAACACGATTAATGCGCATCTGTAAGGGCCCCTATATTCCTCTAGTTTCGCGACTATACAGTCATGAGTGGGAAGGGTCGGGTTACTGAGCCTAATGATACGCAGAATGTCTTCAGGGGGGAAGGGTTCGGCTGGGATCCAGGTGCGGGTTTTAGGTCTGCTAGGGATATCCTCCTTAGCCACGACCTCAAGCCTAGCACCTGGCCAAACCTCTCCTAGACCATTTATGGCTTTTGTTTTTTGTGCAAGCGATAAACATGACATGGCCCTGATACCAACCAGCGTCGCTTGTGGTGGGAGGTGGTCCGGGGTTTTCCGGCTAAGAAGTTGCTAGAAAGCTTCAGCTTGATCCATCGGCGTCGCTACTGTCTATCGTTATTTCGTCCTTTAGGACATGACATCGCTAAAAGACCTCAGAGATGTAGCATCGGAAGGTTCAGGAGGTGTTTTGTTTTGGGAAAAAGTTTTAGGACCATGTTTTGCCACGGTCCTGCAACTCCTTGACAGCTTTGTTTTGGTCTGGTTGCTTCTGTCTTGTAAAGGCTCACCATGGCCTGCTACAGATGTTCCTTTGATCGGCATTGGAGGAGCCCTGTTGGTAGTCGGTCCAGTGACCGTATTACCGCCCGGTAATAAAGGTGTACCGTCCTCGGGTTTTGTTTTTGGTTTTATATAAAATTCCCAAGAGTAGCGGAGAAAGAAGGTCTTTCTGTGTAGGGATCCGCTGTATTCAGATAAGGCTAGCTAATCCGGAGGTCGCCAGGTATCCGGATACTTCGTTAACGACTGAGCGATTTAGAGATTCTGGGCTCTCAGCCATGCTGATCATTGGCAAGGGTCGGATGACTATTTGATTCAGCCTAGAAGTGATGGGACTGGTGAGGAAGGAGGAGAAGGCGGGAGAAGTGAGCACTATTTAGTATCAGGACTCATCTGGAGAAAATCTCGAGAATTATTGATATTACTCAGCCTCTACAACTCGACAAGTTCGATGCTCAGATATATGCGCGGGCGCATTTATAAGTTGTTGTACGCAGTATAGATCTCAACACACTTTCCTTCGGGTGTTGTGTATCAAGTGTATCTTTTTATGCAGTCTTCCAAACTTGTTTTCCACTTATAAAGAAGTCGTTGAAGTAGAGAATGGTGCTTTACAATATTGAGAGTTCAACTAAGAACGAAAACGAATTTCGTTCAACTGAAAAATAAGTTGACCCCTGGTAGTTCAACTGTGGGTAGTGTAGCAGCGTTTTCATAGTTTTTTTTCAGCAACCGGGTCATTGCGACCGTATAAGCGATCTTTGATATTCTCTTCAAATACTGAGTCTTCTGGTTTTTTGAGCTTTTCATGATGATGTGGAGATTTCTGCTTACGTTTATACTTGATTGGATAACACTTCGTTTGCGACTAAATTCTTGTCAACTGTATCGGGTACTTCCGCTCCAATGGTATTGGGGAGCTCTTTATCGATGTTTGACTGTTATACTCCTTCTGCTCACGTCATTTCGAGGTAATTGATCAACGATTTTCAGCGTAAAATCACATATCGGAATTGGTAGACCATATTCAAAATCAAGCGGGCGGGTTTGACAAACATTCTTGAGGAGAGTACAAGTCTGACAGACTTTTTTATTTCCTACGGGTAAGTAATTCCGAGACCTGATAGGTCCATTTTAGTGTGGCTTCAGGCCAGGAAAGTCCACCATCGACCAGATATTTACACTACGGCAGATCTTGGAGAAGAAGAGCAATGTCTAGTTTTGGCATCCCTGCCAAACTCGTCCGTCTGTGCAGGATGACGTAGGAGAATGCACGCTGCTCCATTAAGGTCGGTAAAGATCTCACCGAGACCTTTGATGTCCAGAAAGGATTTAGACAAGGCGATGCGCTGTCATGCGATTTTTTCAACGTCGTACTTGAAAGAATAGTGCTAAACTCACGAGCAAACACAAGAGGCACTGCCTTCAAAAGTCCGCCCAACTACTCGCATACGTCGACGATATTGACATAATCGGGAGAAAGCAGCGTGATTTCAGTGGCGCTTTCGCGAGTATTGAGACGGAAGTTGCGAAAATGGGTTTAGCGGTCAATGAGGGCAAAACCAAGTCAAGCAAAAACAGCACTCAAAATCGACGTCTCCGAGAGAACGTCACCTTTGACAGATATAACTTTTAGGTAGTTAAGGACTTTGTCTACATAGGCTCTGGTATAAATTCAGACAACGACACCAGCGCTGAGAACAAGCGAAGAATAACTCTTGCCAACCGCTAAAAGGGCAATTGAACAGCAAAGCCCTCTCTCACACAACAAAAGTCACCCTTTATAAGAAAAAAAAAAAAAACACTGTGGCGCTGGCAGCCCGGTATGGGCCATGGGTGGGTCATGTAGAGTATATAGACGCCAACGCTCCGGTCCGAAAAGTCTTCGAATACGCTCCCGAGGGACAGCGCTGTAGAGGAAGGCCAAGACTCAGGTGGCGCACGCAAGTGGAAGACGACCTCAGCCAACTTAGCGTGCGAAACTGGAGGCAGCTAGCCAGGAATCGAGCTGGCTGGAGAAGCTTGTTGACTGAGGCCCAGGTCCACCCCGGACTGTAGCGCCACCTAAAGAAGAAGAAGAAGAAGAAGAAGAAATTCCGAGTAAAACCCGAAGAGAGAAATTGAATCCCACGTTCTCCTGATAACGAAATGTTTCTACTTCCACTGGGCTAATTTTTCAATTTCATGGGCTACGTCGAACAGTTAGATGTTGTCTCACAAAAACAAAAGCACAACAAAACTACGAGTAAAACAGTAGTGAGCAAATTCCTTTCAAAATATATTTTTATTTCAATTATTTTGTTTGATTTGGTACGCCGAAGCCCCAGCTTTCCGTTTCCCACGCACTGTATGTTATCACGCTGGGGTTTCGACGCGCGCTCTATCTTAAATACTAATGCATAAATTGGTATATATCTCTTCTATATTAAATAATATTAATTATTATATATATATAGTTTCATTTTTTTTCTTGTTTTCTTCATTTTTTATTTAATTACAATTCATATAGCTATGTATAGGTGTTTTTTTTTTTTTATTTCCTTTTATTAATTTTTGTCGTTTAAGAGTTATAAAAACAGAACAAAAGAAAAAGAACATCTAAAAGATGTTTCTCAAGTTCGTCTTGCCGATCGCGATTGTTAAAATCTGTTTTTTTTTTTTTTTTTTAGTTAGAGAGACAAACAGAATTTGTTTGTTCCTGTTCCGATTTCCTATAACTTATACAATAAATAAAAAAAAAATTATAAAAATGCATACAACGATTATACACTGCACGAGTAGGAGTTCTATCTGCGCGCACAAGGGAAATTGGGTTAAGATTTGGTTTAGCTTCGAAAAGGTTTGTTCTTGTTTTTTTTCTTTTTTTTTTTTTCAACAAAAACTGATGGGGGGGAGGAGGACGCTAGGACAGGTCCTAATGTCCAAAGTGTTTCAAATTTGATTTTTGTTTTTTTGTTTTTATATATATATAAAAGTCTTAAACTAAATTGCATTACGTTATTAAAATCTAAGAGAACAAAAGTAATTATACTAACTGCTAACAGACTTATGACCTACAAGCATTATGATATAGCAGTGAAAGTAGGTGTGTATTCAAATAGGTTTATGTTGCTGTTTTCTATACAATACAAACTAAGAGCTTAGTAACTAGGCTTTCATCTCAATGTATTTAGTTCTTCTGTTTGTTGATATTGTTAACATATTTGATTCGCCTACATGCTGCTGAATGAAACGATTTATATAATACAATACGACGATGAATGTGGATGGAGTTGTTGTTCGGCTGTGTTTTAGTTTTAGTATTTATGTCAGTGGTTTCAGAGTCAGGGTTTAACGATTACGACGAGTGTACTCTAAAATATGTCAATTTACACTTGGTGTAATTAAATTAAATACAATTTTAAAAATCATTTTTCTAATTGCCTAAGCGTATTAAAAGAGCGAGAAAAAAAAATTAAAACAAAATTTAGTCTCGGTTGTGGACGTGCAGTGGTTTGTTTTTCTTGTTTGCATAGCCAACTGTCATTATGTGCCAACCAAAGTTAAAAATAAAAATAAAATATTAAACAGAAACAGAAGGGCGGGTTGTGATTTGAACTAAACTTATTCAGATTTTCAATAGTTGAAAAACTTATATGTATAATCTTAAATGTATATTTGTGGCTAGAAGATGCCATTTGGGGCAGTATAACTCTGTTAAGAATCTCGCCTATGGAAATCACCGCCGTTGCTTCGTTGATGGTGAGATCTCTGGTGGAATTTATTGCCAAAGCGCTTAAAATTATTCACTTTTCGATTGAAGGTGTTACCCATTCGGAAGTGACCGCTGGTGGTATTTTGATAGCGATGGCTAGCGGCATTGTTAACCAATCTCCAACGGCGTTGGTATTGATTTTGTTGGATTTGTTGTTCTTGGAATGGATTGTAACCGGGATTACCAGAAGATTGCTTATGTGGTTTGACTTTCTTTTGTCGGCCACGATCCATTTCATTTTCATCGTCTTCCTCCCATTCACGTTTGCGCTGTAAGCGAGTTTCTTCTGTTATCTAAAATAAAAAAAATTTTTTTTTGCAGTCATCCTATATTAGAGAACCAAATTTAAATCTTACCTCTTTTTCCAATTCAGTTTTGTTGCCATTCCAACTGAGTACGGGTGCTCCATAGCCTCGATGTGATTGTTTCATTAACTCATTCACTACGGCACTCTTCTCTCCGTCCACCTTCGGTTGGAAACCATTTGATTGCTTCGCGTTGGAGTTCGCGTTTGAATTTGAATGTTTTGCAGGTCGATTAACTGGCGATGTTGATCGGGAAGTTGCAAATGGATTTCTGTATTTCCTTTCAGGAGTTGGTTCGGGGTCTGTTGAGCGGACATTTGTAACTTGCCAGAGTCCGGTTTTTGTTTTAATAACAGGCGGTGAGGGTGGTGTTGATTGTGCTTTCTTCAGTTCACTTGCAGTCATTGATGAATCAGCCGAATCGTGGGAATTATCTTCAAAATTATTTACACTTCGTTCGACGTCATTGTTAAGTGAAGTTTTCATCTTTTTCGGTGACGATTTACACACCCCTGTGGAAGGCGAAGAAACACAAGAGCTACCAATGGGATTTCCATTTCCATTTCCATTTCCATTAGATGGACAAGTGGTTCTTCTTTTGAAAAGCAAATCAAATTCGTGTTTCTTCTTCTTTTTCTTTGGAGGTTTGTTGTTCTGTGTCGAACTGGGCATCGAAACTGAAGACGATTTGACAATGTTTGTTTCTTTCTCATCCGATGATGAACCAGATCCAGTTGCTCCGGATGAATCGTCATCTGATTCGGATTCATATGGAACAAGGCTTTTGAGGGGACTTTTAATCAATCCCCCATTTGGAGTAGTTGTTGAGGTGGCAATTTCAGTTGCTGATGCAGTTAATTTCTCTTTAGAATGCAAGGGTGAGCCCAAACCCAGTTTGGGCATACTTGGCAGTGTTGTTGTTGCTGTTGTTGAACTCACTTCATTATTAGCCGATAATTTTCCACTTGTCGTAGACACCTTATCATCTTCTTCATCGTCACTGTCATTTGGCGGAGCGGATTTCACCTTATCCGTTGAGCTGGTAGCTGCACTGGCAGTTGCTGAAGATGAACAAACCGAGGTCGCTGTTGCACTACCATTCATCATTGCAGCTGAGTTCTTAAAGTGAATCATTATCTTGGAGCTGCTGGTGGGAAGCGAGCTCGGTCGATTGCTCAGTTTACTAGGTGAATTGACTAGTTTGTTTCCGTTGCCAGGGAAACCATTGGAAAGGCTGCCTGTATTGACGTTTTTGTAATAATCCGGCAATTGAGGGCCAATTACTTTTTGCTCAGCGTTGAGTTTGCTAATGACTTTTGGACTGATCGAAGACGTTCCATAGAAATTCTGGCGATTCTCATTATTACCATTGTTACTGTTGTACCCATTACTGTTCTTTTGATTGTTCTCTTTTGCCTGATCATAATTACCATTGATCTGTCCACTTGGTCGGGTACTGGTGGCTGTTTGACCGTTGTGCTGACCCGTTTCCAATTCATAGAAAATTATGTAAGCATTTGTATTTACAACACTTTGAACTGAAATTGGACGAACATAGCTGTCATCGAAGCTGTAGTAGGTTCCCGATTCAGTAAGTCCAATTGCTGTATAGTGGCCACAGTGTTGTGATGCTCCAAGATGAGTTACCATTGCTACAAGTTTATACGTCAACTGTTCGCTATTCTTTTTCGATGCAAACCTAGACAAATCCAAGCGAGGTCGTATGGTTATTTGTTTATTTAACTTTGTACCAAGCATTGAGAAGCGTTTTAATTGAATGCAGAGAGCGATTGGAGCGCGTTCTAAGCTAAATTGTTTTGTAGCTGATACCTGTAGAAACAAACGACACAGATGGGTTGAATTAATTGAAAATATTAAAAGTAGTTTTCATGTGTGTAGAACTCACCTTCTTTTTACATGATTCGCACTTGTAGCCCATGTCCTCGAGCCTTTCCCGTGAGAAATATCCCTCCAAAGCTTCCTCGATGGTATCCGCTTTGCGTATGTCTAACAGGAGGTCTTCGAAATGTTGAAAAGTTGTCGACACATGACCACAAGCAAGGCACCGTACAGCTGATTTTAAGTAACCACCAAGAATTTGATTTGGTGGTGTTGTTTCCTTACTAAACTGATCTAGATCTTTGTAGTTACGGAAACGTTGAAGATACGCCTTCTCCATAGCTTCTACTAGATAACGTAGAAATTCATGCGCATCTTCTTGTCTACCCATGATCAAGTGTCTACAAATCGACTTCAATTTAGAATAAACAAGATACGGCCGAATTGCTGATTGTTGTTGTTGGGATGAGATCAGTGTTTTAGACATGGCACAAATAATGCATCCACCTTGTGTACCGTTCTCTTCTTCACATCGATCCATGTGAATCGTGTCGGACATAAGCCAATTTGCAATCGCCGGCACGTGAAACAATGCCTGCAACGTTGAATTCAGATAGCAGGTATTGCCAACATTCATCATGCCGGCGCCAACGTGCCATTTACGATTGGAGCTCTTCCAACCGATTTGTATGTTCTCTCGCGGGAACAATATCCGCTTGGGCTGTGGCAGTTCATTGGAGTTTCTTTGAGATTTTTCTGTAAAAATAAAAAGTTTAGAATGAAATATGCTGCAGCAATCCATTTGATATAGAGTATGTTTGTTTCATTGATATTTGTTCAATGGGTCATACTGCATACAACATACTTAGATGCCTCAGAATAGCACAAGCGTATTTGCTCAAAGAACAACTATTGATGGACGGCGTCTAGAGTGCTGAATGGTTTAAAAGTTTCGTGATGGAGATGGGATACCCGAAAATGAAGTGATCATTTCCGCCGCCCAGTTCAATTTCTGCACACCAGAAAACGCTGTGACAGTAACGACCATGGAAAATAGTACAGTGGTAAGATTAAACGTCATCCTGCGAAGCCCTGAGAATAGAAGACACTTCATATTGTTTGGTAGTATGAAGCGGGAAAAATTCTCTTAATCTACAGAACACCAAATTGGCAAACAAGAAGAAGATGCACAAGGAATTGTCAGGTTTAGATGAGGTAATTTGGCGGGCCAATCAATATGGACGGACATATATAAGAAAACGCATTACTACAAGGTTTTGATCCGTAAGCGTAATTCATCATTGGAGTACTGGCGGTAATCTTCAAAAGAATTGGGGGTGTGCTGGGAGGTGGTGGACTCGCCTTCTAGAAATCGGGCCCAAGGCCATTTAAAAAGTTGTGAAAAACACTGACATGGACCAAGAAGCACAAAGACTCGTCTGCAGAATAATGAGCACCTCCACGGGTTCTGGAAGATTAAAGCCCATCAGAGGCGTGATGAGAAGAGGCAAACTTCACTCTTCCCAACCTTACAAAGATAATTTCCGATTGGAAATTAAGTTTTCCAACAAAAGTTTTCCAGAAAACAAAACAATTCTTCGCGAAGAAAAATATTGAAGTACTGGAATGGAAACTTTCCTGGACTCAACTAATCACATAGTTTCGGTTTCGTGATGCATAACTTAAAATCTTCATTGCATAATCCACCTGCACGACAAAAACCAATTTCGATATGAAATAAGAAAATATTCAGAATACTCATTGAATCACAATCTATCACACTTTAAGCAAGCGGAGAACCTCCATCAAATATATTTGTATACACAATGCTTTTGCAGAGACTCCTCCTATCAAAAACATGAAGTTTTATGATATGTTCATGAGCTCAACGAGTAGAAAAAAACGGAAGAGCAGAGGCTTCTCGAAAAGAGTACAAGAGTACACAATGGAGAGATGTTACTGCCGGAATGCAGTTCGAAACTTTAATTAGAGGGGACATGCCAGGGTCCAAAATCAGAATGGAAGTGTACAAAGATGGACATGTACAATAACAAGAAGAATCCCAGTCGCTGCTGTATGGCAATATGGCAAAATTTCGATGAAGGCAAAAATACCGCTGTCAGGCGGAATGCATCATTTGCCTTAAACGAAAACAACAGATGAACTTCATCCTTTGACCTAGACGAATTGTAACAATATAAATGTTATAGCCTTATAAAGCTGCTGGTGTAGACCGCCCGTTTCTAAGCTATTTAAACCAGCTCCAATGCAACTATAACTGCATCAGCACAAGAATAGATTGCTTTCAAGATTAACAACGGATTACTGACAGAAATAACTCGTAGATTACGATAGTAAATATTAATAAAGTACAACTACAGAGCTTCTGCCATCAGCGACCCAAATATGTTACCACAAACAAATAAAAAAAAAATCGGAGGAAAGATCAAAACGATACGCCAGACAATGAAAGCCGGTATAGACTTATGCGGAGCTGTCGCTGCTGAAAACTTCTGTGTGATCAAAGATGTTTAACTAAAGTCGAAGGTAAGAGGATCACCTTTCCGGGAATCGTACAAGATAAATGTCACTGGCCCCAACCACGGCTTGAAAAAGCCTGGAACCTTTTCATCGGGAATACAGAAGTGTTTTACAAAAATGATGTTCTGAAGATCTATCAAAATATTACAAGAACTTGCCAACTGACTCAAAAGAATTGCTTTCGACTGACTCTTTAACAGCGAAGAACAAGGTTTGGGTGGTGAGGTCCTATTAGTGAAGCCTGACATCGTAACTAGAGATCAAAAAAAGGTACTGGAACAGATGGGCGCCCTATGGAATCAGTAAAAGTGGCGAGAGGATTTGTAAAATATAAATGTTTGCCTTGTGAGTTCGATTTCAGTCCGATTAACAAGAAGTAGGTTAAAGATTTACAGCGCCAGTAATACTTTCATCAGTCTTCTTAAAAACGGACTGTTCAACGATGATCTCCATTCACTAAGCCCCATGTGTGAGAGGCTATGAGTACCCATCCAGGCATAGCTTTGCTTTGGCAATCCTATTACACTCGCCAGATTGTGCAGAATTAATATGGAGAACTTCCGCTTTGTAACGGTGGAGGGTGATCGCTGTCTGATGTGATTTCTGCGTTCTGGGTTAGTTGATTTTGGAACAGAATCGGAAAAGATGGTTTGGACTGGGAATATGGTAACTTTTTAGGTGCAAGATTCTTCGAGTGATTTTGGGGACATTTGCGTTGTCGAAGTTTGGAGGAGGAGATGTAACAGCGATTTCTAAAAGCTCCAAAAGATCATGAACTTGATTAGAAAAATGCTTATAGGCCGCCTAAGATGACTGGGACATGTAGAGGGGCGGATAAAGAAGATCTGACTCTAGATAGCCTAAAGTGATAGCCAACTGTTAAAGACCGATTTAACCAAAGAGGTTCATTGGTAGAAACCCAGGCTGTTTTCAGACTGATATACATGACCAATTATGAAGGCACAACTGCAAGTAAGTAGTAAGCCGATGACTCGTTCTACAGGAACGTGGTTGGTGGAATAGGTAAAGTAAATATCCGATTCCCAAGTGTGATCCGAAAAGAGTGTTGGCCAATTTAAACGAGCGCAAACAGCCCTACCAAAAGGCGAGGTGCTATTGTCCTAACCTTTTCAAAAGAACATTTGTTCTCACTCAGCAGAACTGCTTGAAGGCACACAATTTTGCTTCTGTTACCAACAACTGATTCCAATTATTTATTCCGCACAAAAAAGTGACAAAGAAACTGAACTTATTCGCTGTTTTACTGAACAAAAAACCACCGCATTTATCCACTCATATGATGGATACAACATTGTAAATAATAACACAAGGTGCGTCTCCACGCACATAAAGATTTCGGTTGCTAGATAGCAGCGCAGTAACAAGTTCGAATATGTGATTATCAGACTGATTAAGAGCAAAAAGCACACTGTGATCCGAGACACTCTGAGGCTGAGTTCTTTGTAACAACAAACTCGAAGGAGCTAACCGAACTTAGGCTCAAAGTTAACGATTTTCTACTCGAACAAAAGGAGCATTTAAGAATACCCTGCCTTAAATACTCTACCGTTCAATACCAATCACGTCGTCAACACACTAAAAATACTCCACTAACCACGTTATTGCTGCTGGAAAACCTTGCCTACATACCTGTACTGGCCATTCATTGGGCTAAATTACCATTTTCCGCTTATTTACAGATGAAAAAAAAAAAAAAAACAACAACAACAAAATTGTTACCCGCAACTTGCGTATTTTTTATAGCACAACACCACTTGGATGTTAATCTCTACAACGGAGTCTTCAAACACTCATCTGTCAAAGTGACAGTTGTTGCGCAAATATAAGTTCACATAGTACTCACCAGAGGTCGTCGCCGCTGACGAGGAGGAGTTATGGTTGTGATTGTTGTTGTGGGCGGTTGCTGCCATCGCTGAACTTTGATTTGTCTCTTTGTCACTTCCTCCATTCATGGTCGCTGGTGTAGTAGGGGAAGACGTTGTAGTTGTTGTTGCGCCTGCTGCAGGTGCGTGCATTAATTTCCCGCTATTCCCAGACAACGGTGACGATAATTGTTGGGATGGTGTTGTTGTCGCCGCCGTCATTGTCGTGGGCTTAAGTACAATGTATTTGGATTTCAAGTTGTCAAGGACTGATTGATTATAGTTCTTCACTTCCTCGTATTCGATTTTGGTTAGGAGGACACGTTTGGCAGATGCCACTAACTTACTTTGGAAGCTTTCGTCATGATGATGGTGATGATGGCCGCCGCCACCAATTGTCGATTGATTGACACCGGATCCGCCAGACGTTGCAGACAAACCGACATATGGAGAATTGGCCAGCGAGTCACGTATTGCGGCGTTTACGTTAGCTGCTGCCGATTCACACACTACCGACACGGGCATTGTGCTATAGATTTACGACGAGAAAACACAAGAAAAAAAAAATAAATAAATATGAAATCGGCGCAGGGGTCGGCGGAAAAGTCTTTCTCTTTCTCCTTCTATAGGCGAACGGGTGGGCCACAATACTTTTTCGTGTTTGCAAACACCGAGAGGAGCACTTGTTTTCGTTTTCGTTCTATTTTTCCACCTTTTACTTAGAAGTCACGGATTCTTTTTTGTTTTGTCCTATTTGTGGTTTTTATTTTTTTATTTGTGAATTTTTCTTTTTACTTTCTTTGTCTGGCGTTTCTTTTCTCACTGCAACGACGACGAATGCGAATGCGACTACGACTACGACGACGACGATGGTGATGGTACCTTCCGTGTTGCAATTTCTCCGTCATCAACATGCGAATTGGTACGTTTACGAGAATCGGCACATTTACAGCGTTCCGAAAGGTTAAACTCTAACGATTATAATCGAATAATTTTCAGCATTGTGTTTTCCATATTTTCGCGCTAATTTTTATTGTATTTTGCGTAATAAAAACACGAGAAAAATTTTCCCGACCACATGTACTTGGACGAGCTGAAAAAGACAGAATGCTTGGAGAGATGCCATAAAAAATAATCGAATTTAGTTTTTTTTTTTTTTTGGAAGTTAAATTCGAGTTCGAAAATGGCCGACACGAAAAGTGTGTTTACCTTGGCATGCTGATGATTTATTTGTTGGTTGATTCTTTTTTTTATAGGATGTTACTGTGATGGCAATGCTTTGGGATGTTGGCGTATATTTTGATGAAATTTATTGTGAAAGAAAAATTGTAAAAATAATTTCTACAATGTTTTGATGGCTTTCTTTTGATTTTGTGGGAAAAGAGCGCGTTTGACATAGGCATTTTGGAATTTGCCTTAGACATCTAGGTGATGAAAATTGAACTAGACATAGTGATGCCAAGTTAATTTATTTTTATAGTAGTCTGAGCTAAGGGGAATAAAACAAGTTATGTGGTTTATCACATAATACGATATTTTTACGAATTTTTAAAGCAGAGGTGCATTCCACTAGTCATTGAAGATATCGAAATGAAGTACTGGGATTTACGCATGTTTTTAGTCTTGAATATCTGTAGCCAAGGTCGATAAATTAATTATACCAACTGATTTGCTATTTAAATAATTAACAGCGACGGAAGCCTGGTGAATGTCACATTTGACAGTGTTATCAGCGATAGAACTTTCCAATGTTGCCACCATGGACTACGAGTATTGATAACGTGGTGGGAAACGCACACGTCGATCTTATTTTGTACTCCTGGTAGAAGCAAATTATACAGAATTGAATGACGAATTTTAGGAACGTGAATTCAAAGATCTCACTCACTATGATTTCGCAACGTCGAAAGGTGGTACCGCAGCACTCTTACCCCAATTGTTCTTATGTAGGAAAGTTTTCAAACGATCTACGGACAATTTGGTTGATCGTCGATACCTATTAAATCTGAAATCCTCACTGGACGATTGCGAAAGCCGAATGTACTCGATCTACTTGTACGAAAACGTTGTTACAGCTCTGAACATAGGGCTGGGCGCAAATATCCTTCACGTCGTGACAAGATGTATTATTGGGCCTTAAAAACTACATGTGACCATGGACAAAACCCGTCTTCTTTTGCATAGATCTCTTGTAAGGTAGAAAAATTGCTGGAATTCGAATGGACCAGCTCAACATCATGTCATCGTAGCCCAAGCATCACCAACAGTAGTCGATCGTCTGATAACATTTGATTGTTGCTTTCGGAACTCTACGCCAACGCTCAATCCATTTGATTGTGGATGGTATGTTGTAGTTTAAAAATGTTTTACACTTCCGCCAATACGGCTACCTCGAATTGACGACCTCAATTGCTGGTTATATCAAGTGGGATACCAAAGAGCGCTATCCCAGCACTGACTTAAGGCAATGCGACCGTTTCAGCACTAAATTCTTTACGGGATTGCTGACAATCGATCTACTCAAGTCGAGCAGTAAGGATTGCCTTTGAATACAGGCAAAGGATCTTTGATAACCATGTTTTGTTGGCCGAAACGATGGTCTATTGATCCGTAGTCCCCCTGCGTTGACCTGTTATGCCGTTGAACTTTGTTGCGCTGGCAAAACCCACAAATACTCAAATATTGAGCAACATCCGGCCCTATTAAAGGCGCTTCTCATCGCTTTTTGGGCTGGATGCGTTAGCTAGTGCAACTTTTGGATCAATTGACGACAGAAAGTAAGCGGAAAAAGGTCGAATGTTATCCCCAGATGGGCCGCAGTATAAAAGGTGTGTTGCATTCGAAATCGTATTTATCGTATTAGCGATGTTTACTCAAATTCTCTAAAAGCCTTCCCTCGAAGGGAATCAGTTTTGGATAACTTTCCCTGCTTTGCACAAATTTTAAGCGATTGCAAGCTTAAGTCGAATAATGATACTCATCAGATTATCGGCCGTAAAATCCAAGTGTTCACTGCGCACAAATCAATCTATGGAAATATTATAAAATTTGCATGAAAACCAATCGCCTTGTTTTAATCTCTTTTTGGCATTGGAGGTATTGGCTTTGTAATTTCCGTTCTTGACGGAGCAATATACATTCACCTTCTTCTTCCTGAGCAGTTGAAAGAGCTCGGCAGAGAGTCAAAAACTTACGTGGCCTCTATAGATGCTATCATATGCGCCTTTGAAACCGATGTTTATCGACAGCTTTGGCATGTTAGGTACATGGTGGCGTAAAAGTTTGTCACCCAATGTTATTTGGCTGTAATTCTATTTATGAATGAAAACTGTGGTTCTGCTCTTGGACTATGTTTTTTTGATGTTTTACATTTTTTCCATTAAGTCGGGAAAATGATATTGGCTAAGTGGCCACCGTTAAAATTGATGACTTTTCGGGCCCGATTTATGGCATTTTCCATCACACTTGCCAGAACTTAACTTCCGGTGACAGGTCCTTGCATTCTTGACGGATGTTCTCTTTCAGGACTTTAAGAGTCTGAGGCTTGTTGACATACACTCGTAACTTCAAAAAAAACCCACAAAAGAAAGTGTGGAATGGCTAAATCAGGCAATCCTGTCGACCAGTGCAAGTCGCCAACACGAGAGATGCAGCCCTCAGAATTTTGGTTGTGGCTTACGCAGTATGCACCATGGCAACAGGATCCACATGTTTTCCAGTCCCAATTCACCCAATTGATGAAAGTGACAGTCGTTAAGCATGGCTCCTTAGCGCTCGCCGTCTTCAGAAGTCGTTTGGTCCGCATTGTTTTGAAAACATAAGGCCCGATGGTGTCTACACCGGAAATAGCACACCATGCAGTAACTTTGATTTTCGGTGGCCCAGGAACGATAATTTTATCTATGCAAATATCCACAGAGATGGAAATGGGCCTCTTCGCTTATGATGATTTTCGAGGTGTCCGAGATGGTTTGAGCGTAGGTTACACGCGCTTGGCGGTCAACAGCTATCAGCTGATGCACTGTCTATACTTTATAAGGGAACTTCTCATAGTCTTTCACCAAAATTCTCTGTTAAGACCGCCGAATCATGCCCAATTGCGAGGCACGTCGTCTAGTCGAGACTCCGACACCTTCAATCAGAGCTGCGATACCCCAGCAGAACGGCTGTGAGTATCTCGTGTTGTCTCATGCTCTTGTAGGCAAGCGGCTAAACGTCGTACTGTTTGCCCAGTTGATGTCGGACGACCGGGAAATCTGCGCTGAAATTCACGCTGCGCTAACACCACCGACGAATTATTCCGCTTTCCTTAGGAGTATAGCGATTCATATCTTTTTGACGTGTATTTTGCATCAGTTCATATCACATACGTCAAAATAGAATTGACATTTGCCGCCATTTGCAAAAATTATAGCATCTTCTGATAGCGTTCTGACTTTAGAGCCACCTAGTTCATCTGCTTCCTTTCTAGACTTGCCTATCTCAATTTGCTGTCGAACTAGAAGTTTTTTATTGGGGCGGGGTTTCAAACCCATTATAAGTGATGCCATTAGTTTTCTAGAATAAACTCTGGCGGCATCGGACTTTGAGAGGAAACTTAATTGTTGAACCCCTTGATGGTCTGTTGCAATTGGAGCCCTTCGACGTTGAGCTTCCTCACAATAGTTCAATGGTTTTGTGCTTTCAAATGCCCTCATCCGTAACTTGGATGCAACAAGATAATGGTCAGCGTTAAATTGTTAGCTGCTTGATAAATTCAAACGTTCAAAACGCTGGAGGAGTGGTTTGTCGATTGCAATATGTGTGATCAAATTGGTTGACAGCTTGTTGATCACGAGCCAAGAATCAGGATCGAGTATGTACCATATGAGAGCTGTACATTCCGACCACATTACAAAAGATGCCCACATATCCTAGCTTGGCACTAGAATGGTCAAGCATGAGTTTTAGCTTATATTAACTCCTTTATTGAGGCGTTGGGATGATTACCCTTAACCTGAAGAATTGTTCCCTTAGTCTTCCCCTGTTGCCGAATCCATATCCAAATAAATCTTTCCACTGCTGTCCTCGTGAGCTGGTTGTATGCAACGATAGTACATTTGGCAGATTGTCATTCTGTCTTGTCTGCCTTATAACAGTCGAGAATCTCCGCTAGTTGGCCAGATGCACGATTTTGGGAGTCAGTTCATTCTGACGTGTCAACATGAACTAGCACTAATATCTAGTGCCAAGGTACAATGGGGACATTAAGTGAAGAACACCAAATTTGGAAATATTGTGAAGAAGTTTGAAGTCCGGTGGCTATAATGGCAAGGCGCCGCCAGATTCTTTGACGAATGAGTTTCATTCAATCTTTCTTATATCCCCGCATTCTATCAGAAAGCTATCAAGGAGGCTAGTTCTAGAATGCATAAAAATGGGTCTGCAATAAAGGAATTTGTTTACGAAGGCTTTGTAGTGAGCCCCAGATAATGTGAAGAATAATCCAAATACCAGTCAGTATTTAAACTTAGGTTCTAGCCCACAATTACAGTCCAAACAAACACTAAGAAAAGTTCGGTCCACGGATACAGGTCTGCGGGTTGTCATTTTGGATCGTCTGCTTTTGAGCGTTTCTTCTTATTAAAAATCAAAAACATCATTGTTTCTAGCTAATAAGTTAAACCAGTCAAAAGATTAGGCTTTTCAAGAGCCTTAGGTCTTCAAAAGCCTTTCAACTTCAACCTCAATACACTGATTAGTAAATAAACATGCCAACTGTTCTACTATTCCTCATCAGCAATGTACATATCTCATTAATACCCAATCATGCTTGAAATGAGAATTGAATTAGTTCACTCTTAGATGTGTATTAGTATTTTCGCACTTACTCGTATACACACCCACCCTCAGGGCTGTTTCACCCTCGCGATTTGGCAAAAAAAAAGAAGAAAAATCCATGCCTCCTCCTCTTCCTATTTCGAGGACAGAAAAACTGAATGTAAACACTTGGAGAGCGGAACTAATACGGAAGCGGTTATGATTCTGGTTTTCGGAATTCCTCCCCAACCCAACTCAACAGCTTCCTCCAGCTCCTCCATAACCATGTCGATTGGTGGAGTGGAATACAACTCAATCGTCTGGTTGGAAATATCCACTGCTGCCATTCATGTGCTACTCATCACAGATCGATGAAAGTGGAAGTGGAAGGAAGTTGAAGTGCCAGCTCTTTCCATCAACGTCGTCATCAGTCGGTCGTTCAGTTAGTCCGTTGTTGGTCGTCATAACATCGAACTAGGGCCTATGCTAGTCGTTAAAACGTGACCAGAAACCCAATGAGCCATTTAATATTTGCCCGACATGTCCTTATTACACCGAAAAACACTTTATATTGATTGAGTCATTAACGCAAATCCTTTGCACTACATTTACCTTAGTTGCCAGTCGCCTGAAGTTGGGTCTGACCGAAAATACCCGCCTACTTCTCCATATGCTACCGCAGTGGCAGACATCTGTTCTGTTGGGTTGACGAAATTTCTTTACGCCCCAGTGAGTTCGCCTCTAGTCCCAGATTGACCTGTCAGCTCTCATTTTTCGACTACTGACGACAAAGTTCCCAAAACGAAAACAAACCAACAATGAAGGGCAAAGAACTTAAGGGACATTGTAAAGGGACGGTGGGGGTTGCAAGTAACTGGTTAAATGGTGGTGCATAGCACCCCCCTACCTGTCTTTAATGCAGACAAGTTTGTAAGTCTGTCGCTCTACGGATACATGTTTAAATATTTTTCCAACCATGAACAGATTTTCAAGAGGTACGGCCACCAAATAGCTGCTACTGGGAACTGACAAGGGACGGGTAACTGTTAGTCCTTATGCGGGGGTAATATTCCTACCAGTACGTACAAGGGTGCTTTAAATGAAGCCAAAATAAGTGCCTTAGTCAGACGTAAGTACTCGTACTTTCGACAACATTTCGGGTGATTGTCAATTTGACATGGCGTCCTTGAAAACTTTAACACTGATTATGTTGTTTGCCTTGGATGTTTTAGAGAGTTGAGAAGCGAATACGATAGTGTGAAAAGCAGGAAAGAGGAAACAGTAGAAAGAAACAAACCACTGTAAGTTTGCCGGGCACTTAATTAAGAGGACAACACAAGTGGTTGGCTTTGCTTGGAAAAAGTTCAAAGATGTACGAATATCTGGTGCATATGGGATACAGATTTTTGTGTGGCTTCCACCACCTGGACCCTTAAATTTGTTACCGCACAGTCACGGATGAAAGGGAAGTTTTACTGCACATTTACATGGGACACGGTAAGTGGGGATTGGTGGGAATTTCCAAGCTTTGCCAAACTTTTGCTTGGGTAAGTAATTAAGAGATCTTCTGTTTTATTTTTTTAAGTTTTTCGATGGAGGATGAAAGAGTTATACTTTGAAGCTATGTTGACCTTTGGGATAGTTGGAAACCAGTTAATTGATGGTGTCTTATGACCTGAAAGGACTTTCGAGTTTTACTTGACATACATTGTTAAGAGTGGATGCGGTGAAGGAAAAATGCAATTTGAGTGCAACAGCCATGAACTGAAAACTAGGAGAGTTAAAGATACAATTAAATGAAACCAGTAAGTCCGGATTGTTGGATGAGTTTTAAGGTTATGTCGTATTTCTTTAATGCTCTCTAGTGTGTTTGGTTGGCAACAATACAGACAGATGTAACTGCAGATACTTATTCAGTTAGCTCATAAGACTAAGTTTTGTAGTTCAGACTTTAAGTGATTTTTTTCAATGGTTGTTAAGACCTTATAATAGGCTTTTGAGTTAGTCAAAAGTTATGTATTCGTACCCAACTTGTTTTGAAGTATTATCTAGAGAATCGCATACGAGATATTGCAGTTGGTAGAGTATTTCTGGTATATTACTATCGGAAGATATAGCCTATATGACACCACCTCCGATAGCAGATTCAGGCTAATCGATTTTGCGGCAGGCCGAAATATTGTTGCAGCTAGTACGCGGTTTCCCCATCTCGATATTCACAAGGGGACTTAAACAACTCCTGATCAATCAACCGTCAGCCAGATTGACCACATTGCGAGCGACGCAAGACACTCCTACAATATTATGATCACTACCTTGTTATAGCTAAGGTAAGGTTGCATATATCTCGAACAACGCCAAGACAAGCTAATATTGTGAGGAATTTCGACGTCAGACGGCTACAATCGCAAGAGATCGCCAATTCCTTTTCCGATCGAGTCTCCCTTAATCTCTTAAGAGGACCCTTGCCGCAAGCATCAAGCATCGAAGACCAGTGGCAACACTGTTAGAAGGCCGTCAGAGATTCCGCTAACGAAGTTACGGGGTTCACTGACCGCTACAACGAAACGCCTGGTTTAATGACGAATTCTGACAGACACATGAAGCTATGCAAGACGCAAGCATTGCGGCGTTTCAAAGGAAGACTAGAGCTGCTCACGAAGTTCTACCAAAAGGTAAACAAAAAACACGCCACGGGCACAAGCCCCGAACCAAAGCCTGAAGAGACGAATAGGGGAACATCGTAGTAGAGTCGCAGTCGATGCTTCGGATCTGGAAAGATTATTTCTGTAAACTGTATAACGGCGATGATGGAACAAATACCGCTGTCAGTCAGAATGAGCCTTACAACAATTCTGTCCACCCGACCTGGATGAAGTGAAGATAGTAATATCTGAGCAGAAGTCCAACAAAGCTGTTGTAGCTGACGACCTGATTACCGAGCGCTTCAAAGCGGCAGGCGATGACTTGGTAAGGAGCATACACCAAATCATCTGTAAAATATGGTTGGACAAAAGTATGACCTATGAATGGAACCTCAGCACCTTTTTGACCCTCTGAACTTCGCCAACTACAGAGGCATCAGTCTTCTTAACATCTCATACAAGGTCTTATCTTATCTGCCTGAAGCCGTTCGTCAACAACCTGATTGATCCATATCACTGTGGTTTAAGGCCACGAAAGTCCACCATCGACCAAATATTTACACCAGCATACGCGAGGGTGATGGCGCGATAGTTAGCTCACTGGACTATCATGCAGAGAGTCCGGGTTCGATTCCTGGCTGGGTCACCAACAATTTTTCAAATCGCCATCACCCTTTCGGCGGGCAATGGCAAACTCCCGAAAGTAAAATTGCCTACGAAAAAGCTTCTTAGGAGTGCCGTTCGGACTAGGCGATACGCACCGCTCAGATGTGACAAAAATTACAACATGAGCAACACAAATGAGTGTCCAGAAGCTAGGCTATGGCCCATACCGGGCGCCATCATCTATAGAGACGAGCTATACAGAGCAATTTATACTTTCGGCATCTCTACCAAACTCGTCCGTCTGTAGAGGATGAAGATGGAAAATGCGCGCTACTCCATCAAGGTCGGTTAAGATCTCACCGAGACCTTTGATGTCAAAAAAGGATTTAGACAAGGCGATGCGCTGTTATGCTGTCAACATCACTCTTATAGAATAGTGCAAAACTCACGCGCAGACACAAGGGGCACAAACTTTCACTCGCAAGCGTCGATCATATTGACATATTTGGAAGACAGCAGTGGCGCCTTTGCAAGTATTGAGATGGAAGCGGCGAAATTGGGTTTGGCGGTCAATAAGTTCAAGACCAAGTTATACCGTCAAGCTGAAAGGACGCCAAAAGCCGGCATAACGTCACCCAGATATTACTTTGAAATAATTAAGGACTTTGTCTACCTAGGCTCCGTTATAAATGCAGACAACGACACCAGCGCTGAGATCAAACGAAGAAACACACTTGCCATTCGCTGCATATTTGGACTAAGAAGTCAATTGACTAGCAAAGCCCTCTTTTGAATAACAAAAGTCTCCCTTTATAAGACCTAAATAATCTCTGTCCTGCTCTATGGCGCAGAGGCATGGGCATTATCAAAAACCGATGAGGGTGCTCTTGGTTGCCTTACGGGGAAAATTGTTCGAGTGATCTTCGCGCCCGTCTGCATTGACGGTGAGTGGAGGAGGAGATACAACAATGAACTGTATCCAACTACTAAGATGCCTGGATCATGTAGAGTCGATGAACACCAATGCTCCGGTCTAAAAAGTCTTCAAATCTGCCCCCTAGGGACAGTGCAATAGAGGAAGACCGAAACTCTTGACGCTTTGAAAACGAATATTCGTAACGGTCTAGTTATTGGCCGAATGTGCCGAAAGTCATCGAAAGCTTCCACTGGCATCGCCTTTCAAGGATGCACTTATCGTTCTGCGTCCCCATATGTCTTGCGTCGAATGCAATATTGACCGCCCTGTCATCGTAATATAGAGATGGGGAAGCCGTGTGCTAATGTTATTCCACCTCACAGCAAAATCAATTAACATAACCCTGATTTAAGATGTTGTGTAGCGTTCCTTTGGAAAGTCCTACAAAAGTTATGAGATGTCCTCAATTCTTTGCTGCGGATCTTTATGCGCGGTTCACCTTGGAACAGATAATGGGCGTACATTTTGGAATCAGTCACACTATGAAGTTTGCCATTGAACCAATAAGATTGGGGATTTCTGAAAGTCGTTATTGACATTAGCTCCAAATGCATTCAAGAAGCTCAAATAAGTTATCTGGAATTTATTCCTCGTGCGTACCCTTTTTGATTACTAGTCATTTCACACAGAGTGTTATGGTGTTATCTTTTTCTTCAACACTAATGCTTTAAAGATTATTTGGAAAAGTCTAAATGGACGAGGACGGCACGTAACCACAATTGTGAAGTTGTAGTAATAACATTGGACATCGGCAGGTTGTTACGGATCTAGGCTCGGATCCTCTAGCAGCACAGAATCACATGTCCAACTTAAAGCATTAATTCAATTGTGACTGGTTCTGAACATTTTATGATATATGATCTATAAATACAGGCCAGATCAAAGGCGGTGAAATATTTTTAACATCGCTAGACCTAAACATTTTGTGACATTTTTTTGCGACATTTTTAAAATATTGTTGCGCCGCTGACCTGCAAAAGCTAAAATATAAAACGAAAGAGTTTTGCAAATTTTGTGAAACTCACGAAATTCACGCAGCACGCCTGTTTGTTTACCATTTTTTGACAGCAAAGAACGGTGAGTTCTATTTGACGACCCTGTCAGTGCACCGACGAGCTTGTCAGCAATAGGATCAAGCAGAGGAAGGGAGACAAGAAAAGAAAAATCTGCCGTTTCCTGTGACGTAGAACTTCTCCAAATAAAAGCGGTTTGTTAATTTGCAGTGAATTTCAGCGTTACAATGGCAGTAAAACATAAGAAGCGGATAATTTAAAAAGAAAAACAGAAAATAAACAGCAAGTGTTGACAACTGGATGGCACTTAAAATGTCAATGTCAATGTAGACAGCACAATATAGCGACGAAAATTACCAAAATTTAGTTCCATTTTACAGCGTCCTTTCAAGCAGTTATACCTTATAAGCAGGAACCTTTTTCTGTAAGCCAAAATGTCCTTTCATGTGCCCGAAAAAAATGGCCGATACCAAAATGATGCAATCGTCACAAGTGATTGAATCGGACTTACATATCGTAAAAGTTAATGAAGAGGTGTTCTTTTCTGTTTAAAAGGCGGATAGATTCAACCTTGATTCAAAGAGAATTTTCGTCATGATTATATCACTCCACTAAGAACTGAAAGGACCTCCACCAGCCACTAACAGGCGTTCTTCTGTGCTGAAAGAGCTCAGAAAACAAAAATTAAAATTCTACCTGATGCTATCGTCTCATTGGGGTTTTTCTCGATAATAAGAAAGGTCCTTCTACTGCTGAAAATTCTTAAACCCGACCGTAATCGGGAGCTGTTTTCTCTAAAATACTTAAAGGACAGATACTAAAATAAAACACAGCTCCCCCTTTTTTTTTTTCCTAAATGCCACTTAAAAAACACTCAAGTTACACGCTTAGTCGGCCGACTTATGATATCCTTATGTTGGATTCAAATAAAAACACCCTCCACCCACCTGTATGGGCATTTAAAATCTCTACTCGGTTACATCTACCACCCTGACATCATTCCAAATTTGATTGCGATTCAAATTACTTTTGGGACTACAAGTGTAGTCCCTGCCAAATGGACGGGCTTAAGCTGGAAGAGCAACAAGAAAAACCCTTCAAAGATAATCCGTCATTCGTTAAATTACTTTCCCCGATTTACAATAAAGTCCAACAGACTCTGGTTACTTAATTTCAAAGAACCTAAAACAGTTCAAGTACTCTATTTCGTTTTCAGCGTTTTCGACTTTTTTTAAAATACAACAAAATTCAGGCATTCGATTATTTACTGGCAGCGACCGTAAAAATGGCATTACCACTGACAAAACGATGTCGTAAATCAGCACAGTGCCACATAAAAGTGAATACTCCATTCATTCGTCCCCAAAACACTACACTCATGTGATGTGATGTATGAGTCGAAAACTATGCCAAAAGATCAATATCAATCAACAGAGCCACCAAACACGACTAAGGTTCAATCGAGTTCCAAATACTCGTATCGGCCTTCATTGAGGAGGGACATAAACATGAAAACCCAATAACCATAAATCCAGGAGTTCCATTGTAGGTCCCTAATCTAATCTTCGACCCCTTAAATAAGGCCTTGTAGACCCCATGGGGTTATGTCCTAATTTAGCATACGGGCCAATTCAAACACATCAAAGGATCCCGGCCAATGGCTCATTTTGTTTATGATGTGGCAGCAAGGACATAATAATTCTATTTCGTGGTTGACAAAAACCAAAAGATACAAGTACATTGTTGGTTTGAGTGTGTGTTCTTTGTTCCTGTGGCAAAAGGACAACCTGATTAGCTGAATTAAAATTCAATTAAAAATCGAATGGCGACAATGAGCGTGGCTCGTTTGAAAATAGAAAACATTTTTGTTGACTCAATAATTGTATTATCCCGGGGGATGCAGCACAGCGAATGCCCATCCTATTAAGGATTGGGGAAGGTGGTAATGTAATGAATGAAAATTAAACGAGAAAAATTCAATTAACCGTAAAGCTGGTCATTATCTCTGGGAAACCATTTTTTTCTCTGGCCGGTCAATATTGCAGCCCACCAACTGAGAGGCCTTTGTGCGGCTAATCGGCACTGTTCAATTTAATTAAACACTAATTTCTCGTCCCTAAAAGCGTATTGCCGGGATAAACTGATAAAATTGGGGGAGCTGCCATATATAACAAATTTAATGGTCGCCATTATGGGAAGTTGTGCGTTTAAAGGTCACGTTGTGGGTTCGCTAGTTGTTTGGTGTTGTGTATCCTTTTTGTGGTAAAACAAAAGGTACTGCCACCAAGTCAATAATGAATATTTTCCGTATTAAGCCGGAGATATGAGATCTTACAAGTTGAAAGGGGAAAGGTTACAATTTTGAACGTGGGCCTTAAGTTTGAGAAATTTATTGAATTGCTAAAACGTGTGATAATATTTGTGTAACCTTACCACGAGCCACCTGCACTAAAAAAGGCTAATTGTGATGTGGCAAGAAGAAGACACAATAACTATTCTCTTTTAACATCAAAAACAATGCCGGTGACATTTAGGAGCTCTCTTAAAATGCTGTCGAGCGTAGGCATTCTGGTTTGAGTTCCAGGTTACTATTGATATTATTAAACTGACAAAAAGTAAAGATTCGATCTATCGATACTCATCTTTAAGACTTATCCCGATGAAGTCAGCATTGGGTCGGAAAATTGAATTCAAAATGTCTTATGTGAAAATGCAAGGCATTCCAGTTCGGGGGGGTCCCTTAACGTTGGTTGGGGCCTAGCTCCAACAAGCTCACTTTTGTTGTTCAAGCGAGGGGTTTTGGAGTCAATTGCCTTAAAGGAGCGATTGGCAAGAGTTGTTTTTAACTGCTCTGATGCAGTTATCTGAATTGATAGCGGAGACTAGATAGGCAAAGTTCTTAACTACCTCAAAGTAATATCTGGTTGACGTTCTGTTGGTTTTGGGCGTCCATTATTCTTTCGCCGCTTCCGTCTCAATACTTGTAAAAGCGCAACTGACATCACACTGCTTTCTCCCGATTATGTCAATATCGTCGGCGTATGCTAGTAGTTGGACGGACTTTTGAAAGATTGTGCCCCTTGAGTTGTCTCGTGAGTTTTGCACTAATCTTTCACGACTGATGTTAAAGAATTTACATGACAGCGCATCGCCTTGTCTAAATCCATCCTGAGGTTCCATTCATCGGGCATACTTCCGTCCGACCATATTTTAAAGAGGAGTTGGTGTATGCTCCTACCAAGTCATCGCTTGTCGCTTTGAAGCGCTCGGCAGCCAGGTCGTCAGCTCCAGCAGCTTTGTTGCATTTCAGCTTAAATACTGCTCTCATCACTTCATTCAGGTCGGGTGGACGAAATTGTTAGTTTTGATCGTCCAGGTTGAAAGGCTCATGCTGCCTTATAGCGGTATTTATTTCGTCGTCGCCGTTATACAGCTTACAGAAATGATCTATGCAAATCTTCAGCATCGACTGCAACTCTACTACAATCTGCGTCTCTACAGGCTTCGGTTCGGGGCTTGTGTCTATTGCACAGGTTTTTTTTTACCTTTTGGTAGAACTTCTGATTGTCATTCCTGCAGTACCTACCTCTATATTTTCCTTGACCGTGCGCTTCTAATGCTCTTTTCTTTTCCTGAGAAGCCGGTGTTCGTCTCCCTTCTTCTGCTCACAGAGCTGGTGAGCGGCTCTAGTCCTTCTATGCAGTGCCACTTTGAATGCGTCTTGCTTACATATGCTTGCATATATTTGCCGGCAATCATTATCAAACCATGGGTTTTGTTGTGGTGGTTGAATGAAACCCAGCACAGCAGAGCGGTATCTCTGATGGGTTTTTGGCAGTATTGCCGCTAGTATTCCATACTTACAAGCGGGTGGCCGTGGACCTTTTAAGGAATTTAGATAGACACGATCGGAAAAGGATTTGGCGATCTCTTGTGATTGTAGCCGCCGGACGGCGAAATTCCTCACGGCATCAGCTTGCCTGCCAACAACGTATTGCTCCGAGTCGATGTTGGCTCTCCGAAACGTTGGGACACCCATAATACTGGAGGAGTGTCTTCCGTGATCACTAGCAATGTGGTAAAGCTCCCTAGGTCCCCTTGTAAATCTCGGGATGTATGTGTTTGATGTAACAGTGTTCCGCCCCGCCGCAAAGTCAATTAGTCTGAATCCGTTATCGGATGTTGTGTAGGTACCAAAATTGTCCCACCTCCCTAGGTTTACTGCAAAATTGCCGTCGATAACAATTGATGTAGTAGGAGTCGCAGTTTTTATTCTCCTTTTGACCGGTCCATCCCATTACATTTCTCGTCGGGCAGAATATCTGCTTTGCAGCATTCTGAGCTTTTGCTAGTTGTTCGACCGCATATGGGCTATTAAGGGACCTAGCATTTTAAGTGTATATCCGTGGTTTGTTGTTCTTATTTCATTTGCAGGGATTGCCAACAGTAGATCCGTCCGTATTCGAGGCTTGTTTCTTCTTCGTAACTTTTGCGTGTTTTTCATGACCGGCGGCACAATACTCAATCTGGAGGGTCAGTTCTATTGTAGATACCAATAATACCAAAGCCAATAACCCGTTCGGGGATTTGAGCGCTGCCGGCGGTCCATTAAGGGCTCATCCGCCATCGTCTCGTTTCCTTGAAACTGACTTAGTCGCGGGAATCTTGTTGGCTTGAGTTCGAAATTAATTAAATGAAATTCGGGTTTGATTTTCTTTAGCGCTTATTCCACCTAAGAAATTCACTGTCCCTGTCCCATTTATAGTGCTGCTGTTTTTGACTGCTTGTCAGCACTCGCGCTTATAAGTTTGAAAAGTCGAGTCCGGGTGGATATGGCGTGTAGAAGCAGTTGCGACACTGATTATCGCCAAGTAGACATCTCTCATCGCCTACGCAATTTCTACAATTGGGTTCCCAACCAAAAATTCTCAAAATAGTTGTGAAATGAGTCCCAATGAACAAAAATGAGGAATAGGGTTCCTCTGAACTACAATATTTTATTAGAAACCTTTGTTAGCTAATGAATAGACATAGATACTAAACAAAACACCTTCCTACAATGAAATCACTAAAAACATTAATTTTCCTTTGCCATTAGCTTGTTATTTAGCCAAGGAGATGTGGGGATATAAAAATTGCAAAAACAAAAAAAAACAAACACAAAGGTCTAACGAAAAAGGTTACTAATGGTAGTGTCATATACATATGTACATACATATCTGGATCCACCTTTAGACTTACAGCTGTTCTGATTGTATCCGTATTATTCGTCATTACTTCGTTTCCATGCTCAGTCTGGATGCCAACACTATTCATAAAAATGTTAGGTTAATGGTGTTTCCACCCTGAAACCCACAAAACAAACAACAACAACAAAAAACAACAAAAAAGCCAACAAAGAAGGTATTATTATCCTTTTTTATGGAAGAAACGCATAACTCATCCCTCAGCGTCAGAAATATTTCGTTTTTCCTGTCTTTTTTTTTCTTGTATTTTTGCCTTTTACGATTTATTACAAGCAAGCGGACAACTCAATTGGAATGTGGCCACCATGGCCATGGCTGACTGGCATTCCTTTCGAAATAATAGAATGTCCTTGTCTTTGGTTTAGACCTGCAAATTGCCTCTTTGACGCATTAACCAAACGACGTCCTTTACACACGACCGATCATGATAGTCTGTCATCGTAAAATTTATTTCTGAATTAGGAAATTTTTTCGACACAAAACGAAGAAATGTCCCAAACAGTCTCGAATATTTTCTTCTTGGGGTGGTGGTACATTCCGTATTCTTTGACACGCGACCAACAATGACATCCATCGGGATGAGGTTCGAATGTCAGATTTTGTCGGCCTACTCTGTTTTGGTCATTTGAATAAAACGAGGCAGGAGGCTTTAAAGAAGTGGGGTTGTGGTGGGTTGTTTTCTGGTTTCACAATTTTTTCTAAGATGATTGAAGCTGAGCTTTTTCTAGGGTTGCGACAAGCAGGGCATAACCTTAATGATTGGAGTTTCACGTAGCCACCAGCAGTTGTTTGGGTTTGTAAGGACTTTTTGTCTACAAAGTTAAGAGACGAAACGTGTGGGAGTGTATTGTTTTTGGAGGAGGTATTTTTTGTTATGTCAAAGTCAACTTCAGAGCACCCCGTCATGTGGGTTGACCTGAATTTTCGGTTTTGACAATTCACCATGCGTTGCTAGTTTTGTTCACCGAGCATTTGTTGAAGCCTTGACAGTTTCGGATTTATAGACAAAAAAATCAATCAGGCGGGACACAGTCTGCGCCCTTAAGTTATTGTTGGCATTTATTTATATACTTAACGATAAAAAGAAATTCAAGTTGTTGGTAGGCTTACATTACTTCTTGAAAACATTTTTCAACCATTTCTCCTCAAGATGTTAAACTTGGGGGAATAAACAAGGGTGAGTTTGGGTAAATAAAGTCATGTCATGCAGTGAATTGTTTTAAGCAAAAATAAAAGATTATCTTATCCACAATTAAAAGTTAAGTGGTAACGTTTATGAGCTATCACATGCTTATAACTTGGAAGCTACTGAACTTTTAAGAGATTAAAATGGTCTGGTTCCAAAGTGCTTAAATTTGTGTAAGAAGGTGGATATCACAATTAATTGATGGTATCCAACATGACCGTAAGTTGCAAGGAATTGAACCGTCCATATAGTAGTAAGAAAAGTTGTAATCCATCGTACTTACCTCAGGCAACCCATTAGGGTTACATCTCTAGAAATATGACTCTGTCCACTTGTCCATTTAGTACGGCTTTGTGCCATTCGCTTTCAGTTACCCACACCAACTTGATTGAGGTCGTTTTGAACTTGAGCGCGACAGTTAAGGCGATGTATTCCTTAACAAAAGCACTTCACTCCGAAGGGATGGTTAATTCATTCAATTCACCTAGTCATCTAAGCCCAAACATTACGAGTATTTCGCTTTTAATTAGACCGATGTCGCTGCATAGTTCACATAGTGTTTTGAGACGGTGCCAAATATCACTAGATTCTTTTTTAAAACGAAAAACAATTTAAATCACTTCTAAGTCTATGTCTCCGATCTGTCAAATGTTTTATTAGGGAAATGCGATAGGGCCTTAGGGAACTTCTAATCAATCAACCAGATTGACCACATTGCGATCGACACAAGACACTCCTCCAGTATTATGAATGTCCGAACTTCTGAGGAGGTAACAGCGACTCGGACTATCGTAGACAAGGTACGGCTGCGAAAATCCCGAACAAAATAATGTTGTCAGGAGGTTCAGGTCTCTCTTAATCTCTTAAAAAGTACACTGCCACCCGCATCAAGTATTGAATATCAGTGGCAACATTGGCAAAAAGCCATCAGAAATGCCGCTTCTGATGTACTGGGGTTCACAAGACCACAACCACGAAACCCCCTGATTTGATGACGAATTTGACAAGCTTTGTTAAACAAGACAAAGCGGCGCTGCATAGAAGAATTAAAGCTGCTTCTCAGGAGAAAAAAAAGAAAGAGCATGAGCAAGAGCGCAGTCGAGGAAATTGAGAGATGCTACTCCACGAATAAGAGAAAACATGCCATGGACACAATCCCTCCGAACCGAAGCCTGTAGAGACGAACAAGGGAACGTCGTAGTAGAGTCGCAGTCGATGCAGAGAATCTGGAGAGATTACTTCTGTTGACTGTATAACGACGACGACAAAACAACTACCGCTGTCGAGCAGAATGAACCTTTCAACATGGACGATGATGACCAACAATTGCGTGCACTCGACCTGGATAAAGTAAAGATGGCAAGATCTAAGCTGATGTCCAACAAAGCTGCTGGAGCTGACGACCTGACTGCCGAGCACTTCAAAGCGGCAGGCGATAGCTTGGTAAGGAGCATACACCAACTCATCTCTAAAATATGGTCGGACGAAAGTATGTCCGATGTATGGAACCTCAGCATTGTTTGTCCAATTCTCAAGAAAGGAGACCCTCTGAACTGCGCCAACTACAGAGGCATCAGTCTCCTTAACATCGCATATAAGATCTTATCCGCTGTATTGTGTGAACGTCTGAAGCCGTTCGTCAACAACCTGATAGGTCCATATCAGTGTGGCTTCAGGCCAGGAAAGTCCACCATCGATCAGATATCACTGCAGATCTCGGAGAAAGCCCATGAGCTTCAGATCGATACAATCTACCTTACTTACTTACTTTAGGTGGCGCTACAGTCCGGGGTGCACCTGGGCCTCAGTCAGCAAGCTTCTCCAGCCAGCTCGATCCTTGGCTAGCTGCCTCCAGTTTCGCACGCTAAGTTGGCTGAGGTCCTCTTCCACTTGCGTGCGCCACCTGAGTCTTGGCCTTCCTCTACTGCGCTGTCCCTCGGGAGCGGATTCGAAGACTTTTCGGACCGGAACTTTGGTGTCCATGCGCTCTACATGACCCAGCCATCTCAGTCTTTGGATCCTCACTCTTCTGGCTAGGTCCATGTCGCTGTACAATCCATACAGTTCGTCGTTGTATCTCCTCCTCCACTCACCGTCAATGCAGGCGGGACCGAAGATCGCCCGAAGAATTTTTCTCTCGAAGCAACCAAGAACACCCTCATTTATTTTTGGTAATGTCCATGCCTCTGCGCCATAGAGCAGAAGGTCTTATAAAGGGTGACTTACGTTGTCCGAGAGAGGGCTTTGCTACTCAGTTGCCTTCTTAACCTAAGGAAACACCGGTTGGCAAGAGTTAATCTTCGCTTGATCTCAGCGCTGGTGTCGTTGTCTTTATTTATAGCAGAGCCTAGGTAGACAAAGTCCTTAACTATCTCAACTACCTTATATCTGTCGAGGGTGACTTTCTGCCCGAGACGTCGGTGTTGGTTGTCCTTTTGCTTGACAGCATATACTTGGTCTTGCCCTCATTGACCGCTAAACCCATTTTCGCCGCTTCCATCTCAATACTCGCGAAAGCGCCACTGACATCACACAGCTTTCTCCCGATTATGTCAATATCGTCGGCGTATGCGAGTAGTTGGACGGACTTTTGAAAGATAGTGCCTCTTGCGTTTGCTCGTGAGTTTTGCACTGTTCTTTCAAGTATCGTCTTGTCTAAATCCCTTTTGGACATCAAAGGTATCGGTGAGATCTTTACCGACCTTGATGGAGCAGCGTCCATTCTCCATCGTCATCCTGCACAGACCGCCGAGTTTGGCAGGGATGCCAAAACTATAGTTAGACATTGCTCGGTATAGCTCGTCTCTATAGATGCTGTCATACGCGGCCTTAAAATCGATGAATAGGTGGTGTTTATCGATCTGAAGCTCATGGGTCTTCTCCAATATCTGCCGTAGTGTGAATATCTGGTCGATACAATCTACCTATTAATCGATTTTAAGGCCGCGTATGCCAGCATCTATAGAGAAGCAAATGTGCTTATTGCACGCATGCAAGATAGTCCTAGACTGGTGCACCGTAGAGAATCTCTCCATAATTCCAAACAAGGTTATCATAGTCCGCTGCACAAAAAGGAGAAACCTAAAACTAGGTTTAGTTTCAATAAACGGCACAACCATTGAGTACTCTGATGAAGACAAATATCTGAAGATAATAAATAACAAAATGACTAAAGCAATTAACGCTTTATGGGCCTGACGCCGCATGTATGGTACCACATGGGGGATATCACCAAAGATCACTCTATGGATCCATCCAATGATGGTAAGACACTTCCTAACATATGCTTCTGTAGTATGGTTGACTAAAACTTCTCAAAAAACCGCCATTACCAGGCTTTAAAAAGTGCAACGCTTAGCATCCCTGGACATTTCCGGAGCCTTTTGGACCTGCTCAACCCCTAGAAACTACACTCCGACCCTCCTATAATTATACTTTGTGTAAAATTTGTTTCTTACTCATCGGGATCTAAAGTGTCATCATTTTTTAAACAAGTCATGTGTTTGAAAAAAAAAACAATAAAATTTTCCCGTTGAAACATTTCAAAATTTCTTGTTAAATATTTTTGTGTGCTGCAATTCAAATCAACTAATGATTCCCGATGGGACGTAGATCTGGAGAACTACTCACCATTGAACCGAAGAAAAAAATTCGCAAATTACATTCAACCGAATCCAGAGGCAAAATTTGTTATATTTGTAAGCTACCGAATGAAATTTTGGAGTACATTGTAGGCTACATACCTTTCTGGCATCGTCCTCGGCTGAGAAAGTCCTGCAGAAGGATGCATGATATCTGTGATTCCGTATTGATGCATGAATTCCATTCTGCTCTCCATCAATACAACTCCAGGGATCCCAAAGGATATAAATTCATTGCTCTGACAGTAAGATCCTATCAATAAACATCAAAACTTAAATGTTTTTGTTTGAAATTTTCAGGCAATCAAGGATGCAACATGGCCCTATGTCTTGAACGGCTTCGAATCAATCTTTTGCGGTGCAATTTTGCCTCTCATTTGGAATAATACAGAATTTATTCCGGAGCCAGATAAAATAAAATCATTCCTGCGACACTTTTATAGATTAGTTGAAGCTAAAATTGCTGATCCGTACTCACAATTGTCTCGACTTCTCTATTGCACAACCCTCATGGGTTTTCTAAGGGTAAGGGTCGATTCCGCGGCTATTTCCTTTCAATTTTAGTTGTGTGATGTCTTTTAGAAATTTAAGAACTCTCATCTCATATTGTCAAGCACATTTCCACCGAATTGTTGGAGGATAGTATTGGAACTACGCGGCCCCTGGCTGGGTATTTTGTGGTCATCCAAATCGGCTGTAGAGGGCCATGAACGGAGCAAGCTACTGGTGATCTTGTGTGAGATTTTGATTGCAGATTTAAGCCGTAAAGCCTTTAAGTATGTCAGGATTCGCGGAAAATTTCTCTCTCTTTCTCAAACAGATATATATATATTCTCATGAATTGCTTTGCATTTCAGAAAAGTCTGGGAGTGTGATAGTGAGGTTTTTGTCTATGGCAATGATGCCAGTGATCACAAAAATCGCCTCAAAACTCCAACATCAATGTTCACGTTCAAAATAAGTGCACCGAGAGTGATAGTTGCACTTTTGAAATCCTGCCTCATGGAGAGTGCGGTTAAGTGGCCTGCCCGCTTGCCAAGAAATGAGTTTTTTGTTTTAATCGATATCGGCTGTAGGGAAGCCATAAAATGGGGTTGCTGTCGGATGCACCAAATTGAAGTTGGACCTTATTTTGAGGCCAACTATTCGAATGACAGTGATGGGTTTGAGGGGGAGAATTTCGAAAATACAGAGTCTACGGAGACAATTATTGAAATTGAATAGACCTAATGGTGTTGTGTAAGTTGATATGTAAGAAATGTTTAAATCAAAATAAAAGTTTGGATGAATGTGTTCGATGTTTTCCAAAGAGCTTCCAGTTTAGCGCTTGCATTCGGACAAGACTTTCCGTGAAGCAATGTATTCACTCTTAGCTGTTATATGAGGTGAGGAAGGCCGATGTATTGAACAATAAATCTGAAAAACTCTCTCATATCATTCGATTGCCTTTCGTTTTAACTATGCCCTGATTTCGTCTCTGAATCAGATGGTTTGAGTCTTTTACATGAGATAAGAAATCACTCGAAGAACCTTGGATTTAACACAAAAACTATTTTAATCTGCCTCCGCGAACATCCACCCTTCAGCACACAGAGCAGGAATCTGATAAAGAGGATGGGGGAGGTGGTAATTCAACTATGGCCCTAACATATTTGTCGTCTGTGTCTGTCTGTATTGTAATTTATCTCCGTTAAATTCGATATTTTTCGCCCTCGCTCTTTGAATCACCTTCGTCAGTGCTCGGTCGTGATCTTCGTAATCTATGCCTGAAATGAATAAATCATCAAAACAGATCTCAACGCCTGGTATATCCTCAAATAATTGAATCATTTTTCTCATGAATAGTTCAGGCGCACTACTGATACCAAACGGTACCCGATGCCACTTAAATCGACCAAAAGGAGTGACAAAAGTCGTCAAATCTGAGCTCACATCATCCAATTCCAACTGCCAGAATCCATTTTTGAGATCCATCACAGTGAAATCTGATTTATTTGCAAGTCGACTAATAATGGATTCAACTGTCGGAATTGAAAAATGCTCCCTGCGAATGCATTCGTTCAATGGTTTCGGATCCAAGCACAGGCAGAGAGACCCATCGGATTTCTCTACAATCTGTAAATTGTTCACCCATTCTGTTGGGTGCTCTACTGGACTAATAAAACCGCCATCAACCATAACCTTCAACTGGGCCTTAAGCCTATCGTGCAAACTAAATGGTATTTTCCTTTTGTAAGCGAGTACAGATTTGGACCCGTCTTTTTATTGGATGTTGCATTTACCAGGAATGCGAAAAGGGCTTTAAAAATATTACTCTTTAGAATAAGCCACTCTACTATCTTTGATATCGTGAATCCACTTTAGAGTTTCACAATCCACACAACCCAAAATGGGTTGAAATTTATTATCAACTACTTCGAAGTCAATTGGCACCGTTCCTTTTTCTAAATTTACAACACACGGCAATGTTATCTTTCCAAAAGAACTAATTTTATTATTATTACATGTAAACAAATATCTTTAAGATTTTTGTAATAAATCCAGATAATTCATTTTTCTTATATATTTCCAAGGTATGCAACTAACATCTGCACCCGTATTCACTTTAAAATCGATCTTGAGATTATTGAACTTCATTTGTTTATACCAACCTATATGCCTTACATGTCTGCAATCATTAATGGTTTTTTGAAAGAACATTTTTTTTACTTGATATAAATTACCTTCATCAAAATATCTAAAATTAATGGAATGACTTCCGCCCCTTACTGCTGTTTGAGATGATTCAGGGGTTTTCCTCACCTCGGTTTCTTTATTATTGTTCGACTCGTATTCAATAACATTTACTCGATTCCTGTTGTTTGACTTTCGACGAAAATGCCGGACAGTACTTTTCATGTTGTCCCGTTGCTGCCACTATTTCATTTGCTTTGATTTTTTTGCGACTGCGAAAAGTTTCAAAGCCGGCAGCAAAGCGAATGTAAAAAGAGAAAAACGAACGAACGACTGTTGCTTTGCTGCGAAGATAGTATCAGCGCGAAAGCAAAGGGACAGCTTAACGAAAATAAAATTGCGAGGGCATTAAATATTGCATTGCCCCTCCCTCCAATATGGTACAGAAACAAGGCAACCTTCACTGATTTTTCGGCACCATTCTTGTCTGCTGCAATCAAAATTATCTCAAATTTTTGCTTCCACATCGGTCAATTTTTCACTGGCTCATCAAAGTTCATTTCACTTGGCCCTTTTATACCTTTTTCGGCCATTTTGCACTCAACTCTTAAGTTTTATTTTTATTTTTATACACCTGACACCATGTAAAATAAATGTATACGCCGCGTTTTTAACATTTACTAGGCTCTTCCGTCGCCGAAATTCGACGATTCGACAAAAGCAACAGTTGTCGTGTACACAACAAAAGTGTCGTCACTTGTCACTATGTTTATTTTTTTTTTAATTTTGTTTAGTCTCTATCCCACTTAGAGTAGGGAAACTCTTTTGCAATCGTAGTAGTGACTTTCATAGTCACAAACTTACATAAAAAACAAAACAATACATTCCATAAATCAAGGCAGTCAAACAAATTCCTTATGTAGAACCACATCCCTAGCATCTTTCCTGTTTTTTACTATTGACTTTCAAAGGCAAGTAGACTTGAAAATGTGTTTTTTCTCTCATTAAAGCTGGCCATATACGACGAACATGTTCTTGCGATCTGTTCGTGTTCATGGTCTTGTTCGACGTTTGTGGTGCTCTCAACAAACCGATCCAATGTTAATGAAAAATTGCAAAATTTGTGGATTTGTTCGCGAGCATGTTCGCCGTTTGTGGCGTTGTTCGAAAACATTTTCTTTTTTAACTAAATTTTGTTGCATGCATATCAGCGGAAGATAAAAAATGGCAAGTTTTAGCAAAACGTTTCCTTTGGAACTTATCGAAATTCTTAGAAATATTTGTTTACAACTTTACTCGTAGTTCCTCGAAACTTTGTCCAGTTGACTGTCAGCTCTCGTTTGATGTAATTGCTTCTCGCATTCCTGTATTTTGTTTTCCAATAACTGGACCGACCAAACTTAACAATTCAATGTAAGTTTCTGAATACATTCTAAGAAATTTTTAAAAGTCTTCTGAGAAAGACATTTCTAATTTTCTCAACAATTTAGTATGAGTGCGATCGTTTCTACCATACAGCCACTCTTTCATCCCCTCTCGCCTTTTTTGTTTCTTGTTACGTGCAAAAAAATAGCACCAAGAATATGTACTAAGTATTCATCTGCAATATTTTATATTTAGCTTTTTTTTTTCAAACTTGATAGTTAAATACTATTAATCGAAGTATGCTCTCTAATATTTCAAGTAAACCCGGTCACAATCATAACGGTAATTCTCATCATTTGTAATTTTCTAACAACACCGTTGTGGGTGTTCAGGCAAAAAAATAGCACCGCCTACAGTAATCAATGAAAATAAACAAACAGAAGACTTCTTAAGTAACAATTTTTTTTTTTTCAGAAGTAAATTTAACACTAATAATATTTCATACTAAATCAGTACTTCGTTGAAAAGCCTTTATTGGCAATAACTGCCTTACAACGTCGTGGCATTGAATCGACCAACGACTGGCACCTTCGCAAGGGGATGGCGTACCAGGAACGTTGGATTGCTGACCAAAGGTCGTTAATGTTCCTCGGTTTTTCTTCAGAAACTCTGGAGATTGAGGTTGCCATTCCATCACACTGATCTCTTTTTCCGCGAACCAGTTTTTAGCTGTTTTGCTGGTGTGTTTGGGGTCGTTGTCTTGTTGGAAGACCCACCTTAACGGCATTTACTCGGAAGCAAATGGCAACATGACTTCCTCCATAATTTTTACATAAACATGTTGGTCTAGGATAGTTTTGATCCAATATATATTTGACCAACACCATGGTAGGAAAAACATCCCCAAAACATTATGCTTCAACCGCCATGTTTAATCGTTATTGTAGTATAAGCTGGTTTGAATTCCGTGTTTGGGGGCCTTCTCACATAACAACGAGAGCCAACACTACCAAACAGCACGATTTTGCTCTCATCAGTCCAGAGAACGTTCCTCCACTTTTGAGCCAGCCAATCGATATGGTTCCTGGCAAACACCAATCTTTTTGCCACGTGACAAGGTCTCAGCAGCTGAACTTTTCTTAGCCTGCGAGCATTCAAATAATTTTCCCTCAATCTTCGACGCACTGTATCAACGCTGGCTGATACATCCAATTCATTTCTTAACTGTACAGCTGATTTGAAGGGCTCCTTTTTAGGGTGTCTTACTACGCGTTTTATTTGATGAGAGGACATTGCTGGCTTTCTACCGCGTGTTTCTTCCTTCGGTTCAAATAAAATTGCATTCCGAATCAATTTATTAGAACAGCAGACGGTCGCCTATTAACAAATGAAAAGGAAATTTGTGACCGGTGGCTTGAATACTGCAAGGAGTTGCTTAACAAACAGTTTCCACGTGATATCGTGCCGACAGCTGGTCTATTCGAGGAGGAAGTTTCTGACTTTTCAATTGAAGAAATAAGTATAGCAATTGGAAAAATGAAGCGGGGGAAAGCGGCGGGACCAGATAGCATTCCATCAGAGTTTTGGTCGAAGATGGAGGGGATCGGCAGCGTTTGGCTATCGAAACTTTTAAATAAATTAAAATGTGGACAACCTATGCCGAATTAATGGAGAAGTAGCTTCTAGGTTCCATTATACAAAGGAAAATGCGACACTCGAGAATGCAACAGCTACCGTTCAATCAAGCTTATGTCACACACAATGAAAATCGTCGAAAGAGTCTAAAACGAATGTCTTCGGCATATAATAAAGCTCGATAATAGCCAGTGTGGATTTGTTGAAGGAAGATCGACGGTGGACGCTATCCAAAGCCTTCGAATAATAGTGGAAAAGCACCGAGATTCGTTTAAGGATTTACACATGGTATTTATCGACCTCGGAAACGTATGTTAGAATAATACGAGACATGTACGGAAACGTGAAAACTGCGGTTAAAAGCTCTGCTGGACTAACGAGAGAATTTCCAATTAATGTCGGAGTGCACCAAGGAAGCGTACTTAGCCCTTTCCTCTTTAACGTAGTACTCGACTATCTTTTAAAAGATTGCATGCGCGAAACAAATGTAACGCCAATTCTCTTCGCTAACGACGCAGTTATACTAAGCGATAACGTCGAAGATTTGCAGAACGCCTTAGATTTATGGAAAAATGCGCTAGAGAGAAGCGGGTTTAAAATAAGTCGTTCAAAGACGGAGCATTTGACGTGCCCATTTGCGCATCCGTTGCGACCTGTTCCGGATATAATGTTAGACGGAATAGTTCTTCCGAAAAGCACTATCTTTAAGTACTAAGGATCAATCGTTAACATGGAAGCGAAATGTGACGACGACGTAAACCACAGAATGAGTGTGGGATGGATGAAATGGCGGGAAAATTCGGGAATCTTTTGCGACCGAAAATTTCCACTTAAATTAAAGGGGAAACTCTACACCACGGTTGTTAGACCAGCTCTTATATACGGTTCACAGTGCTGGACAATGTACGAAGCGTTTAAAAACAAAATGACGGCAGCGGAAATGAAAATGTTAAGGATGTCTAGTGGAGTCACTAAACGCGATTGCATTAGATCTACGCGTATAAGAGGAAGTCTACATATAAAGAATTCGGTAACCGAACAGCTTGAGGCGAATCGAATAAGTTGGTATTGCCACGTTCAAAGAAGATCTGCGGAAAATCCGGTTAAAAAGGCACTATCAACTACGGTCACTCCAACTGTAAAAAAACGAGGTCGGAAAAAGAATTCCTGGATTTCTCAGATGGCAAATGCGCAACAACGTCTGGGGTTAACCACTGAAGCGATCCAGGACCGAGCATTATGTAGATGCGTTCTGCGGTCTGCGACATTAGCCAACCCCATAAGCGGAGCAGCAGCGATGCAGTAAAAATGGGAAACTCGTTACGCATAAGTTCGTATAACGAGGAAAGGGTTAATAAAAGGATAAGAAGAAGAAGAAGAAGCCGAAAATTTTTCTTACTTCTTTATAGGTTTTTCCTTCGAAAATCAAGGTTTTGATAATGTTTTAACAATATTTCTGTATAGTCTTACCTTCAGAAATCAATTTTTTTTATTGTTATCCTCTTGTCGTCGGTGCAATGTTTTCCACGACCCATGGCTGCACTTCTTTTTCTTTGTAAAGAAAAATATTTACATATTACTTAATAATAATTAAATAAATGTACCTTTTCAAAATGATTTGCAGGTTATTTTATAAAACAAACGATTTTTTTTGTCGGCTTCCTCTTCTGGTGCTATTATTCTGTCTGCTTACGCACAGAGGTGTTGTTGCAAAATGGCAAATAATCAGAACTGCCGCTAACATTAACGTAATTTTTCTAAACATATTAAAGAGCATGCTTGTAATAACGGGAATCAATAGTCGAGTATAAAAAAAATAACAAATGAGAAATGTTGCTCATATATGTAATCAATAGGCTTATGGTGCTATTTTTTTGCCCGCAGCTGTACATTGTTAATAATGCAATTGCATCATCCGCATGTGCGTTTTCCATATTTTCTTATTGAAAGTTACAGCAAAAGTGATGTTCCGCAAATCGGTTCATGTGTAGCCAAATGTCAACGAACAAATCGCACGAACATATTCGTCTTGTGTGGCCAGCTTAAGCTACGTAAAAGTGTAAATATTGTACAATAAAATTTCGGCTAGGGTTCGAAATTATAAAACGTTATTCTATTTCAAAACACTTAATTTACTTATTTAAAATAACTTCCAAGCAATTCACAACCAATTTTATCTCAGAATTAAAATCTCTTAAGGGCTGAACATAATGTGAATCTGTATCTGATTATACATGTATTGAACTTATATATCAGATACAGATTCAAGCTTCAGATTCACATTCTGTTGAGCACTTAAGCTCCTTTTCTTTCGCTCCCCAAGAATGCAACTTAACTCACAATTCGATTAAGATTTTATTTATTTACCAGTCTAAATATATACAATATGACTTACAACTAGACTTACAACTTAAATTATGTGTATGTCGGCTCAACAATAGGGGCCCGACTTGCATAAAATGGTGGTTTATTTTTGTTTTGCTTAATGTATTCTATGTGAATTTATAGTTTTATTTGAAATGTTTCTAATATATTGAACCTGTAGATAAGAGAGAAAAGAAAAGAAAAGAAAAGGAAGAAAAGAAAGAAAGAAAGAAACAAAAAAATATATAGCCGGAGACGGCTAGCCTCTGTTGTGGCCACTGATGCTAATTTCGTAGAAAGGATTGACCTTATTGTTGAAAAGTTGCTCAAATTCCGGGGCGTTGATTGCTCTCACACTAAGGTATCTGTGGGTTGGCCCAAGAGGCTGTTGGAGTAACGCCTGAATTTCCTGGTTGGGGTGATCGTTGAGATTCTGCAAGAGTTTCCGGGATAACTGCATCATATATTGGTCGATGGGCAGACAATTAGCTGTATCGTAAAGTTTTTCGTTCCTGAAGTATTTCAGCGTTGAAGGATTGCGGTGAAGTCCAGTGCAGGAACGCAAGATCTTCCTCTCGAATACTCCAGTCTCTCGCATGACGGGTGGTGAAATGGTATACCAGATGGGACAGGCATAGGTAATGATGGGCCTGATGAGTTGCTTGCAAACCAGCAACTTTGGCCTCTGGCTGAGGCCACTTCTCTTCCTCAGCAGTGGATGCACTAAGTGCAGTGCAAAATTTGTTCGTTTAAGGATGGTCCTTGCATGGTGGTTGAACTTAAATTTTTCGTTGAAGCTGACTCCAAGATATTTTGTTGTTCGCTTCGGAGAGATTGTTGTACCATCTGGGAGAAACATCCGGATATTGTTGCATCTCCCTACGAGTGTTGCCTGCCTTCTTCCATGAAGGACTGTAAGTAATAGTCCCAAAGACGTCTTGTGTGATTCTCAACTCTTTTTGTCGCTTTATCCGGGGAAAGAGAGCTCGCATATGTGATGGAGTCGTCAGCAAATAGTAGAGTTTTGCAACCATAAACACTAGTAGGCTGGTCTGCGGTATACAGGTTGAAGAGGATTGGGCCCAACCTTGATCCCTGTGGTACTCCAGCACTGATTCTTTTGATAACAGATTTTGCTTGTGAAACCTGTACAAAAAAATATCTATTAGTTAAAAAACTGTTTAAAATTCTTACCAAATATTGTGGGAAACCAAATTGAATAAGTTTGAAGATCAAACCCTTGATCCAGACGCTGTCAAAAGTCTTTTCTATGTCCAGAAGGTATGCCACTGTTACTTCCTTCTTATTAAGACCACGGGTGACATCGTTGTGCAACTTACTTCACACTGTTTCTCATTCTGTATTTATACCACATTTGTCGGGTCCTAGTTCTCTCTCGTATCTTCTGGTTTGAAACTGGGGTAATAAATGAACCCACCAGAGAGAGAGAGAGAGAGAGAGAGAGAGTTTATTAATTTTGTATGATCCTAAGGTTATGCAACACTGGATTCCTGATTTTACAACATCTATATCTATAGATATATGTAAAATAACATGTTTTACCAAGGCTTGGTAAGACCGTTTGGCAAAAAAAAAATACATTGTGCACATCTTTCCCTTACACCTTTTCAATGGTGTAAGTATCGGTTCAGTAGAACGGTGTAAAAGTATACAACAAAAATAGGCAGCACGTATTTATGTATAGATTTTGTTATATCGTTTGTTATTACATTGGTCTTCTCTGTTCGAGTGTTCTATCTTTACTGCACCTCGTCGTTCATACCGCCGTAAATGGTGAAGCGGTATTGCCTGACAATGTCACACAGTTTAATTACATATAAATACATAGGTAGCTAAATTCCTTTTACACGTAGAGCCTTCTTTGTGATTTTTGATATGACTTTATTACTTAATTGCCATTTTAGGCCAACGGAAGAGTGGTTAGCATCTGTATCTCTCGTTTGATTTTTGACAAGATTTCTCTCAGAGTAAGTAGCGAACTACTTCCCAAGCTAGCAAACTAGCTCCTAAACTACATCCTTTAAAGTAATACCTGTTTACTGTGGCATTCTGTCCGATTCTTAGAATGCCTCTTTTGTCGAAAGCACATATATGTACTCGGTATAGTCCCTGTTTACAACGTAACCCATTTTGTAGGTTCTGTTTCAAAATTTGAAATGCACCAGCGACTAAGTTGGTAGCGATGACCTCAGACATTCAAGTAGTTGCTCCGATATTAGCATGCGAGTTTCGTATGATTTTCTTAACTTGGTATGATATGAGAGAACTTACATGACAGCGCACCACATTGTTATGGTCCATTTATGGCCTTAAAGGTGGACATTTACTGAGTAGACAACTTTCTCCATCGTCATCACACAATCCTATGAGTTCGGCAAGGATGCCAAAAATGGAAACACTACTCTGAAGTTTTTAAAAATAAGTTTATTTTCAATTTTCGCTAACCAATGTTTGGACTTATGTTTTTCATAAGATTTAGTTTTTCTACATCAACTTAAGTAAAAAATTGAAATTCATACATATATGATTAAAAAAAAATATTTGTAATTAAAATTAAGTGTCAAAATTCACTTGGTCAACTAATTAGAAACAACAAAGAAAAGGGAAATAATTTTTGTCTTAAGTAGCTGGGTGTTCTTCTGGGCTGGTATTTTGTAGCAAAACCTTTTCGTCTTGGCATCTACGTTGCATCGATTGGACGAGCGGCCTGCAGCGCTCTATTGTCATAGCATTCTACGCGGCCTCGATGTTGCTATACAGAATGTCTAAGTTTGTGGATTTTTTTAAAGCAACAGCATTTTAGACATCACCGAACTAATGCTCTATCGGATTGAGATCTGCGCTTGATGCCGCTCACTCAATAACTCTTACGGTATTGTTATTTAACAAGTTTTTTGTGATCTTCGCTGTATCTTTGACGTCGTTATCCTGCTGGAATTTCCAAATAACAGGCATATTTTCGTCAGCCCAAGGTATCAGCTTGTTTTCTAAGATCAGAACGTATTTTTCAGCTTTAAAATTTCCATCTATCCGATGTTTTGGACCGATACCATATCAAGAAAAACAACCCTAACTGTCGACTAATCCACCGCTATGTTTCATAACTGGAAGGACGTACTTAGGATTTAAAGCTGCTCCTTCTGGCCGTCGTATGTATCGAAAACCATCTGTCCCCATCTGATTAACTCTCGATTCATCGCTCCACACTACCAATATGTGTTTCCACTGGTCTATTGTCCAGTTCAGGCTGCACTTCGCACATTAAATTCTCTTTTTTTTTTGTTTCGGTGTTCCATCCGTTTCTTGCGTGCGACTCGCCATTTAATCCAGATTCTACCATGCATCGTTTTAAAGTGGCGTTGAATTTCTCTTGGACTTATTTTGAGATAGAATTTTGCAAGCCGGTATATTCTTCGATCAGTTAATACAGATGTTTTGCGTGCCCGGTTTCGCGTTGGTATATTTTTCGTGGTTTTAAAAGCCTGAAAATGCTTAATAGTAACATAAACTCGTTTGACCGAGCAATTTAATTGAGTTGCAATGAATCGATATGACATATTCAACTTCTACATCTAAACGATTGCCTGCCAGGTCCCCGGAGGGCAACTTTTTGCTTTTCTCATATGAAATGAAGCTAAAAGACAATAAAGTCAGTCACTCAATATTTAAAGCATTCGCTCAATCATTGCTCAGCATTTAAAATTGAAAATTGACTTTTAAATTTGCAATTAATGCGTTAAAACGACAGTGCTTCAAATTACATGGCAATCCAAATCACTACAGTTCAGAAATGTTCCACATATACTACACGAACAGCAAACAAAAATAAACAACAAATGAAATGTTTTTTGATATAAGATGCTAAGGAAACCTTTCCTTCGTATTGAAATAAAAAGTTCAATTGTGTTCCTAATTAGTTGGCCACAGCTGTAGCTGCTTTCCTAGGTAAATGCTCTTATATGAAACTTTAAAATCAATGAAAAGGAGGACTAGAAACTGTTGGATGTTTTCCAAGATATGCCATCCTCTGATAGGAAATTATTAGTTTGTTGACAACGGTTATATAGTGTGGCAGACAATTTTAAGGAAACTGATGCACTTCCACTCCTGCACAATTAAGAAGCTCATAATTCTTGTGTGTCTGTCAAACCATGTAAGTGATCCATTTGTCAGGCAATGTTTCCTCTGACCAATTCTTAGAAAAGAGTCTTAGCTTATTCCTATCTTGGAAGGTAGTCCATCCGAACCACCAGCCTTCTTAGTTTAAGTTGAGGTATTGTATTGAATTTTATCGCTCAAGTTAGATAACTGATTTTAGCCAACAGCGGAGTTATGACTTTCCCGACGTTTAACAGTCTACATACTAGATTGTCTCGCTCATCTCTACGAACTTCCGGTTCTGTTTGTGCGGGATTAACACGTTCCTTTTGCTATTGGTAAATCCTTTGGAAATTTCCTTATTTGCATACTTCTCATGCTCTTTCTTTTTTCTCTCGATAACTTTCCCTTTTCCTTTGCTAATACATTTAGAGTGTTCATGCCGCACTCGTTCTTCGATTCAGCGACTCTTAAAGATGAGCTGTTTTACAACAGTGCCCACATGAAATGCCATTCTAGTTGTCAGCTTTTTGGACAGAGCCGATTTGCTTATGCACATCATGCCTTATATTGCGTCATGCATCTTCATACACCACTTGTCAGACATTCCATGAGATCAATCCGCACTCACACTTATTCATTAAAAGAGCATTAAAAGATATTAATTAAGCCACGACCGCAGGCTCAGATGGTAAATATATATCGCCTCCCTCCAAAAGCTGTTTTGTCTATGCCGTTCCCTAACATGAGAATATTCTACTTTTTTCGGTGGTTGGGTGTTGTGGAAATAGGATAGAAGCTGAGAGGTGTCACCTGGCGATACTCAGTGTTCCGACTGTTTCTACACATCAATTGCGATTATTTTACCGCCAAGTGTTAACCATCGGGTACTGGTTGATGGCCATCCGCACTCAACCTGCCAAACTTATAAGTGTGCGTGCAGTAGACATAAATAGAGCACTTTAAACGAGACAGCGAATAAATTCTCCAGATGGAATGAGCAGGAAAGTAAAATCCCGAAACAAATGAGACCTTATCCGGGCTTCTCCGACATGTTTGGAGGTCTCGGAAAAGAGATGGTGGCGGATAAGCCCTTTATGGACCAACGGCAGCGCTCTTATCCCTAAAAACAGGCGATTGTAATCGAGAGCAGTAGCAGGATCTATTTGCATGTGTCGTTGTTGTTAGAAGCAGACTTCAGCAAGAAGTCTTGAGTCCTCGTAACAATTCGTAGCCTTATATGCCGACACGGCCCACAGAGGAGAAAACACCAATAACAGATGTTTAGAGCGCGCTATGGCATCAAAATTATTCTCGGCGAATAGTTTGGGAACGAATTCATCTTTAATAGCAGTACTAGAAGGTATAGCCTGCACAACACCACCTCCGATAATGAATTCAGGCTCATCGACTTTGTTAAGGGGCGAAACCCTGTGCTAGCATGCGGTTCTCTCGATATTCACAAGAGAAATTCGAAAATTCCTGATCAATTAAACATCCACCAGATCGAGACAAGAAACTTCTCCACCATTATGTATGTCCGAATTTTCCGAAGAGCGACCATAGACTCGGATCATTACCTTGTTGTAGCCAAGTTACGGTTGCGGATATCCCGAACAGCGCAAAGACAAACTAGTGCTGTGAGGAATGTCGACGTCAGACGGCTACAATCGCAAAAGATCGCTAAATTCTTCTCCGATCGAGTCTCTCTAAATCTGTTAAGAGGTCCCTTGCCGACAGTATTAAGCATGGAATAACCGTGGCAGTACTGTTAAAAAGAAATAAAAAAATGTCACTTCTGATGTGCTGGGCTTCACTCAACTACCACAAAGAAACCCCTGGTTTGATAACAAATGCCGCACATAACAGCTTAGCAAAACGTACGCAATGCGGCGTTGCAAAGAAAGACTAGAGCTGCACAATCTCTATGCGAAGAGGAGAGACGAACACCGGCTTTTTAGGAGGATAATGAAAGAGCATGAGAAGTGCGCGGCCGAGGCAATTGAGAGATGCTACTCCAGGAATAAGATTTGGAAGTTTTACCAAAAGGTAAAGACGGATTTGGACGGATCATATTTGCAGACTGCAATGACAATGCAAATACCGCTGTTAGGCAGAATAAACCTTCCAACCTGGACGATGAAAACCAACTATTCCGTCCACCCGACCTGGATGAAGTAAAGTTAGCAATGTCCAACAAAGCTGCTGGAGCGGAAGGCCTGACTGATGGAATCTTCAAAGCGGCAGACGATAGCTTGGTAAGGAGCATACACCAACTCATCTCTAAACTACGCCAACTACAACTACGCCAACTACAGAGGCATCAGTTTAACATCATAGTATATATTTACAAGATCTTATCTGCTGTTTTGAGTGAATGCCTGAAGCCCTTCCTGATAGGCCCATCAGCTTGGCTTCAGGCCAGGAAAGTCTCCACAATCGACCAAATATTCACACTACGGCAGATCTGGGAGACAACCCATGAGCTTCAGATCGATACCCACCACCTATTTATCGATTTTGAGGCCGCTTATGAAAGCCTCTATAGAGACGAGCTATACAGAGCAATGGCATCCTTGCCAAACTCGTCCGTCTGTGTAGGATAACCAGACCTTTGATGTCAGCAAAGGATTTCGGCAAGGCGATGTGCTGTCATGTGATCCTTTCTGAAAAGCCTTCAAATCCGCCCCTAGTTGTCAGCGCAGTAGTGGAATACCGAGACTCAGATGGCATGTGAAGCTGGAGGTAACTTGCGAAAGATCAAGCCCGATAGAGACGTTTGTTGACTTAAACCAAATACCACGAGCTGTAGTTGAATTTTAAGTGACTAATAAGTAAGTCAGTTTCCATGAACCCCTCGAAGAGTCCAACGCATCGAATGTAGTATACAGTGGCAATACTGTCAAAAAGCAGTTCGAAAGGCCGCTTCTGATGTAGTAGGTTTCAACCCCTCCGTCAAAAAAAAAAAATCCTGGTTCGATGAAGAAGGCAGGCCGATAAATCTAGAAAAACAGCGACTCTGCAGAAAAGTAAAGGATGGGCTCGTGAACTCTATGAGTCGATGGACTCTTCAGAAGAAAAAGGAAAGTTCGATCGAGACATTAGAGAGGTGCTATCAAATCAATAAAGTTCAGAATTTCTCAAAAAAAAAAAAAACAAAAAAAAAAGGTTAAGCCGGTCATATCAAAGCACTCAGTCACAGTTACCCTTGAAAATCGAAAAAGACTATTTCCATCGACATTTAAACGATGATGACAAACAACATCCCACTGTTAGGAAGAGTAAACCATTTAATCTGCGCAAGAACGGCCAATATTTTCGTCCACCCAACTAGGATGATGTCAGGACACAAATTTTAAAGCTCAAGTGTTACAAGACTGGAGGTCCCAATGGATTAACTGCCAGGTTGTGCAAAGCAACTTAGTGACACTAACTCATCTTCAAAATCTTGGTCGAAGAAAATGTGTCCGACGATTAGACTGGCTGGTGATGCGATATGTGATTTTCCCAACATTCTTTTTGAAAGAATTGTGCACGATCTTGAAGACAGCATTGATATAATGGGAGGAATACAGCGATTCGTCAATGAAGCGTTAGTGACTTTTGAAGCAGAATCGGAAAAGATAGGTTTGTTGGTCTAAAAATAAAAAGGCAAAGACAGAAAGGGGAAACAACAACGACACCGAGTATAAAAAGTCACAAAAGACAAGTACAAGATTTTAGGAAGTAAGGGACCTTAGCCACCACGGTTTCGTTACCAACTCAAAAAACGTCACCAATTCGAACAATCATGTGAGGAATCGTTCTTGCTAATTGCTGCATTTTCGACGTGTCTGCATCTGCAGGCATCTGGAAGAATACAGCGCTAACAGTAGAAGCATGTTAGCTATGGCAATGATTCACCTCCCCTAAGCACTCTAATCCAAATTGCTTGTATCGATTCTTTTTGAGCTGATGGACAGGGATACTTCCATTGGATTTAAAAGCCATACACCGACACTCACTTCACTTAAGTGGAAAAGTATGTCAGAATTTGTCCTCACTCTCGTTGATTAAAATTCATTCGACTTCTGTTTTTGCTTCTAAAATTCCCTCATTTTGCTGCCCATTTCATTTACTCGTATAGTGACCCTTTCATTAATATCCGTCAATTGGGGCTGTTTCATCCACCACCATTCTGTCAATCTGACTTCATCAATTTCATATAATGAGTTAAAATATTGCGGCATTGATCCCTTTCCTACGACAAGTCAACCCAATTACATGCCATTAAGTTGCTTATCGACTTTGGCCAACCCCAGCAGAAGCCTCAAAAATTACATCGGCATATGTTGGAAGCGATAACATCCGCCTCTTGAAACAAGCCTGGAAAATTAGCATATCCTGTTGCCCGGTTGGGTGGGTTTCTAATATCCTAAGCACCTAATTATTTGAGTTTTATGAAAACTTAAGATAAAGGATAACAGCCCTTACACACACACACAAACACTTTATTCGATCCTCTTTGCAACCTATAGTCCTTTTAGGGATGAAATCCTTTCAAGTCAAAAAAACAAAAAATAAAAAACAATGCACGAACCATCCTTTTCGGCTCGCAAGATTTACATCCGTGACGGAAATAAACTTTCACGGTATCTCCATTGAGTCTCTATATGCCTACATATAGAGAGGCCAAGGAAATGCCTTAAGTGTCCCTGTTCTCTGTATTCTGTGTCCCTTTGGCATTTGCATTTATCGAACATTGTTTGTTTTTTTTTTCCTAGTTTTCTCTATCGTCTGACATCATGGTACTCGTATTTGAGGAGCCTGAATCCTTAAAAGTTTCCGTTCGTTCTGCTACTTTATCTCATAAAATGTTCTCTTGTTGTGCTCCTTAACCCGTAATTATTCATGCATCTTCGGCGTGATAAAATGGCATCTAAAGATTTACTTTTATACTCGAAGGACACCCACGTACAACATTCCGACTTATAAAGACGGAGGAGTATGGGTTAACACGCCACTGTGCACTTAATGATCGAAACTATTAATTGGTCGGCATATTACTGGAACACCTTTCATGATTACGACGGACGTAATCTCAAGCAAGCTGGAGCATATTTCACCCACGCTGACCCCACTGAAGTGGCGCATTAATTTTCATCAATTATGTTTGCGTTGGTTGTTGGTCGTAGCTTGGAATGGAATGTTATTGTTTCTTCCTGTTTCCTGGATGGTCGGTCTCTGAGTTAGATGTTGAGAATTCAAGGAAGGAAGGAACCAATCTGCTTCTATTTCGAGGGAGGCTGCTGTAATAAATTATAATTGGACCGTAGTCCAGCTTGCTTGGTTGGTGTTTTTTTTTCGCCTTTTTTTTCTGTTTTTTTTTTTTTGATATTGGCCCCTCACTTTAAGGACGACTTGTGACCTAAGTGATTTATACGAATACTACTTGAGAGTTTATAAGGGACCAAAACTCGGACGATGATTTAATGATAAAAATATTATTGTGGCACTTGTACTCGTAGACAATCAAGAGAAGCAGCAAAAACGCGGATCCGGATAGGATACGGGCACCAAGGTGCGATGTTATGACTCATTAAATAGGACTTTGTGTTGGAGAGGATTCCAAAATTGGTTCTGGGTGAAGAACTTACTGAAGAAGATTCTATTCTAATTGATAAATTTATTGAGTTGTGAAAATTACTCAATTTCGGTTTTGCCATGTCTGCAGATACGATTTAATGGTGAAGTGTCACAATCAATTAAATTTAGTTTAAGGAAATAATCTTTTTTGGAAAAATATTTATAACAATTAATGTCGATTTAATTCATCAAGGACTTGGGCAATTCCATGTGGGTCTTGAGGCGAAGTGGATTGTGACTTTTTGGATGATTCCCTTCAATTCCAAAATTGCAATGGAGAGGTGTAGTTTTTCATGAAAGTGGATTGCTTAAACATTCAAATCCTCGAATTTGAAATATTTAATATACGACTTTGGGCATATTTTTTTCTTAAGCTTATAGACTAAGAGCCCACAGTAATTTTTGGGTGTGAAAGAAAACAAAAAAGAATTTGCATAATTAGATAGTTCTTAAGTACCTAGTCAAGTCATAAATACTGGTACACATCTGAACTCACTCATTACGAATGCAACACTGGGCGCATCCATTTCATATTGATTGCGATTTGACAGTTGATATTTATGCTTCAATTTGACGTAAAAAGGTTTTGACATTAACTGCTTACAATCATGGAATGGCGCGATATCGAAATCGTATTGTTGTAGCTGGCCTACTTAAATGCAACATGGAAAAAGGCGATATCTTTAGGACGTTGCGACCGCTTGGAATCACTTGCAATTTTGTGTATCGTGATGTGACGTTGCTTGCGGATACTGGTGGAGTACGAGACCGTCAAAGATCTGGCCATCCGCGCACTGTGAGAAAGCGATCAAAGCCATGAAGAAACGAGTCGACCGAAAACCGCTGCGAAAACAGAAAATCTTGTAGCGGGAAATGCAAATTTCGCAAAAATCCATGTCTCGCATTATCAAAAAAGATTTAGGACTCAGCGCGTACAAGCGACACACTGGACACCTGCTCACGGCCCCATTGAAGGAAAAACGTAAGCGAAGATCGAAAGCGTTACTCAGCCGGTACGCGAAGAACGCTCACAGACAAATTCTGTTTACTGACGAGAAAATCTTCACCGTAGAAGAATCGTTCAAAAGCAGAACGATTGTGTGTATGCTCGGTCATCCAGGGAAGCATCCCAACACATTCCGAGGGTTCAAAGAGGCCACCATCCCGCGTCTGTAATGGTATGGTGGGGAGTATGCTATGATGGCGTTACCAAGCTCCATTTTTCCGAGAAAGGAATGAAAACATCGCCCAAAGTATATCAATCGACAGTCTTGGAACCTTGCTCTACTCGACACCCAAATATTGAGTCTTTGAAGCGAGTCCTTGTCCGAGCAGTGGACAATTTCCCCATGCATGAAGTGCGTCTCGCAATCGATGTGTGGCCACATCGCTTTCAGTCGTACTGGAAGGCAAATAGAATAAGCAAAGAATAAGTTTCGAATAAAAAAAATAAAAAATTGTTTAAATATTAATTCGTTTTCATTTGGCGCTGCTTTTTCGGTGTACCAGTATTTATGACTTGACTAGTGGGAGCAATGGTGAGTTGTACTATATCAAAAATGCAGTTTTTTCGAAAGTACAATTAACTGGTATAACAACTTTACTATCATTTCAAAAGGTAGAGTTTAGCGCCCTGATAACAAATATGGTGGTCCAAGACGTTTTGCAGGCGGGCTTCTGCCTTATTTCTCTTATAACAATACAGTAGTAGTGGTACTAGCCATCGCTTCTCACTCGGACATTCAAGGTTCGAATCCTACTCATGACAAGTTTTTCATTGTGTACTTGGAACTTAGTCAGAAAAATCTACGTGTGAAGGCATAACACTGACATGTAGATTTGGCTGTTGTAGAGTTTCAAGCACAAAAACAACCGTTAAGATTCACAACCTGAATCATTCCGATTGAAGAAAAACTCTCCGTCCTATTCAGACTCTCACCCCTGGAAAGCCAATATCGAAACCAAACACAGCTGAGTTTCAAACCACTACATCACAACAACTTTCCTTTCTTCTCCTTCTATCTTTCCGCCCGCGCCAAGGCGACAGTAAAAGGGTATCATAAACCCCTTAAGGCGCGCGTAAATTATAAAAAAAAAAAAAAACGAATGCTACATTATATATGTAACTACATATATATTTTGAAATAGGAGTTATTTTTGACTCATTATTATGATTGAAAGCAGTTGTAACTGTACCATATGCAAATGAAAACTCTCAAACTAAGTTAGGGCTCTCTAACAAGTATATCTGTTTTAAACTTAATACTTACTTAGACAATTGATCGGTTAGGTTGTTTGAGTTATATATTTTGCTTTAATCATGAGTGACACGTGTTATAGTTTAAAATGCGTTCTTCGTATTGGAAATAACAATTCAAAGCAGACACCCGCATGATGTTACATTTGTCATTTTTGCCCGAAGACATTTCTGTAGTGATAAAGTCTTCTGACACGTACGTCTCAATTATACTTCTTTATAACTTACCTAGCCTAAGAAATAACGTTAAAGTGTAGATTGACGTAGGTGCAATATCGAAAAATACCATACGATAAATTGACGTGAATTCTATTTATAATAAATTGGTTTCAAAACTGTGTGCAGCCTTACCTGGTTTTCACAGTATTACTGGATGTGATTATTCACTGTCTTTTCTTAACAAAGATAAAATTAAACAATTTTCAATTCTTCACAAAACTCCTGAATTACAACTGACATTATCAAAACTTGGGAATGAAATGACTGTTGCTGAAGAAGATATAAAAGAAATACAAAAATTCGTTTGCTGTATGCACCAAACCAGAGCCCTCAATGAAGATGAAGCCAGATATGAAATCTTTTACAAAACTTGCAGACCTACAGCAAAGAATGTTTTTTAAAAACATACATATATATGGCACATATATGTGGCGGCATGGCATACTATGTAACAAAACTGTCTTCGCGGATTAAGTTTTGAACAATCCAATAGTATTCTCTCCTCCGTAATTTGATTACTCCTTGGCCGCATGTTTGTAAAAGGTGTTTTTTTAGCTGCATGAAAAGTTTTGATGGTTGTTGTCTATGCTTTGACAGCTGTCAATGTCAACTGTGTAGACATTTCTGTTCAGCTAGGTTTGCCAATTTATCATGAATCGTTTAACGCCAGAACAATGCTTCCGAATTGTGGAAATTTACTTTGAAAAAAATAAATCTGTTCGTGAAGTTCATAGATCACTCCGTCAATTTTACGGTCAACATTATCGGTCTACTGAGCAAGCAATTCATGCAGTTTTTGATCGTTTTCGCACTAATTGTACTCTTCTCGATTCAAAACCATCAACAAGACAAAGAAATATTCGTACCGAAGAGAATATTGCTACTGAAGCCCGAAGTGTTGAAGAAAACGCCGAAATGTCGATTTGTCGCCGTTCTCAAATTGTTGGCCTTTGTTCTTCGACTACGTGGAAAATTTTACGTAAGGATCTTGGCTTACGGGCCTACAAAATACAGCTCGTGCAAGAATTAAAGCCAAATGACCATCGTTCACTTCGCAGTTTTGCTGATTAGGCTAATTTGAAACTGGCCGAAGATGAGCATTTTTATCGAAAAACTGTGTTTAGTGATGAAGCTCATTTCTGGTTAAATGGCTTCGTCAACAAGTAAAATTGCCATAATTGGAGCGAAGACAATCTTCAAGCTGTTAACGAATCACCATTACATCCATTAAAATTGACTGTTTGGTGCGATTTACACGCTGGCGGCATCATCGGTCCTTATTTATTCCGAAATAAGGAAGGAGCTGCCGTTACGATTTTCTGCTTCCAAAAATTAATCAGCTAAACATCGACATTTGGTTCCAACAGGAAGGCGCAACTTGCGAAATCAATTTGATGTCAACTTTCCAGAAGTGGTCCTGTTAATTGGTCTCCTCGTTCGTGCGACTAACGCCTCTAGATTACTTTTTATGGGGCTATGTTAAGTCATTGGCTTATGCCAATTCCGACAGGTGCTGGTTCCTTAAATGACGAGAATGAGCCTCTGCAGCCGAACATCTTGCAGCTCTGCTAATAAGCCCGACTCACTAGACATTGCGAAGTGAAGGGGGCAAATGGCGAGTTTCCTGCGCCATAAACCAGGATTAGTGTCGGAAAAATAAAACAAGACCTTATCCGGGCTTCTCCGACATATTTGGAGCTCAGGCCGGAAAGGATTTCCAGGACTTAGTCAGGGTCTTGGATAAGAGACGAACGGAACGGAACGGGTTACTGGCTTCGGTGTAACCGACCGCTCATCCTCGGGGCATTAAAAATGGAACTGGTCCTCCAGGTTGGGGGTTGTGCCGCCAGGGTAACTGTCCGGCCATTTAAAAAAAAACATAAGTTACAAAGCATCAACAAGCCTCGGATAAGAACGGATCTACTGTTGACAACCCACGCAAACGATTTAAGGATAATGAGCTTCGGTCATGCACGTGGAATTTTAGGTCCATTAACAGCCCACGAGCGGACGAACAACTAGCGGAGGTCCGACACTGATGCAAAGTAAACATAACCGCCATCCAAGAAATGCGATGGAATGGACCGGACAGAAGGAGTATGAAAAACTGCAACATCTGCTACGGCGATTTTTATCGTCGGAAAAACCAGCGCTTATTTGGATGCGGATTTGTTGTCGGAGGCAGACTAAAACAAGAAGTCCTCAGCTTTCGGCATGTGAGCGAGCGCCTCGTAGCAATCCGCATCAATGCTAATTTCGCCAACATTAGCCTTATATGCACGCATGCCCCCACAGAGGAGAAAGATGGCGACACCAAGAATGCCTTTTACCAGCTCCATAACAAGACCTACGAGCAATGCCCTAGCTATGACATTAAAATTGTCCTCGGTGATTTTAATGCAAAGCTAGGAAGAGAGGGTATCTTTGGTGGAACAATCGGAAAATATAGCCTGCACAACACCACCTCCGATAACGGATTCAGGCTAATCGACTTTGCGGCGGGGCGAAACATTGTCGTGGCTAGCACGCGGTTCCCACATCTCGACATACACAAGGGGACTTGGCGAACTCCTGACCAATCAACAGTCAACCAGATTGATCACATTGTGATAGACGCAAGACACTCCTCCAGTATTGTGGATGTCCGTACGTTCCGAGGAGCTAACATCGACTCGGACCATTACCTTGTTGTAGCCAAGGTACGGTTGCGGATATCCCAAACTACGCCAAGACAAACTAATGCTGTGAGAAAATTCGACGTCAGAGGGCTACAATCGCAAGAGATCGCCAAGTCCTTTTCCTATCGAGTGTCTCTTAATCTCTTAAGAGGTCCAATGCCGCCAGCATCAAGCATCGAAGACCACTGGAAACACTGCCAAAACGCCATCAGAGATGCCGCTTCTGATGTGCTGGGTTTCACTCGTCCACCACAACAAAATCCCTGGTTCGATGATGAATGCCGGCAAGCACATGCAGCTAAGCAAGATGCATATAACGCGGCGCTGCTTAGAAAGACCAGAGCTGCTCATGAGCTCTATGAGCGGAAGAGGAGAGACGAACACCGGCTTCTCAGGAGGAAGAAGAAAGAGCATGAGAAGCGCGCGATCGAGGAAATTGAGAGATGCTACTCCAGGAATGAGGTTCGGAAGTTTTACCAAAAGGTAAAATAACATGTCACGGACACAAGCCACGACCCGAAGTCTGTAGATATGAACTAAGAAACATCGTTGTTGAGTCTAAACGATGCTGATAATCTGGAAAGATCATTTCTGCAGACTGTATAACGGCGATGACGAACCAAATACCGCTGTCAGGCAGAATCAACTTTTCAACCTGGACGATGATGACCAACAATTTCGTCCACCCGACATGGATGAAGTGAAGATAGCTATATCTAAGCTTAAATCCAACAAAGCTGCTCAAGCGGACGGCCTGACTGCCGAGGAAAATCCACCATCGATCAAATATTCACACTACGGCAGATAATGGAGAAGACCCATGAGCTTCAGATCGATACCCACCACCTATTCATTCGATTTTAAGGCCGCGTATGACGGCATCTATAGAGACGAGCTATATAGAGCAATGTCTAACTATAGTTTTGGCATCCCTGCCAAACTCGTCCGTCTGTGCAGGATGACGATGGATAATGCACGCTGCTCCATCAAGGTCGGTAAAGATCTCACCTAGACCTTCGATGTCCAGAAAGGATTTAGACAAGGTGATGCGCTGTCATGCGATTTTTTCAACATGGTACCTGAAAGAATAGTGCAAAACTCACGAGAAAACACAAGAGGCACTATCTTTAAAAAGTCCTTCCAACTACTCGCATACGCCGACGATATTGACATAATCGAGAGAAAACAGCGTGATGTCAGTGGCGCTTTCGCGAGCATTGAGACGGAAGCTGCGAAAGTGGGTTAAGCGGTCAATGAGGGCAGACCAAGTATATGCTGTCAAGCAAAAAGGACAACCAACACCGACATCTCGGACGGAACGTCACCCTCGACAGATATAACTTTGATGTAGTTAAGGACTTTGTCTACCTAGGCTCCGCTATAAATACAGACAACGACACCAGCGCTGAGATCAAGCGAGGAATAACTCTTGCCAACCGCGAAACTGTAGGCAGCTAGCCAGGGATCGAGCTGGCTGGAGAAGCTTGTTGACTGAGGCCCAGGTCCACCCCGGACTGTAGCGCCACCTAAACAAACAAAACAAACAAACTGCTCATGATTGGATTCAAGCCATTACACAAAACGGCAGAGAAGATTTTGTAGCCCATGTAGTCAAAGGGATCTCCTTTCATGTAGATTTGTTCCATTCATTGGGCATGCTTTCTTCTGACCATATCTTGTGGATAAGCTGGTGCATGTTCCTAATCAAGTCATCTCCAGCTGCTTTAAGTCCTTCTGGGCCAGCAGCCTTGTTCGACTCTCGATATTGCAATCTCAACTTCATCTAGGTCAAGTGGAAGGAATTTTCTGCCATCATCGTCCAGTGTTGATGGTTCATTTTGCCTGACAGCGGAATTAGAATTAATGCAGATGTGGTCTTTCCATATTTTCAGTACCGACTGCGATTCTACTAATAGGTTTCCCTTTTCATCCTTGCGAGCTTCGGTTCTGGCTTTGTAGCCCTGTTTGTTTTTTTGACAGAATTTTCGAACGTCATTCCTGCCTTACCATCTTTCTATTAAACAAAATTTTGTTTGCTGTATTATGTGAACATCTAAAACCATAAGTTTTCGTATCAGTGACGATCTGAACTGAATCTGTCTAGACGACAGAAAAGCAATCTCGCTAAGACCTTTGATACCAGATTATGTCACTTCTTTACCTTTGATATCATTAATTGTTTGTAAATATTGAAACAGAGGCGATAAGAATTGGTTTAGTTATGACTGAGGGCAAAACTAAACAAGCAAATTGTGTAAATAAGAGAGTACGCAGTAACATCGACGACTTGAGATCATTATCACCCAAGACATGATCAATGCCACAGAAACATGGACGTCCACAATGGCGGATGAAAACATCTCTGGTCATTAAGAACACAAAAATTCTTCGAACGGTTTTCTTCCTGGTTGCCTTAACAGACTTTAAAAGAGGAGATCTAACAGCGAACTTTACTATCTATGTATAAGTATATACCGACTTCGCGACCTATCCAGAACAGTTCTCAATACACAAGTGGGTGGAGTACCATCTCAAATCAATAAGCAAAGGAACACCAACTTCTTCTTACATCTTCTTCGCTTACTTCATTCATACTTCTAATTTATCAGTTCTTAAGAACCAAAAACATTCTCTCATAGCGTCCAAGAAGAATTAACTATCCGCGAACCTTTGCATTGAAAACATTTTCAAGGAATTCCAATTCGAAGAATTCTTTCCACATTATTCCGACTTCACTTTTGGTAAGATTGCTTTGAGATTAGTCCGATGTCTAACCCTTGTCTTGTTGTATCCATAAAACAAATTTCCACTTCACTTGTTCGCAGAAAACAGTTCTCTCATCACCTTTTGGTGGAAAAAGTGAATGACCAACAATAACACAATCTAATGCCAAGAGGAAGAGAGGAAAGGAAGGCTACAAAAAAAAAACAAACCAAAAAACAGAACCAAGAAGGAAGTGACAATGTCGATAACCTCACCCATAAGTCGATGACAAATCAAATGACAAGGGTACGAGGTTGAATTATTCGAAAAGTTTCAGGTTCTTCAATTTAATTTTCAAACATTGTCTCCAACAACAAACACTAGAAACCACCGAAACCTAACTTGGAATTGCTCTCACCAACTCACTAACACACGTCCTTCAAGTCGATTGTGAAAATAATAGCAAAACGTTGAGATATCCGTAATACCTATACGTAGTCATCCGGAATTAAGGATACGGATGCAGATATGAAACGGATATGCTAAAAAGGTTTTTGGTTGAATACTCGTAAATGATTTTCATCACGTAGTCGGGTGGGCCGGCCATCTATTGTTAAGAAATGTTGTTCAGAGGAAAATATTCGAAACATCTTATATACTCTAACACTAACTTAAACACACTGAAACACACGCATATTAAAGCAGAAAACACCTCATAGACCAGCTAGAACATGGCCCTACGTTATTAATGACAATGGCCTGAGCATCTTGAAAAACCAGAAGGCACATCCTTTCAACCAATGCGATAGCTTTGTGTGAAAATTTATTACCAACACCTCGGAGGCAATAAAACGATTAAACTTTCCTCCTTAATGGCCCTTTGAGAGAAGGACTGAACGTTGTGGTTTTCCTTTTATTTCTCCTCAAAACATTTGTCCACTGAGTCATAGGAGAGGGACAGAGACAGAAAGAGTTGAATTGAACTTTAGCAATTAATCGGAGGAACCTTCATTCATCTGTGATAGACATTGATTTGATTATTTTTTTCTGTATGAATTGCTCCAGACTATAAGGACTTCTGAAATCTTTCATTCGCAAGTCCTGTAAATTATACATTAATGCTTTATCAAAAGTATTGAATGTGGCTTTCCAAATGGATTTTTGGCTACATGAATCGAGTTTTCTCCTGCAGGATGGGTGAATTGCGGGTAAGAAAGGATACTAGCGATAGCTAATCTCGAAGCTGAGCTGTTCTGCAAGATGGCTTATCCCCGCGTCATTGAGCAGATTCTCTATCATTCTCTTCTGAAGTGTTCTTAGGATGGCTTTTGTCCGAGCATCTAATTATTCGCAAGCTACTTAGTGTTGCTGTGAGAGTCAACCGTGATAGCTTTCAGCTATTTCTCTTCATGTTAGGCTGGAGTTTTCGTGCTCAGTTTTCAAGAAAAGAAGCTGCGACAATTGGGATCCTAAGACAACTTTTTTATCCAAAATGAGTGGTCGGTTGGGCGATGGCGATGGCGCGATAGTTAGCTCATTGGACTATTACGCAGACAGTCTGGGTTCGATTCCTGGCTGGGTCACCAACAGTTTTTCAAATCGCTATCACCCTTTCGGCGGGCAATGGCAAACTCCCGAAAGTAAAATTGCATACGAAAAAGCTTCTAAGGAGTGCCGTTCGTACTCGGCGATAAAACGTAGGCCCCGCTCAGATGTGACGAAAATGACAACATGAGCAACACAAATGAGTGTCAAGAAGCTAGGCCATGGCCCATACCGGGCCGTCAGCGCCACAGTATTTTTTTTTTTAGAGTGGTCGGTTGGCGGTGGCCTTTTACCGCAGAGTATCTTCACCCTAATGTGAGCAGAGACCAGGTACTTATAGAGATCGTGCTTCCATTTGTAGTCACCAACTGCCAGGCCCTAACTAAAGAAGCAGACCTAACGAAGGTTCGTGCCTCAGAACTTTCCTTAAGATAAAGTGCATGTGATCCCCTATTCATAACGGCAATACACACCTCAAATACGGGTGATGACTTTGTTGACTGTCGGTGTCTGTCCACAACAATTTGATTCTAGTACGTCAAGATCCTCTCTAACAACGTAAAAAAGTGTCCCCAAAATTCTAGATGAAAATAAAATGATATTATGGGGACGCGGCATTCAGCTCTTAAAGCTGACAAAAGCTTCCAGGTCGACTCTGGAAAACCATTGAATAATAGTCGTGAATAAAGGGTATGGCTTCCCCTTCCTCTTAATCTTAATCTATTCATCCTATATTTGCGACCCGGGTCAACCCCGGACAGATTTATGTATCATACCGAGTACGGCCATCAACTCGATATCAACGACAATACCAGGTGCAGGGATCAAACCTTCTTAGACTGACATCAGAGAAGGACGACCATCTCATGGTAACAACCAATCCGACTAACAAAGGAAAACCACGGAAAATATCGGCTGGTCCCGAGTCCCGTCACATACTCAAAAAGAATCAATGGTTTCACTCCTAAGAATGCACTCACAAAAATCCAAGCGAGATAGTTGACGCAGACACTTAGAGGCGAATCGATGGATATTGTACTCAAAGAGCGGACCTAAGCTTCTTCAGCAGTAGAGCACCCCGAACTAAAAATTAAATATCGATAAAAGGGAACACCTTTGTGTAAGACAAGATAAGCGTAACTATTGTCTTCTTGTCCTTTTATTAACCCTTTCCTCGTTATACGAACTTATGCGTAACGAGTTTCCCATTTTTACTGCATCGCTGCTGCTCCGCTTATGGGGTTGGCTAATGTCGCAGACCGCAGAACGCGTCTACATAATGCTCGGTCCTGGATCGCTTCAGTGGTAAGCCCCAGGCGTTGTTGCGCATTTGCCATTTGAGAAATCCAGGAATTCTTTTTCCGACCTCGTTTTCTTACAGTTGGAGTGACCGTAGTTGATAGTGCCTTTTTAACCGGATTTTCCGCAGATCTTCTTTGAACGTGGCAATACTAGCTTATTCTATTCGCCTCAAGCTGTTCGGTTACCGAATTCTTTATATGTAGACTTGTAGACGTTTAGTGACTCCACTAGACATCCTTAACATTTTCATCTTCGCTGCCGTCATTTTGTTTCTAAACGCTTCGAACATTGTCCAACACTGTGAACCGTATATAAGAGCTGGTCTAACAACCGTGGTGTAGAGTTTCCCCTTTAATTTAAGTGGAAATTTTCGGTCGCAAAAGATTCCCGAATTTTCCCACCATTTCATCCATCCCACACTCACTCTGTGGTTTACGTCGTCGTCACATTTCGCTTCCATGTTAACGATTGATCCTAAGTACTTAAAGATAGTGCTTTTCGGAAGAACTATTCCGTCTAACATTATATCCGGAACAGGTCGCAACGGATGCGCAAATGGGCACGTCAAATGTTCCGTCTTTGAACGACTTATTTTAAACTCGTTTCTCTCTAGCGCATTTCTCTATGAATCTAAGGCGTTCTGTAAATCTTCGACGTTATCGCTAAGTATAACTGCGTCGCCAGCGAAGAGAATTGGCGTTACATTTGCTTCGCGCATGCAGTCTTTTAATAGATAGTCGAATACAACGTTAAAGAGGAAAGGGCTAAGTACGCTTCCTTGATGCACTCCGACATTAACTGGAAATTCTCTTGTTAGTCCGGCAGAGCTTTTAACCGAAGTTTTCACGTTTCCGTACATGTTTTGTATAATTCTAACATACGTTTCCGGCACGTTTTGAGACCTCAGCGCGGCCCATATGAGATCCCTAGGCACTCGATCGAATGCTTATCGGCATAGGTTGTCCACATTTTAATTTATTTAAAAGTTTCGATAGCCAAACGCTGCCGATCCCCTCCATCTTCGACCAAAACTCTGATGGAGTTTACAAATCTCCTTTTTCATTTGTTAGTAAGCGACCGTCTGCATTTTTGATGTACGAGTATTTCGACGAGGTTATTTCCATCGAAGTTTTTCTCCTCTGTGCAGCGAGCTTAAAAATATTTGGCATTTTAGTACTGTACGACGTTTGAACTTTTTGGATAGCTTGTCTTCTATCTGCCGATCGTGAGGATATTTGTTCCAACTCCTGGTACAGGTTTTCCGCTGCTGCCGCTCGAGTTCGAGCCAGGACTTTCTTTGCGACCTTTTTAAGGTGCTCGTATTCAAGAGCCAGTCGAGCTTTTTCGATATCGTCGCTCCGATCGCATTTTGTCCACGCTTGGAATGCACTCTTCTTGCCGGCCACAGCTCGTTTGGTTTCGTCATTCCACCACCATGTTTCTTTGCCGACGTGATGGTATTTCGATATAGTCCCCAGATGGGATTTTGCGAGTGTTATGCATTCTTCGTGCATGCTGTTCCACATTTCTTGCGGGCTTAGTGAGTCTGCTATACCATTTATATTTTGAAGTACTTCTTTAGCCAGTGCGATAAATCTTGCGCTTCGTTCCTTCGATAGATTATACCACCGAATTTTTGGCTTTCCAAACGATGCCCGTGTTTTCGGTGGTTCCGCTGTGAAAAATTCTGTAATGAGCAGACGGTGTTGGCTTACCAGCGATTCTCCAAGTATTACTTTACAGTAATTAACACGGTTTCTCATCGACATTTTGCAGAGGCGATAATCTATTTGCGTTTCGTGGCCTCCGCTGCTATAGGTGATAAGATGTCGTTGATGTTTAATAAACATTGTATTGACGGGCGATGGCGATGGCGCGATAGTAAGCTCATTGGACTATCACGCAGACAGTCTGGGTTCGATTCCAGGCTGGGTCAACAACAATTTTTTAAATCGCCATCACCTGAAAGTAAAATTGCCTACGAAAAAGCTTCTAAGGAGTGCCGTTCGGACTTGGCGATAAACCGTAGGCTCCGCTCAGATGTGACAAAAATGACAATATGAGCAACACAAATGAGTGTCAAGAAGCTAGGCCATGGCCCATATCGGGCTGCCAGCGCCACAGTGTGTGTGTGTGTATTTAAGACGGTTAAGCCGTAAGCCTTACACGCTACAAGGATGTCTTCGCCAGCTGAATTTCTGGTTCCAAAGCCTTTACCGCCGTGGCAGTCCTCATAATCAACATTTGTTTCTCCGACGTGGCCATTTAAATCTCCGCCTATGAAGAGCATCTCATCGATAGGTATATTTCTAAGCAAATTACCGAACTCTGACCAAAATGTATCTTTTTCCGATTGGTCGCATCCATTTTGTGGAGCGTACGCGCTAACAATGTTCCACGTTTCATTGTGTATGACGAATTTAACACTCATCAAGTGGTCGCTTATTTTCAAGATACCAACGATGTTGCTTAGAAGATCCGCTGCAACAACGATTCCAACACCTTTTCGTCCATTGACCGTTCCATGGTAGAACATCTTGAATGCGTAACTATTGTATATTACGAAATAGCCAACAAAGCGGAAGAATTAGCAATACATGGAATACATGCAACAGCAGGATCTTCCATAGCATTTACATACTAAGGACCTCACTGGATAACTGCTTGTCAGATGGCGGAAACATTTTGCAGTAATAAGTTCAAGCCTAGGGAGTCTCTTATAACATCAAGTAGTCGTACTCTTTTCTCACTCAGAAATGCTGCTAAAACGCCAGATTGAAGTGCATTGTGCAATGATGATTGAAAACTTTAAATAATACGAGTAATACAAGACAGAAATATTTTTGGAATGATTTTTTTATTATTATAATCTGGTAGATAATTTCATGGCATTTGATATGATTTCTGGCGTATCCCCGCTGAGGCTACGAGTTACATGGTCCATTCGATCAATCCAATTTTTCACTACTTTTTCCAATAAATCTGGCCCGATGGCGTCTATGGTGTCTTGAATGTTGACTTCCAATGCTTCAAGAGTTGCTGGTTTGTCGGCATAAACCAACGACTTAACATAGCCCCATAAAAAGTAATCGAGAGGCATTAAGTCGCACGAACGAGGGGGCCAGTTAACAGGAGTACTTTTGGAAAGTTGACATCAAATTGATTTTGCAAGTTGGTTCTTCGCATAGACCAAATCCTTTAAATAACCCCACAGAAAGTGGTCTAAAGGCATGACCTTGAAGGGAGACAAACTTCTCCTCTAACCGAAATAATGAAATATTCACATTTCGTACGAAATAAATTGATTGACTGATGGCTTGTATGGGCGGTAGTAACATCCTTTTGAAACCAGAAATCGGCCAGACCCAATGCTTTCAATTTTGGAAAATAAAAGCCGGTCAACATGTTGACGCAACAAACATTTGCTAGAGTTAATATTTATTTTGATTTGACAAGATGTAAAGATTTGTGCACTCGGTTGTGTCATCGAAGAATTGGAATTTCTTATCGTTCGAAGAAAGATTGATATGCGCCTAAGTGCAGCAACGTGCAGTTTTTCCGCCGACCTGACGAGTAATGCCAATTGTCAATGGAAGCACTAACCAAGGATGTAGGTAGTCCCAACATGGGTTCGAGCTTGATGAACTTTTTCCCTCGACTTAGTGCCTTCCGACTACATTTAGTTAAGTCTTGTGTTCTTTAAGACTTTGAAAGCAAATTGGGTGTCGCTACAGATGCAATTGCAAATACGTTACTTTGAGGATTGCGTACACTTTGATTGAAAGGCAGGCGTAATTTTTCTCCATAAGGGATGAAATCGTGTGTTTTCGTTGTCGAAAAATATCCCAGAGCTGTATCCTAAATCGATTTCGGAGATATCCGTAAAGACCCGTTTCTATATGCTTCTATTCGACACCAGTTCTAGGAAAGTCGATTTTGTTGTTTTCTACATCACGCGTTCTGGTATTACTACACCAAACTGCATGCCTATAAGCCGAAAATTAACTGAAAGTCAACGGACAGGGTCAGGGACTTACGAAAGGTAGTTGTTCGAAATTTTGGCATAAAAAAAAATGCACTCTGTATGACTTTTGAAGCTCATTCTGATATCGATAATACTCGTAAGCCCCAAGTCCTTATATTCGTCCACGTTTTCAACCAGAAAACATCATGTCACTGCAACTGAAAGTTTGACAAAAAGTTGGGCAAATTTTCAGTTTACATCTTCGATATTCCGCAGCATGGAAGTAAACTTCAGCCTTAGCGGCGATTCGTGCAGAAAGAATAAGCTACATTATTTTTGTATTAGAGCTGATGTTCAGTTTGTGCTTAGAGAACCAGATTCTCAATTAGTTAAGATCCCAGTTCACATCAGATACTAAGTTCAAGGATATCGGAAATATAGGAGCAGACTGTGTCTGCGGACGCAGTAAGCAAACCTTCAAAATCAAGTTAATACAGGTAATTGACGTAAATGAGGAACAGCAAATGCCCTAACATCCGTGCGGCATCGGATAAAGAATAGTGCCGCAGTGCGTCCCAGCTTGTCGTAAGAGGCGACTAAATGGGACACCAATCATACACAGGCAACTATGACACCAAAAATGAGCCTGTGACACTTTAACACCTTAAAACTTTCCCACAAGTTTGTATGCAATCAGTGGGTTCCCACGTCTGGAGACTACCGGTGGGGTAAAAGAACAGTCAATCAATTCGAAATGAGCATACAAGTGTCAAACCACTCAAACTTTAAACTTCATGGAAATGATCGCAATTAATAGCACTACCCCGCTGGGCACCACGATTGCAACGCACTCGGGTGATCCCAGGGCAAGCAGAAGTGCTTGTGTCAGAGCCCGACGGATTCTGGGGGCGGGCAAAATGAAGTTTCCAAAATATTTTCCTAAACTTCGGTTTGCAAGTTGGAACGTCGGATCGATGGCCTCAAAAAGTTTAGAGCTGGAAGCGATTATGAGTAGCAGAACTCTTCAAATCCTGTGCGTACAGGAAACGAAGTGTTGTAATACAGGAAATTAAGCGCATTTTCTAGATTTAAAATCAAAGGCATTTAAGATGTTCTACCATCGAACGGTCAATGGACGAAACGGTGTTGGAATCGTTGTTTCAGCGGATCTTCTAAACAACATCGTTGGTATCTGGAAAATAAGCGACCGCTTGATGAGTGTTAAACTCGTCATACACAATGAAACGTGGAACATTGTTAGCGCGTACGCTCTACAAAATGGATGCGACCAATCGGAAAAAGATACATTTTGGTCAGAGTTCGGTAATTTGCTTAGAAATATACCTATCGATGAGATGCTCTTCGTAGGCGGAGATTTAAATGGCCACGTCGGAGAAACAAATGTTGATTATGAGGACTGCCACGGCGGTAAAGGCTTTGGAACCAGAAATTCAGCTGGTGAAGACATCCTTGTAGCGTGTAGGGCTTACGGCTTAACCGTCTTAAATACAATGTTTATTAAACATCAACGACATCTTATCACCTATAGCAGCGGAGGCCACGAAACGCAAATAGATTATCACCTCTGCAAAATGTCGATGAGAAACCGTGTTAAGGACTGTAAAGTAATACTTGGAGAATCGCTAGTAAGCCAACACCGTCTGCTCATTACAGAATTTTTCACAGCGGAACCACCGAAAACACGGGCATCGTTTGGAAAGCCAAAAATCCGGTGGTATAATCTATCGTAGAAACGAAGCGCAAGATTTATCGCACTGGCTAAAGAAGTACTTCACAATATAAATGGTATAGCAGACTCACTTAGCCCACAAGAAATGTGGAACAGCATGCACGAGGAATGCATAACACTCGCAAAGTCCCATCTGGGGACTATATCGAAATACCATCACGTCGGCAGAGAAACATGGTGCTGGAATGACGAAACCAAATGAGCTGTGGCCGACAAGAAGAATACATTCCAAGTGTGGACAAAAGTGATCGGAGCGACGATATCGAAAAAGCTCGACTGGCTCTTGAATACGAGCACCTTAAAAAGGTCGCAAAGAAAGTCCTGGCTCGAACACGAGCGGCAGCAGCGGAAAACCTGTACCAGGAGTTGGAACAAATATCCTCACGATCGGTAGATAGAAGACAAGCTATACAAGAAGTTCAAGAAGTTCAAACGTCGTCCAATACTACAGTGCCAAATATTTTTAAGCTCGCTGCTCAGAGGCGAAAAAGCGGGGGAAAGCGGCGGCACCAGACAGCATTCCATCAGAGTTTTGGTCCAAGATAGAGGGAATCGGCAGCGAATGGCTATCGAAACTTTTAAATAAATTAAAATGTGGACAACCTATGCCGAATTAATGGAGAAGTAGCTTCTTGGTTCCATTATACAAAGGAAAAGGCGACACTCGAGAATGCAACAGCTACCGTTCAATCAAGCTTATGTCACACACAATGAAAATCGTCGAAAGATTCTTAAACGAACGTCTTCGGTATTTAATAAAGTTCGATAATAGCCAGTGTGGATTTGTTGAAGGAAGATCGACGGTGGACGCTATCCAAAGCCTACGAATAATAATGGAAAAGCACCGAGATTCGTCTAAGGATTTACACATGGTATTTATCGACCTCGAGAAAGCATTCGATCGAGTGTCTAGGGATCTCATATGGGCCGCGCTGAGGTCTCAAAACGTACCGGAAACGTATGTTAGAATAATACGAGACATGTACGGAAACGTGAAAACTGCGGTTAAAAGCTCTGCTGGACTAACGAGAGAATTTCCAATTAATGTCGGAGTGCACCAAGGAAGCGTACTTAGCCCTTTCCTCTTTAACGTAGTACTCGACTATCTTTTAAAAGACTGCATGCGCGAAGCAAATGTAACGCCAATTCTCATCGCTGACGACGCAGTTATACTTAGCGATAACGTCGAAGATTTACAGAACGCCTTAGATTCATGGAGAAATGCGCTAGAGAGAAACGGGTTTAAAATAATTCGATCAAAGACGGAGTATTTGATGTGCCCATTTGCGCATCCGTTGCGACCTGTTCTGGACATAATGCTAGACAGAATAGTTCTTCCGAAAAGCACTATCTTTACTTAGGATCAATCGTTTATATGGAAGCGAAATGTGACGACGACGTAAACCACAGAGTGGGTGTGGGATGGATGAAATGGCGGGAAAATTCGGGAATTCTTTGCCACGGTTACAACACCACGGTTGTTAGACCAGCTCTTATATACGGTTCATAGTGCTGGACAATGTACGAAGCGTTTAAAAACAAAATGACGGCAGCGGAAATGAAAATGTTAAGAATGTCTAGTGGAGTCACTAAACGCGATTGCATTAAATCTACGCGTATAAGAGGAAGTCTACATATAAAGAATTCGGTAACCGAATAGAATAAGCTGGTATTGCCACGTTCAAAGAAGATCTGCGGAAAATCCGGCTAAAAAGGCACTATCAACTACGGTCACTCCAACTGTAAGAAAACGAGGTCGGAAAACGAATTCCTGGATTTCTCAGATGGCAAATGCGCAACAACGCCTGGGGCTTACCACTGAAGCGATCCAGGACCGAGCATTATGTAGACGCGTTCTGCGGTCTGCGACATTAGCCAACCCCATAAGCGGAGCAGCAGCGTTGCAGTAAAAATGGGGAACTCGTTACGCATAAGTTCGTATAACGAGGAAAGGGTTACTAAAAGGATAAGAAGAAGAAGCAAAGGCCCTAACACAGACCCCTGAGGTACTCCTAAGTTGAAAAAGTGAATTTCGCTCCGGCTATTCACCAATCTTAATTCTTTGTGATCGGTTTGTAAGACAGTACTAAAGCCAAAGAAGCATAAAACCACGGAAACCAGCTATTTCGAGTTTTCCAAATGAGATGGGGTGGTTAACCATATCGAAAACTTTCGTAACATGTACAAACAGCCCTGCAGTGAATTTTTTCGCATCCAAATTGGAAAAGATCCTAGAGCAAAGAGCAAAAGTGCATCTTCATTAGATTTACCCAATTGAAAACCGAATGTGGCCGAGTTGTCACCTTAACAGCGTTTTTTTTGGAAGAGTTTACTCAAAACAGGAAGAAGTGAGATTAGCCTGTAATTATTTAAATCTTCTTTAGACAACAGGAGAAACTCCTAAAAAGATACATAGGTTTAAAATATCAGCTAAAACATCAACTACAAGATATTCAAGACCGCGTTGGAAATACTGTCATAATACATAATACATAATAATCAGAACAGATACAAATACTTTGTTGGGGAATCGGATGATGTGCATAAGCGATAGATAATCTGCACCTGTCAGCTTCCTTCTTAACGTAAAGACGATGGAAATAATCTATTTACCAGCATTGCCTTGTCCACAAAACTTGTGAATCGTCTATGCCGTCTTGTCAGGCCAAGTTGCACATGCCTCTGAAAAAAGTTGTCGCCGAAACTCGCTTTATTGTCCTTTAGAAGCCCACTTTTCAAGGACTTTCCGCGTTGATAGGCATACTACATCTTAGACAGACATTTGGAAGCTTATTAGTGCACAAGAAGCTGGACCATTCTTTTTACATTCTTCAACATGAAAGGGATTAAACTTATAGGTTCAAAGCTTCGCTTTAGTTTTTCAGTATAAATTCCTGTATGTATGCCAGTGCTTGTGATCAACATATTCAAAGTTATCATCAGATGGTCTACACCTATTTGTAACACAACTGAGTATACCATATGCCATCGGTGTCAGGCGACTTGAAGCCATCAAAGAAAGAAACAGCACATTTAATGGTCCCATACCGATGAGGTGTACCAAGAACGGCGTGTTAAGTTATTCAGATTACTCGCGGCTTCGTACATATGAGCTGGTTCTAATTGGGTTATCAAGAAAATGGGCTTCAGGCCTCTGCGTCCCACTATAGAACCGGCGAATTCCAAGCGTAGTGGAGACCAAAAGAAGGAGCAAGAGCTCATATGTCATACAGGATATGAATAAAATAAGATCTCCGAGTAGGTAGAACAATTCTCTGACATGTTTCAGGTGTTCAGATTCATCTTTGAAAAACCTTACTCCTACAGGTCAAATAATTAAATGAAATTAATTTTAGCTACGACAATTTGTGACATTCGTTGGAACTTTTGAAATACCCCTACCTACAAAAGTTGCCACTTGCCGTGCCCCCTGTTACGAGCATTCGCAATATATGTACTCACATTCACTATGCTACTTGTCTGAACAATACAGCGAATATCCACAAGTTTTCAAACAGTTCCAATTAATAATTTCCACAATTCGCTTGGGAAATTGTTTCTTCCTGCAGTTTAAAGCGAACAAAACTTTTACATCACACCCAACACTAGAGTAGAGGGTGTGTAGAGTGTGCAATAGCTAAACAAACTACCCTATGTAAAGGAATCAGATGAAAATAACCCTTCGGATGTGTCATTCATTTAGTTCGAGTTAATTAAAGTACGAGTAAGTTTTTATTTGTTAACAATTTTCATAAAACCTCTCACTACCTGATGTAACATAAAAATAACCAAAAAAAGTGTTCTCCAAGCACAGGAACGAACAGAAATGCGCTGGAATGTATTATAACTGGCGGAGGCATAAGCCTTTCGAATGTGATGTGTGAAATGTGTTAAGGATTGAAAGTTGCTTAACTACGACAGATTAGTTTTAATGAGTTTTCCTTGTAAAAAAGGAACGTCGCATCCGAACGGGTTGTTAATTGTATTTGACAGTTGATTGACAGGTTAGGTGGTAACAAGGGAAGATTATATTGACAGAGCAGAGGCTAGCAGTGTCCTATATGGCCTTGTTGGGATGTCGATTGTGTATCTTTTTCAATGAAAGTTTCAAGGGATTTGCTTTAAAATGTGTGTCGTTGAGGTTTTACCTCATGCTAATATGTATTATCCTAATTTATATTCTACGGGGGCGTAATACACTTGCTTTTGTATTTTAAATTTTGAGTAGCATCCTGGGATTGGAGCGAAGTTCTTTATGTGCACATTCCATAAAAGACGGCAATCGATAATTAGTCCCAGATACATAAAGGTCTTGACTTTTAGGAGTTCTTGGTCTGAGAGGACTCTTTGACAGCTGCGTCTTTTAAAGGTTAGTCTCATATCGCTGGTTTTGTGGCGTGTTTCGCAGATGTGCATCATTTTTCTCTTCGCCACATTTAAACGAACTCAAACGATTAACTATGTATTTGCCAAGATATGCATTAACTCATTTGTGAAGATTATAGATAGCAGGGGTCCTAGCTTCCCATTCTAAATGGGACGATAGCTTCTTCACTGAAGGCATTCTTAATTTTAACTTTGATATTTCTTCCACTTAAATGTAGGTACTCCTGACTACGACTCATTTAGAAACAACTGAACGCATCCACTCCAACTTGGCGGCTATTTGACAAGTAGTAACAATTATAAAAAATGTTTAATGTCAGTTGTTTAAAATTAATAAATTTGGCTCGCTCGAATATCGCTCTGTTGTAATTGGTCTACAAAAATGTTGCGGTCACTGAAAACCACATATAACTTTGTGGTTCGTACCGTGAAGTTATTTGAGAATATTGGGGAAAAACTCGATCGTGGAAAATCCGGCCGTCCACGTAATGTGTGAATGCGCATGGAAATTATGTTTCGGGAGATGGATACCAGCCACTTACTCACAGAAGCATTGAAACGGAAAGGTAAATCAAAATATAAAGCACATAACTTAACCAGCCTTCAGTTTGACAATTTCGTCTCCAGAACTAAAGAATCCTATTTAAATTTTTTTAAAAAGATCCATTTCCAAACACTGAAATCAGCTTTAATTTCTGAATTGTGGGAAGAGGTTTATAGTAATGGTGATCCATCTGTAGGCTTTGACTTATTCCTCAACAAGCTTCAAGTGTTAATATTGAACAATAGTCAGCCTTTAAATAAAAGGAACAAGCAGCTAACATGTCTTAAACCATGGATGAACCTATGTTTACTAAACAAAATAAATAAAAAGAAAAAACTGCTTGCTTGTATAAAAAACATCCAAATAACATAAGGCTTCAAAGAGCATATGATAATCTTTGCCATGATCTTGTTGCGGTAAATTTTCCCGCAACAAGGTTTACCCTCTTCCTTGTGCTTCTCCCATCGTTCCGTCTTTTCATTGAGTGGGAAGACCGAGCTCTGGCGGAGGTGGAGGGCAGCCATGGTCCCATCAGTCATTGGCCCACCGACCACAGACCTCGGAAAGGACCCACATAGGTTCACGGGCGGTTATCCTCAGAGGAGGACGAGGTGGTTCGGTCGGTGAAGCCCTAATGACGGTAGGGAGACTCACGACGAACCAGGAGCCCAGGGTGCGACAGGAGGTCCACCAAGGTCACCGTTGACGGGTGGGGGAGGACGATCCCCGGAACTTACACCCCAACGAAAGCCAAGTTATATAAAGGCTTGAGGACTCCCACATCTTGCCATCGATGTGGAGACAAGAAGCATCACATCTCGTAATCGATGTGGATGCTAACGTTGAAATGTCCAAGGGGGAAGAGATGACGATCTCTTTTATAGCTACACCCCCAACGAGGGAGCTACGCAGGAGCGACGGTGGTGTGTAGGCGGACAGCCAGCATAATCGAACACATCCCAACGACGCACCAGCTGTAAAAGTCAGGTTCGATGGGTGAAGGGACGACGACCCCTTGGAAGCCAGCACCCCACCGATGGAGCACCAAGGGAGCAGCAGAGGCTGTAGGCGGACGGCCGAGTTACGAGACAGCCTCCGTGGGAACATAAAAACATTAATAAAAATAACAATAACCAAAAACACATCAAATATAAACAATAATAACAACAACAATAATATAAACAATCATAACAACATAATAAAAACAAAACCATAACGAAATACCAGGCGGTGAGAATGGCCCACAACATAAACGAAAACAAAAACCGAAGAAGTAAAGTACATAATTATGTAAGGAATGACCCGCTATTGGTCAGTCCTCCCATTCCCACCAAATCTGAACGCCGATCCACCAGAGTAAGTAGGAACCCGGGGTATATTAGCACAGAGGCACATATACTTAGCTTTGTTTGGGGCGGCGGTTTAGAGAATGGCTAAGCCGGGGTATAATCAGATTAGGATTATACCCACACAACCTTCCTCCTTCGTCCCAACACTCCAGTGACCTCCGATCATACTTTCTTTCTCCTTCGCGTTTGTTGTTTATTTGCAATTTGGTTTAGTTCGATTAGGGAAAATTAACCGGGGATCAGCAATGAGAGAAACATTGCTTCTCGCAATTTTCAATGCAATTCCAGTGTCTAGGGAAATAGCTAGGCATAGCTAGGATCCGCAACTCGCAACTCTCATAAACTCGCTTAGTGGAGTTGCCAGTTATCACTGGAAGCGGGAGAGAACTCAGTGTCTGAGGAGTTTAGAATGAGAGTGTGCAATTGGAAACAATTGGAATGTGTGAGAGGCCTAGTTGGACACGGGAGCACACGCTAGCAAAGTTGCTAGTCGTGTAGCTGGAAACCCCGTTGTTGGGTCCACTAGAGCTAAATGAATGTGTGAGTGAGTGTGGGTGAGAATGAGTGCGTGAATCTGGCGAGAGTTTGTGGAAGAAAAAAAAGAACTGGAAGTCACTTTTGTGACGACCAGCATTAAGCCAGGGTCATCGAGGTTTTTTTTTTTTTTTTTTTTTGCGAAAGTTTTGGAAATTGCAAAAGTAATTTTTCTTTATCAGAAAAAAAAAGTAGAGTAGTTTTGTAAAATAAATAAGCGAGTTTTTTTTAGCTTCTGGCGGTAAGGGGAAAGAGAAGTAGAAGAAAGGAAGGAGAGTAAAGGGATTATCCAGGAGTGTTGGGACGAGGAAAACGGTGCCAGGAAAGGCCACGGGAACCGCCAGGAACTCAAGCTAAGTATTGTGTATTTTAATAGTGCAGTGTAGTGCAGGAAAAAAAAAAGAGAATCGCTCTTTCTATTGAAAAATTGAAACTCCGGTAGGTCGCGCGTGCCTTTGCATCTCGAGAAAAGACGAGACACGCGACCCTTTAGATTTTTTTTTGTAGATTTTTTTTTGTGCGTTCGGGACTTTTAAAATAGCTGGTCACTCTATCGACGAGTGTTCCGGTACGTTCAATTTTAATAAATCGTCGTGCTCCAACGTTTGGAAAACCCCGTCTTTTCTTTTTGTTGCTTTCGTTTGTTCGGGAATTATTTCCTTTTTTTTTTCTTTTTTGGTTTCGTGATTTCCCCAAAAAAATGTGGCGCGCAACGGTTTTTTTGTGATTTTGTTGCCCAGGTCTAGCTGCCATCAAAGCGCTACCTGGAGGTAAATCGAACCCAGAAGGTTATTTTTGATTCGGGGCAACTATGTTTAAAGCTTACTTAAAGCTGATATTCCAAACTGTCGGGATACTTATTTCGAAAATAAGTTTCCAAAAATTTGGGTTACCCAAAAAAAGAATGGCAAATTTTCAATGACATATTAAATAAAAAGAATATACAAAATATGAATGTAGTTATTGCAGCCAATAATGTGACTGTATCTGAGCCTTAAAACGTTGCAAATTTATTTAATGATTACTTTTCAAGCATTGGATGCAATTTGATGGCATGTCGCTGTTACAACATGATAATAGAGGATACCTTTTATCCCAACAGTTTCTTTTGTAAAGAATTTACTTCACTTGAAATACGTGCAATTATAATGTCCTTAAAGTCATCTAATTCATCATCTGAAGATATGTTTACCAGCAACATTATAAAACACATTTCTTTTTTTATTTCTGATGTGCTATGCCATATTTTCAATTCTAGTTTAAAAAAAGGAATTTTTCCTGAATCACTGAAGCTAGTTATTCCTCTACACAAAAAAGGCGCCACTACATGTCTAAATAATTACCGTCCCATTTCCATTCTTTCAGTTTTTTTCAAAAGTTTTTGAAAGATGCATGAAATCTAGAATGCTTTGCTTTCTAAAGAAATCCAAACTGAAAAGTTCAGTTTTCAGTGATGGTCAATACGGTTTTCGGAATGGAAGATCTACTGAGGATGCTGTCTTAAATTTATGATAGTTTAAATGATCCAGAGGTGCCTGCATCTCTGTTCATTGATTTAACAAAAGCTTTTGATACGGTAGATCACACTTTGTTGCTTGATAAGTTGCATAAGGCCGGTTTTAGAGGTAAAATTCATGACTGGTTCGCGTTGTATTTGAAGAACAGAGAGCAAAAGGTTAGAATTCAGAATAATTTAAGTTCTGAAAGGTGTACTCAGGTGTATAGGTGTTCCTCAGGGCTCTGTTTTGGGCCCTATACTATTCTTGATTTTTGTGAATTCGCTACTTCCCCATCATATTCTTCGAAAAACCGTTTTCAATTATTCACTGATATAAACAATGATTTAGAAATTCTGCGAAAATGGTTTAATTTGCATAGACTTGTTATAAGTGACAAAACAAAACTTATGGTTTTTTTTTAATATTCAGGGGACAATCTATGAGGATATGGTTATAAAGTATCATTTACCCAATTGTTGTAGATATCCTCTCAATAATAATTGAATGCATGATAATAACAACAGTACATCTTATAATGACAACATCAACTGTTCAGATAATTGTTTTGACATTGAGAAAGTTAAAAGCTTCAAATATTTAGGTATTATTTTGGACTATAGGATGTTTTGGAATGATCATATACGAGTATCTGACCTGAAGAATAACCTTAACCTTAACAATGTTGTGAGACAACTCTACCATCTCAGCCTTTACTGTAGTCAACCGATTTTAAAGCTGGTTTACAATGTTTTATTTAAATCCAGACTACAGTATGGTCTTCATAAATCTATTTTCTTAAAAAATGTTAGGCTCTTGCTTTTTTCTTTAAACCATAACGAAATTAATTTCTTTTTAAATATTTTTGTTTGAACTTTTGTACGTATATGCTTTTAATCTAGCTTCGTAGTGTTTGAGTTATCAATTCAAGTTTTATGTATTTATTTATTTTTTTGACTTAAACCTATAGTATATGCTCTTAGAATTGTTTTAAATTTTATAATTGATCCTTATCAATAGATAATTACTTTTGTATTTAATGATTTTAGTTAGTAATGAAGCAAACATGTTCGGAATCGCTTTTACACGCTTTCGAGCACATCGGGGTCAACACAATTTTCTTTGCAATGATTATATCCGTGCGGCATCGGATAAAGAATAGTGCCGCAGTGCGTCCCAGCTTGTCGTAAGAGGCGACTAAATGGGACACCAATCATATACAGGCAACTATGACACCAAAAATGAGCCTGTGACACTTGAACACCTTAAAACTTTCCCACAAGTTTGTATGCAATCAGTGGGTTCCCACGTCTGGAGACTACCGGTGGGGTAAAAGAACAGTCAATCAATTCGAAATGAGCATACAAAGTGTCAAACCACTCAAACTTAAGATACACTTCATGGAAATGATCGCAATTAATAGCACTACCCCGCTGGGCACTGTGCGTTGCAATCGCACTCGGGTGATCCCAGAGCAAGCAGAAGTGCTTGTGTCAGAGCCCGACGGATTCCGGGGGCGGACAAAATGAAGTTTCCAAAATATTTTCCTAAACTTCGGTTTGCAAGTTGGAACGTCGGATCGATGGCCTCAAAAAGTTTAGAGCTGGAAGCGATTATGAGTCGCAGAACTCTTCAAATCCTGTGCGCACAGGAAACGAAGTGTTGTAATACAGGAAATTAAGCGCGTTTTCTAGATTTAAAAACTAAGGCATTTAAGATGTTCTACCATCGAACGGTCAATGGACGAAACGGTGTTGGAATCGTTGTTTCAGCGGATCTTCTAAACAACATCGTTGGTATCTGGAAAATAAGCGACCGCTTGATGAGTATTAAACTCGTCATACACAATGAAACGTGGAACATTGTTAGCGCGTACGCTCCACAAAATGGATGCGACCAATCGGAAAAAGATACATTTTGGTCAGAGTTCGGTTATTTGCTTAGAAATATACCTATCGATGAGATGCTCTTCGTAGCCGGAGATTTAAATGGCCACGTCGGAGAAACAAATGTTGATTATGAGGACTGCCACGGCGGTAAAGGCTTTGGAACCAGAAATTCAGCTGGCGAAGATATCCTTGTAGCGTGTAGGGCTTACGGCTTAACCGTCTTAAACACAATGTTTATTAACCATCAACGACATCTTATCACCTGTAGCAGCGGAGGCCACGAAACGCAAATAGATTATCACCTCTGCAAAATGTCGATGAGAAACCGTGTTAAGGACTGTAAAGTAATACTTTGAGAATCGCTGGTAAGCCAACACCGTTTGCTCATTACAGAATTTTTCACAGCGGAACCACCGAAAACACGGGCATCGTTTGGAAAGCTAAAAATTCGGTGGTATAATCTATCGAAGGAACGAAGCGCAAGATTTATCGCACTGGCTAAAGGAGTACTTCAAAATATAAATGGTATAGCAGACTCACGTAGCCCGCAAGAAATGTGGAACAGCATGCACGAGGAATGCATAACACTCGCAAAGTCCCATCTGGGAACTATATCGAAATACCATCACGTCGGCAAAGAAAGTTGGTAGTGGAATGACGAAACCAAACGAGCTATGGCCGACAAGAAGAGTGCATTCCAAGCGTGGACAAAATGCGATCGGAGCGACGATATCGAAAAAGCTCGACTGGCTCTTGAATACGAGCACCTTAAAAAGGTCGCAAAGAAAGTCCTGGCTCGAACTCGAGCGGCAGCAGCGGAAAACCTGTACCAGGAGTTGGAACAAATATCCTCACGATCGGTAGATAGAAGACAAGCTATACAAGAAGTTCAAGAAGTTCAAACGTCGTCCAATACTACAGTGCCAAATATTTTTAAGCTCGCTGCTCAGAGGCGAAAAAGCGGGGGAAAGCGGTGGGACCAGACAGCATTCCATCAGAGTTTTGGTCGAATATGGAGGGAATCGGCAGCGAATGGCTATCGAAACTTTTAAATAAATTAAAATGTGGACAACCTATGCCGAATTAATGGAGAAGTAGCTTCTTGGTTCCATTATACAAAGGAAAAGGCGACACTCGAGAATGCAACAGCTACCGTTCAATCAAGCTTATGTCACACACAATGAAAATCGTCGAAAGAGTCTTAAACGAACGTCTTCGGCATATAATAAGGCTCGATAATAGCCAGTGTGGATTTGTTGAAGGAAGATCGACGGTGGACGCTATCCAAAGCCTACGAATAATAATGGAAAAGCACCGAGATTCGTCTAAGGATTTACACATGGTATTTATCGACCTCGAGAAAGCATTCGATCGAGTGCCTAGGGATCTCATATGGGAACATAGCCGTTTGCCATCATCATCATCATCGATATGGGCCGTTTTACATGACAAAAGTATCTGTTCTTACTATAGAGAGATCCATTTGAAAGTTTTTTTTTTACATTTTTCTGGCCATGCTGTTTGTGTACATATATCAATGAGTAGGTAAAGAAAAGCAGTTTATATTATGCCTACTACTATTGATTTTTAAAATAAGTGCTGCGTTACTTAGCCGTGGTGAATTCATACAACTATTTATGATATCTGAAGACTTATGTACACTTGAGGGGACCTTATACGAAGTCGATAAAAGTCTATTTTAAAGCAAGTTCACATTTAAAAAATTTGTATACCTCTCCAGACTACTCCGACCTACGCCTCTAAGTTAAATGACGACAAATTCATCAGTCTTCTAGGCGCGCAAGTAATAAACCTAAGACTGCTTAAGTACAAAAATCCATTAGACAGCATGAAACTTAATGAAACACAACCAAAGACGAATTTGTCCTTTACTATGCACCCTACCGAGCTGTTGGTAGTTCTTCAGTCTATAACCCCAAAGCACATGTACCGCTGTAGGTTGGCAGAATTTACGACAAACATAGCTCATTTCCTACTCCATGCTGGGTGATTTCCAGACCCTTTTTATCCGTGCACTTATTTTTTTTTATTGTTTACTTAAAAACTAGTAGTTGTACGGATATGGATACAAATGTAAGTAGAAAAGATTTTCCTTTCAGCAGGGGAAGCGGCAAAGTGAAAGTTTTTGTTACGCTGCTGGCAATAAACAGATGATGAACGAGTTTTTCGATTTCAAACTGTTACACGAAGGATTGTTCTATTGACCCATTGATGTCTGATGAAAATGTTTTTACTGGTCATTTGCCAAAATGACAAATATATCACAAAATAGGAATCAGCAATTAGGGTGTTTATTTGAAGTGAAAAATTACAACCCTCTTGAAAGGAGACAGTGTGGCAGACAAGATGGACTTCTGGACACTTTAAAAGCAGTGGAATTGGTTCTTTTTTTTTTTTTTAAAGTTTTCATTTGTTGTTTAAGTTTAGGGAAAAATTGACTCAATTTGAATTAACTCATTTAGGTCATAGTCCATCGAAGTATTTTTATTTGTTTCCTTTTTTTGTGGACCAAATCACTTTGACGTTGTCGTTGAAGTGAAGGTGCGATCGGAGGGTCATCCAGACTTGTCATCCGGATGACATCCTGACGTCACTATGACGTAGAATTTGTCTTAAAGTGGTCCTCCCGTGTGATCGTCTGTCATCCGGCATGTCATTGAAAGTGACAACCGGATGACATACCAGATGACACGATTTCCATGTCATCCAGATGACTGATTTGATTGACGTGTGATCGCTTGTCATGGCTATTTGGACTGGATGACCAAATTTTTCTAACATTTTCAACGATGCAAATGTGTCATCCTATGTTAGATGACAATGTGAAAAATCAAGTAATGTCATCCATGGGACCTTGTCATTCGAATGACACGTTTGCATAGTTGAAAAAGTTAATTTTCGTTTTATTTCTGTTTTATAAATGAGTGACAACGACGGAGAAGCCGATATTGAGACCAAAAATAAAACACCCACCTTCATGAAAAAAAGGAGCAGAAAAATATTATTTTCCTGAGACCGTGAAAGAGAGTCTGCTTTGATTGATTTCCTGTATGGAGTATGGATCTACTTTCCTGCGGCAGGATGCATACGATGATTACTCAATTTTAAATGAGTTGACGCAGTTGTCAAACGCTGAACCGTCCCTAGAAGCTGTCCAAAGAACACCAGTGCACTTCATTCCAACTTTTATACAGATTAAATTCATCAAACATTGAGCGCCATATAATCGTACGAACTTTTGATTTCCCTCAGCGTTTTCCTCTGACACTTTTTCTCTTGTTTTATTTTACTGACGTTTTCGATTTTCGCAAACAACTAATTATAAATTGTCATCTCAGTGTCATCCGTGCCATTAGTGTCATATCGTGTGATCGCATCTCGTGTGACAAAGCAAGCGTGTCATCCATTTTGTGACAAAATGACACTCGGATGACACTGTGTGATCGGGTGTCATCCAACGGATGACACATTCGCAGATGTTATGCAGATGGCAACCGAATTACAAAAGTTTACTGACGTCAGCATGTCGTCCGGATGACAAGTTTCCATATTTCCGAAAAAAAAAACCCGATCATTGGCCATTAAAGGTGACCCGACCTCAGTTCTGATTTTTTTTTTGAAATAGGTCCCATGACGCTGTCAGCATGAAAACCTCATAAAACAGTCTACTTTTCGGATTGTAATTGAGCCTCCTTCACTCTGGAAACTGCCATTTTACTTGTTCTGAAATCCCTTAATCCCTTAATGCGAGCCTCATTATTTATTTGGTCCCATTACAGGCCACGTGCAGCCGAACAACTAGCGGAGGCCCTACAATCCGTTGGGATGGACGGCACAAAAAGAGGATGAAAAACAGCGACATATACTACGTCGATTGTTATCGACAGAAATATTGGTATCTGTTTACATGTGTATTTATTGTTAGAGGCAGGGAGCAAGAAGTCTTGAGTTTCCGGCATGTAAACGACCACCTCCGTATCAAGGCTAAAATTGCCAATTTGAGCGCACGTCCCCAAACAAAAGAAAGATGACAACACCAAAGGTAGCTTCTGCGAGCTCTTGATCAAGACCTACGGGCTATGTCCTACCTAACTATGACAGAACGTCTTATGATTTGCGTGAACACCTGTCTGTAAGACTTAATTTCACGGGATGCCCATACATCCATGGGAGTAAAGATACGCCTTGTCATCGATTATTTGCTACCAATAACAAAATAATACCAATGCGGAACTGAGTTGAGGGCACAAATCCACCTTTGGTATGAGTCGAGGCCCACATGAAACCTCTTACTGATCTTAGAGTCTCAGTACGCGGCTTATAGCCACTTCACTCCAGGTATTGAGCCCTTGCAGGGTAACCCTCCCTGCGATTTAGATTTAAACCACAGCCACCGTGACACTCCCATAAGGGGGCCTACCTCAACAAGTAAGGCCCGCACCGAAGTCCGGGGGGCTTCTAACTCCCACTGTTGCATGTGCTGCGGAAGCGTTCTGGAACAATCGACCTTTCTTACACCATTGCCCAACAACAAAAACCAATTTTTGTAAAGCGAAGGAAATTAAGTTTATTCTCTATAAAATTAAGTTTTAGTTTTACAATTCATATTCAAATATAATACTTACTTTTTGTAGTGAACGTTCCGAGATTCCAAATGCAAATGGCCGATTTGTACTTCGTGTGGAATATTCTTTCACCAATTTTCGCGCCCATTTTGACGTTTGACGAAAAGGAAATTTAGTTCTGTTTGCATTTAAACAAGGGAATATTCAAGGCTCTGTTTGCTTTTGAATACCCGATGTGTTCACTTTACTATACATAAATTTGAAAATATTTTAACACCCACAGTACCGTGTTTTAAGTCCTGGTATGGAATACCGGTGGTCTTGCCACTCAACAAGTCCTATTACCGGCAGCTTGTTACTGGACAAATCATAGCAACCTTCAGAGAGGAAAGGTCTGATGATGTTTATGATAAGTCCAGTATTTACTCTACCCCCGCTTCTTATAAGACAACGTAATTGATGGACGAAGCCTTGATAATTGGGCGGGGGCCCACCTAACTATGAAATTAAAATTATCCTCGGCGATTTTAATGCAAAGCTAGGAAGAAGGAAGCTTTGAGTGCTATCAAAAGGTATAGCCGGATTCAGGCTAATCGATATTGCGGAGGAGCAAAACATTGTCGTAGACAGCACGTGGTTTCCACATATTGATATTCGCAAGAGGACTTGGAGAACACTTGATTAATAAACCGTCAACCAGATTGACATCCAGTATAATGAATATCCGAACGTTTCAAAGAGCCAACATCGACTTTGACTAATACAATGTTGCAGCCAGGGTACGGTTGCAAAAATCCCAAACAGCGGAAAGGCAAGCTAATGCTGTGAGGAACTTCGATATCAGACGGCTACAATTGCAAGAGATAGCCATATACTTTTCTGATCGAGTCTCCATCTTTCTCCTTTAAATTCTCATCTGCCTCCAGCATCAAGTATAAAAGACCAGTAGCAATACTACCAAGTCAGGCAGAATGAACTTTTCCAACAAAGCTGCTGGAGCAGACCGCCTGACTGCCGAGCACTTTAAAGCGGCAGGCGATGACTCGGTAAGGAACATATGGTACACCAACTCACCCCTAAAATATGGTCAGGTGAAAGTATAGCATCTATAAATTGAGCTATACTGACCAATGTCTCGTTTTCGCTTTCTTGCCGCATGACAATGGAGAATGTACGGTGCTCCATCAAGGTCGGAAAAGATCTCACCGAGACCCATGCCGACACAAGAGCCACAATCTTTCAAAAGACCGCCCAATTACTCGCATACGCGGATGATATTGACATAATCAGAAGAAAGCAGTTTGATATCAGTGGCGCTATCGCGAGGATTGAGACGGATGCGACGAAAATTGGTTGACCTGTCAACGAGGGCTTCTATCAAGTAAAGAAAGGATACCCAACACCGACGTATTGGACAGAACGTTAACCTCAACAGAGATTCCTTTGAAGTAGACAAGAACTTTGTCTACCTAGGACCTTACAAATCCCAGTCCTGGTCTGTGGTGCTGAGGCAGCACATTATCAAAACTGGATAAGGGTGCTCTGGGCTGCTTTAAGAGGAAAATACTTCGAGTGATTTCCAGTTAGGTCTGCATAGACGGTGAGCGTAGGAGGAGGTACAACCACGAACTATATGGGCTGTACAGCGCCTTCGACTTAACTAGAAGAGTAAAGATCCAACGACTAAGATGGTTGGGTCATATAGAGCGGTGGGACACCAACGCTTCTGTCCCAAAAAGTCTTCGTACTTGCCTCAGAAAGACAACGCAGTAGAGGAAAACCGCGATCCAAGTGAAAGGGAACATCAGTCAACTTAGCGTGCGAAATTGGAAGCAGCTAGAAAAGGGCATCGAGCGGAATGAAAAGGCTTCTTGGCTGAGGCCCAGGTCCACCCTGGACTGTAGCGCCACCTATAGTAAAAGTAAACAAGTAAAGTGGTTGTGGTCCAAAATTATTCATAACACAACGATAACTAAAGAGCCCAGTAGGCCGATTTTAGGCACCAGCAAAATTGAAGGTTTCCCATATGTCGCGGAAGTTAAAGACAGATTTTCAAAGTAGGCTTGTATGATGGGAAAATTTTCTTCCTCTGCTTATGGTCATTTGTCAAGGATAACAAAATACATGGAAATATGTGTCTACAAACTTCCTACCAATACTCTACATCAATCTTGATACAAATATCATGATTACTTAGACGTTTTCATTTAATTTCGCCCTCCAATTTAGGTGTTTTGAATGGGACACTGTCACAATCGCCACTGTCCTTTACTCAATTATTCATGATAAACCACCGAGATAACCTACACAAACCTAATCAGCAGTTGGCGCCGCCGTTGTCCAAATCGTTGACATTGTCGTTGTCTTCTACTGCAAATTCGACGACTGACTCTCCAAAAATAAAACACATCACCATACTACATTAACAGAGAGGCATTCAAGACATTTGTTGGAAATTTTCACTGCTTCCATTGATAAGGACAAAAAAAAATAAAAAAATAAGAAAAAAAAAATTCAAAGGCTTCCCACCCAACCGTCCACCTCTGTCAATATGCCTACCTCCTCAAACATCCTTTTTGCTTGAGCAAACGCCTGCCACCCCATATTGAAGGTTTACATGGCCACCACTGACGGAAGACTCATAAACACGAAATGCCCATAAAGGAATAAAGAAATTTATATTACGACAATGAACGAAGGGCAAATACTCGTAGGAGTCCCGTGTCCCATTTACCATGTCCCGTCCCATCTTGCCAAGTAGGATGAGGAATTCGTAGACGACATACTTGTTTCCTTCCTGCTGCTGGAACGTGTGCGAATAGCCTTACATCTTCCCTAGGCCGTTCTTTTACCACCTTCGTCTCCTACATCCCTGGCTTTTGTGGATGTTTCAATTAATTTTGAAGGTTTACCGAGCGAGGAAAGACAAATGTTTTCTTAAGAGACAGGAGGTGAAAGATACAAAAAAATAAGGAAAACCGAAAAACTTCCAAAGGATAAAACATAGAAAAGAAGAAAAACACTTTAATTGGGTCAGGTGAAGGATATTGAGAGGACAAAAATAGGTCACAAGGCCTGCTGCCGTTCAATACGAGTGTAGTATGTATGTACTCAACGTCAAAATCGAAATATTGATGAAACCTATTATCTATTGCAGGAGTATTGTTTGGTATTGTAGTAACAGAAGAGCGAGAAAGACTGATGTGTGGACTCAAACTCAAACCATCAGTCTCGGTTCGAGATAATCTATTCAACATAGAGAAACCGGGACGCGGATACCAATGCTCGTTTCTTTTACTGTATCCCACTAGGATTCGCGCGCACGCATTTTCTAAATAGGGATACTTTATTCCAGCTGTTCACTGGAAGAGCTTTTCGGTGGCTTATGTGTATTCGTATTTACCACCCTCACTGTGTTGTAGAGGATGAGATCGAGTTCGATTCTGAGAAAGAGAGAGAAAGAGAAAGAGAAAGAGAGTGAGAGTTCAAAGTAACTAGATACAACTTCAGACGAATGACAATTCATCTAGGAAATTCATTCATATTCAACAGGAGGGTGATTGTCGGTGCAACACCCTCTAACTTTTTGGTGAACTTTTTGTCGGTTTTGTTATTGCCTCTGAGAGCGGGTGTTTTCATTTTTCTTTTGAGAGAGAATTACTTGGCTCTCTCGATCCTGGACGGAAATATGGAGAGAATGCTAGATAACCGTAGCTTTTACTCGAAAACGCGTCATTTCAACGTTATCACTTTACAAACTGTTTTTTTCTTGGTTTTTGTTTTGGTTTTGTTGTTTACTGGGGGGAGAGTTTGGGGGGGCTGGTTTCATTGAGGATTAGAAACACTCGAGAAAGGGTTGCCAAGTTGCGTTTTAGAATGAGGTGTTACCTTTCGTGATGAATGAAAGGCGGAACAGGTGCTCGAATAGGTTTTTGCACGCACATTTCCCATAAAAGAAAATTGATGGAAGTAATGTGTGTTATATGGCGGAACAATGAAACTGAATGAGATTGCCAATTGAAGGTGTACGGTAGGGTTCGAAGCTTTAATTTGTGATTTAGGTTTTGGGGAAATTCAGTGATTCAGGATGATGTGATGGAGAATAGTGGGTTGTTGCTCAAGTTATCAAGGTGAATGTGTAACATTACCATGATAAGTTATGCGTATTAAAGACCACATATTTCACTCTGTATGTGGTTTACTTGTTCACACCATTTTGTCAGTTTTTTTGTTTTGCTTAGAACGTAGCACGCATGGGAAAAGGAAACATTCTTGACCATTGCTTTCATCGTTTCGAAGCTGGAACTAATGGCTTTGTCGCAGGCAATTCATACTATGTTGCATCCACGAAGCTAGTATTTTGTCGCGGTATTGTGAGATATGGTTGCAGAGGTCATTCTTGCTTTATCGAGCCCTATAAAGGCTGACGGGGTTCTTCATCAGGAGATCTGCTTCGATGAATGTATAATCTACTTCCAGTTGAGGTGATTAAGGCGTGTGGCGAAAGATACTTTTCTGAAGCTCGATCCAAATCAATACGGTCGGTTTCATTCTGGTGGATTCCATTTGTTGTCATCTTACAGCGCTTTGATTCAGCTTTTTTGCAACAGGCAGTTTACTAAAGGTTTTAGAGACCTACGAATTGTTATTGCTGGTGTTGAGTGAGTTTTCGACTTTAAAAAATGAAGATGACAGCATTCGTCAACAAAAGTTAAGGGATGTGTTTGAAAATGTCAGCTGTTTTGGACGCGCAGTTGTTGTTTGCTATTCGTTTGAATGAGTCGAAGTGAGTGGTTTTGCCAAAATGGAATGGTATTGATTTATCATTAAACATTTGGCTCTGATCTCTCATTAAACTAGGGCAAATTAAAGACGGGTCGGATGCCATGTACGAGGACTCTGCTAGCGTCAGCCAGCGCAGTCGTACCAGCTTAAGTAACGATGAACGTTTGGGACGGCAAAAACATGGCAAACAATGATGATAACATCGCGCATAAATTCACCAATAATTCAAGACAATCAGAGAGAGTCTAATAACATTCCAAAGAATCTGTTTGTTACTAGATAGTTGACGGTTTCTTCGCTTCAGCGTTAGCTCAATCCGGACAAAAACCGATAAATTACTGTGAAGAAACTAAGATACACTATTACACTCTAAGAGGCAAAAGTAAAGTCAAAACAGTGGATTGCAAAGGAATTGCTTCCTAAAGGTGAAGACAGGTCCTTCGGCTGAGAAAGTGATCGCGACTGTTTTCTACGATAGGCATGGAGTTCTCTTAGTCAATTATCTTGAAAAAGGGAAAACCGTTATTGGAGAAAACCACTAATCTTAGCTTGATAGGCTGAAGGGAGAAATTCTGGAAAAATTACTACATTTGCCACTATGCAGAAAAAAAAACTATTTCACCAAGACAAAGCGCCATCTCCCAGCGGTTACCAGAATGAAAATCTAGGAATTACATTTTGAACAGGTTGACGACCCTTATATTTTACCAGATCTAGCCCCAAGAGAATTTTTTCTAGTTCGCTCGGCTAAAAGTTAATCTCGAAGGGCAGAGATTTTCGTCGAATGAGGGGGCCAGATAATAGGCTAAAGCACCTGCTATCTGCGGGTAAAACAGATGGGAGCATTGCTGCACTCTTTTTAGTTAATATGCTGATGAACAATAAGCAAATACCCTAGTCTGCTACAAAGCATTATCGTCATTCAAAAAGTCCTATGGGCTGGGCTAAGCTTGGTGAATTTAAGGCTAAATTTGCTATTATAGTTAGAAACATAGACTTAATGGCTCTAACAAAAAGACACGGCCGAATCGATTTTGCTGCAAAATGCCACGTTGCTGGTGTGCGTTTACAACCTTTTTACATCAAAAAGGCGACGGTTTTAGTATGTCCGAACGAATCCGGAAGATGCCACTAAAGATGCCGCTTTTGACAAACTATGGTGTGTCTAAGAGTATAGCCAGGCATCAGCTTAACTAGGGGAATACAAGATGACGCTGTAACGATTAAAGATACTGCCTCCAAAGGTGCCAAAAGTAACACTAGCTTCTCAGAAAGAAAAAGAAAAAAATACAATAGAAGCTCGTGATCAAGGCAGTGGAATGATGGTTCTGCAGAAATAATGTGCGGAATTTCTACCAAAATGTGGAACTTTCTGAGGACATAAATATCAGACTGCAGAGAGAGCATAATGATGAAGTTATAGACTGCAGACTATTTTTTATGGTTTAGATGACACATTTTAAGCTTTTGGGCAGAATGAACCATTTAACCTGGATGATGATCGAAGAGAATTTAATCGAACCGATCCAGACCCTCGGATGGTCTGAAATTAAGGGTGGAATGAAACTGAAGGCTAATGATGTTGAAAGAGCAGACAAGATCCCTGTTAAATTATTTAAATCAGTGCGGGCAGTGGGGGCATCTAAAAACGGTTAATTTGTTGGGGCTTAATAAAAGAATTTGATCCTTGGAGGAAAATGCGTTTTAGTGAATAAAACCTGAAGAGTACTGTAAGTTTCTAGGGTGCCCTTGTGAAGCCTCGCGGACAATATTCCTCAAAAGCAGGCAGATGTTTGAAGAAGCCTTTGCCAACAAAACAATCTTTGGCGGCATTCGAGTGCATTCAGAACCCATATTCGGGTTAGCTAAGTTGAATGGAAGAATAAAGAAGGCTGACTGCACCGACAAGATATCGCTTGATTTCGCTAAGGGCACAATACGTATTTTGCAAATTAAGTGTGTGATGAGTATGCACTACGAGAAAGATCCCAAGTAAGCTCAAGGAAAGAATTTGTTTACTAGAGTAGAAAATCGGCTTTAAAAAATTCGTCACGTTCCTAACACTCAAGCTCTCTTTGGCATGAAAGACTAGGAGGTCGGCAAATGAATATATTCTATTCAAAGCGTTTTCTACTACCACAGCTCAGCTTATGTTGTTATGGAGGTTAAATCTGTGATAACTGTGCTGCGAACAAAATTTCCTATTTGGACTGTAATATTCAGAGCAAGAGCATTTATGTGATGCAGAACGTTCAAAGAGGGCCGCGAAGATGTTGGAAACTTGCCTCATTCGAGACGACCTTCAACAGCAATTACTGAAGAAAACATCGACAAAGTAAAGGAAATGGTGCACGAGAATCATTTCTATAGCTTGAGTGAGGATTCACAACAATAATTTATTTCTCACAAATAAGTTCGTCACATTTTGGTTTAAGTTTTGTGAATGAGGCCCGTCGCAGCATGGCTTGTTCCAAAGAACTAAATTTTCTTTGAATGGATCATCGAAAAAGAATTGCTTCAGATATGTAAGAACTTATGGAACGCACTATTACAGGTGATGAGGATTAGGTTTACAAGACCGATATGCAATCGAGTCAACAGTCTTCGAAATAGTGTCACTCAAATGAACCACGTCAAAGTCACTCAATTGTCAAGGTTATGCTCACTGTTTTTCGATATTCGTGGTGTTAATCACTTTTTTAAGCGTTATGAAGCGTTTGCTGGATAAAAAGGCCGGAATCGTGGCAGAACAACTATTGGATTATGCACCACGTAATGCACAATCTCACAAATCCATCTTTGTGAGCGACTTTTTGCCCAAAAACGCAACCAATATGATCGGACAAGCATCGTATGATCCAGATATTGCACTCTGTGACGTTTTTCTTCATTCTGCATCCTTATCAACTTAAAGCTCAATATTAGCAGAAAAGAACCCCATGATGGCTCCAATAGGTCGACCTGGAAAATCCTCAACAGAGAATTGGATAAATCAATGTGTGATTGCCTAATACCTTAAAAACCCCCGTTCTGAAGGGCAACCTGCAGAAATCATATGCCTTAGTAATATACAATCGGGAAGCTTTATTACTATAAAACGCCCATACAGTAGGCTATTTATTAAAGGGTCACCAAGCCGCTAATGACAGATAAGATTCAGCAGAAGAAAATCGGACATTTCTTCAGTGTCAATCGACCAACAAACGAAACATCTCGTCGTGAAAGTATGACCTGAGGGATCCGCTTGCAGTTCTCAAATCTTTTACCTTTTTACTAAATAAAAAAAAAAAGATTTTGAGTGATTTAAATCTTTATTTGGAATTTTAAAATTTTTTCGTCGTTTATCATTGCCTTGTAGCATATTGTCGATGGCGTCATCAACAAAATACGACCCAATCACTTCTCCCGCTCGAGTCCCAAACCACACAGTGGCTTTGAGTGGATGTAATCGCTCATAATGATTTTCGACACAAAATCGTGCTCTTCGTTGTTGAGATTGAGGATGGCTTGACGGCTTGTTTGTATTTTGCAGCTGTCTAGTTCACAAATGTCGAATATGATCGATGTACGACGCCATTTGCAGAAATTAAACGTCTTCCGATAGGATGATTAATTTTGCGCCACATTTTATAAAGGACACTTCCCATCGAGATTCTGTGACCTCTCTCAGTAGTTCTAACGCCTACATTGGCGACAGTCTGCTCTAAAGCGCATGCATCCCTAGACTTGATCGACAGTTTGTGCACTGAAAATGGGCTATCAATCAATCCCGTCAAAACTGAGGTTATTCTCCTAACGACGAGGACAAAGCTCAGTATCTGGTTATCTAGAGTTTGGATGGCCACTCATTTCTCAAATGAAGCTAGGTATTTTCGGGCAATCTTGAATAACAAAATTCGTTGGACTTTATTGGACACGGATATTGGACATAACAAGTTACCTCCTTAAACCGAAGCAATAACAAGAGAACTCCCATTGTTCCGAAAATACGAAGTCGACTTCTTCTGGTAGGAAGGTAGTAGATTCAGAATGCAGCTCTGGTGTGTTTCATGGGAAATGAAATCGCCTATGACCTTGCTAGGTTGCTAAGGACTCCTACTAACGCACGGACTGCCTTCATCGTAGGTGAGGTTGAGTTTCATGTAAGTACAACTGTAGATGGCATGATTCTTCAGCCTGCCAGCAGATCAAATGTATGGTTTCAGCTAATGATGAGGGACTATACTGCTTACTTACGAGGGTTGTCTGAAAAGTTTCCGACCGCAATGTAAAGATAGCGGCACTCGTCAAAAAAAGCTAGTGAATGCCAGCTGTGCATCTTTTGACAGTTACTTACCGAAGTTTCGGTCATTTTGGACGCGCAGTTTTTAGTTGACAGCCGTTTGAGTGAATCGATGTGAGTGTTTGAGTATCGAGCTGTTATGAAATTCTTGTTTTTGAAAGGCAATCCGCCTACGCAAATCAAAAATGAGTTGGACTCTGCACCATCATTTACCACAGTGAAATTTTGGGCAGCTGAATTTAAACGTGGCCGTAAGAGCTTGGGAGATGATGAACGTTCGGGACGTCCAAAAACTGCAACCACTGAACATAGCATTGCTAAAGTTCACCAAATGGTTTTAGACGACCGCCGAATTAAAGTAGAGTAGTAGAGGTTATGAAAATGTCCAAAGAACGTGTTTGTTACATATTAAATCAAGATTTAGGCATTGGGTGCCGCGTTTGCATACGTTAGACCAAAAACGTGTTCGAATGAACATTTCCAACGCTATGTTGGCGCAGTTTAGGCGCAATAAATCCGAGTTTTGGCGCCGATTAATTACTGCAGATGAAACTTGGGTACACATTTGAACGCCCGAAACAAAAATTCAGTCAAAACACTGCAAAGGGCGAGCGGGCTCCAAAAAAAGTAAAAACTGTTTTATCGGCTGGGAAAGTGATGGCGACTGTTTTTTGGGATAGTAAAGGAGTTATCTTAATCGATTATCTTCAAAAAGGAAAAACCATTACAGGAGCATACAAAGCATCATTACTTGCCAAGCTGAAGGCAGAAATTGCGGAAAAACGGCCACATTTGCAGAAAAATGAAATCCTGTTTCACTAAGACAACGCGCCGTCTCACACCTCAGCGAAAATCCATGAATTACGGTTTGAACTGCTTGACCATCCGCTTAATTCACCAGATTTACCCCCAAGCGACTTCTTTTTGCTCCCTCATCTAAAAACTGCGCTCGGAGGACAGAGATTTTTGTCAAATGAGAAGGCAATCACCTTCGTGAACAATTATTTTGCAGAGAAAAACGCCAGTACTATTTGGACGGGTTAGAGAGATGGAAGCATCGCTGGGAGAAGTGTGTAGAGTAACAAGGAAACTATGTAGAAAAATAAAAAAAAAAAATTGAGAAAAAATGTCTTGTATCATTGTAGGGTCGGAAACTTTTCAGACAACGCCCGTACGTCATGATGGGCCACTATGCTTTTGCTAAGCACCTAAATGTAAGGGCTGTAAGAGTTATGAGGATTCTCCGGACCACTGTCTCTTTGCGTGTTCGGCTTGTGCTCTGATATCGTTACGCTTGAAGTTCTTCATCTTTGTTCATCTATCTATGAAATACCGATATAACGCATAAGAAACCCAAACACAAGATCAAATGCCAAATAAAGAACATGGCAACTCTACAGCAGCATTTTAAGGTGTTTTAGCAATTTGTTTCTGAAAGACTCAACAGCCGAAAGGGAACTTGTTTCCTTTATGAAATACATTCGAGACATTCTTTGTATGTATATTCTTCTCTCGTTCTCTCTCCAATCCATACACCAACCAATCCACCCTTACCTGCAGGCAGACTTCAAAATGAACAAAACAAAAAAAACAAACAAACTTCCCTTACAAGAGTTCGTAGGTCCTCATCGGTCGGGCGGCATCAAATCCTCCCGACATCATTGTACTGCTCCTCTTCTATGGACGAGTAATTTTGTTTTTCATTCAATTTTATCCATTTCTAAAATAAAAAAGCTCTTCCAATCCAACTGCTAGTCAAAGATACTCGTATCTTAACTCGAAATGGAAAAAAAAAAAAAAAAAAAAGAGAGCGAGTAAGAACGCAATGGAAGTGATAACAGTTTGAGTTTGTATTACTCAAGAAAGGACCTTCGATATCAAATACAAAAGGCAAACGAGCTTTGATTATCAAGTTCAGTATTCAGATAGCTTCGGTCGGTATCGGTTGTTCAGAAAAGTTAATTTTGCACCTCCTCCACACAAAACGAACAAGGGTAGTCCTACTCTATTTTATTTTATTTTTTTTTGCATTTTTGTTATACGACCATTTGAAATGGAAATTCATCCACAAATACGAGTATCGTCTGCAGATACATTTTATTTTTAAGTGTTAACAAATTGATTGATCCTTTTAAATAGGAGAGGAATTTTTGAAAAAAATAAAACAAAACAAAAAACAACAACAAAATTCCCTCATTCCCAATTGAGTGTCCTGGGTAAAGTGAAAAATCCACCCAATTTCAGGAGCTTTTCTTGCAAATCTCTTCTACGCATTCTTTATTACATTTCGTCCATCTAAATTGGTTTGTAGTAGTTATTGTCATTCAGTCAGTCAGTACTCTGCATTGCATATCCTTAACACCAATAATACTCGTAAAAATAATAAAAATAGTCCAAAACGAAAGCACCTATGCACATACAAGGACTCTTAGTACAAAGAGGATAAACAGTCACTTGCAATAAAACTTAAAATTCAAGCGAGTGGCTTTTATGTGTCTGCCTCTTGCACCCTTCGTTCCTACGAGTTTGTCTCATTAAAGGATATTCGTCTAGTCGTCGTTCGTTGTCGCTGTCGTTGTCGTTGTCGTTGTCGTTGTCGTTGTCCTTTTAACGCGTTTTTGTGATTTGTCGTATGTGCTACTCTTTGTAAATGTGCTCGTGTGAGTATTAAAGTGGATTTTGATGATGTGAATAAGCGCAATCTGTTGCATGTTGAAAGTTGGGTGCTCCTGTTAATAAAAAAAAAAAAATAGTCATAAAATAAAGATACGTTTCCTTTTGTTGCAATCGGAAAAGGATTTCCCATTTTTACGTCGTGTGATAAAAAAATAAAAATAAAAATAGAAACCCTTCTCTAGTGGGTGGTGGAATTTTTAAGTCACAAGTGAAGCGCAACACTTGGTTTTGTGTCCATCAATAACAAAAGTGTTCACACGGTTAGTGCAATGTCAAATTAAAATTTCACAAAAAAGGGCGACAACCTAATTACAGGAATAGATGCAACAGCCACATCCTTTGGCTCAGCTATAATATTATAGTACTCGAATACTTCTTCATCCACATCCTTCAGCACTGGAATATATTAAATTTTCACAAATGTGCGGTTTTGTTCCTTTTGTCTGGTCTCGTTAAATCAACGAGTTCCGATTTTGAATAGGACAAAGGATACACAGGTATGCATTCAAATTTGATTATTTTTTTATTTTTTTTTTTAACAATAGCAGTCCTTTGTTTTATGAAATTATTTTAAGGGGGCTTATTCAGGGGATTAAGGACTCATTATTCATCCTTTGAGTTTATGATGTGGTGTAGAAAATCAAACACGGAATGCAACTGTAAATAAGTTCATTTTAATTTATTTTTTTAAGTCCTTGTTTTTTGTGCAGTGAATTTAATTAAAGCAAAGCAAATTCATTAAATTGCCGTGGGATTTCGGAATGTATTTTTTCGAAAGCCCTATTGACTTGGACGCCGAGTTGTTTGATCCAATTTACCAGGTGTAATGAGAGAATTTTATGTTTTTTTTTATATTTTTTTTTTTTACCTTATTTTACGGTCGGTAATTAAGAAAAATATGCACACATTCCAATAAGAGCATGAATGCGGCGTAAAATTCCTTCGAAGGTGTAGGGAGATGGTGTTAATTTAACCCTCCCTAGGGACCTTTTGATTTTATGAATGCTTACAAATATTTTTATACAAGTGCTAGAAGCTTGATACTCAGTGTATTCCATAAAAAAAAAAAACAATGCTAAAGCGATTATAACTTATTCCGAAAGGATGCTTGCATTTCTTTTCGAGTTCTTTCACATTGAAGACATTTAGTACTGTAATAAGTGAAAAATAAGGGAGAAGGGTTTACAAAGATATAAACACGTAGGAATTGAGCAAGAAAATAATATGTCTTATGACCAATAAAATGATTAGGAGAAAATCAGTCGCACAGTCGAACCGCACTCAGCATAAGCGCATCCGTTGATAGTTATTCTACGAAAATTATTTTTTGTTTTCATTTTTTGCATTTTGTCTAAAAAAAGGGTGAACTTACGGGATTTGTATTGGCCTGGTCATGCGTCTCGAATTTTCCTCTACTTGATATGGGTGCCATATGCTAAATTATTCAGAATGTGTTATTGATGTGTCCGATGTCGAAATGTGGAAATGGATGATGATGAATTCGATGAAGACCACGACGATGAGATATAAAAGCTTCGTGAAGAAGCTGCTACTGCCACTGCTGCCCGTCATCAGGCTTAGACTGATGCTGCCCATTTTATTTATGTGCCGGGTACGTTGTATCATAACTGCAACTTGGCTGTTCTTCTTCTTTTTCTGCCTTCCGTTCAGGATTTGTCTTTTGTGATAGTTCAATATTCCAATTATGAGATATACACGTGACTTGTCCAGCCCTTCCAACAGTAAGACGGTTTCGTTTTTTTTATAGGTATGTATCCAACTAAATTTACTAAATGATCTTTCCGTGGCTGCTGAAGTTACAAGTGCTGATAAAATTCGTGCTGCTGTTTTGCTTAAATTTTTGCTTGCACAAAGACCTTTCCACCATATTAAGGGTTCTATTAACGCTTGACCAAAGGAATTCGTTTGCCCAAATGCTCGATAAATATCGATACGTAGCCAAATCAGACATAACATCCAGTCCCATACTTTTCGATACTTCATAAATAAATTCCATCGACGTGACTTGATCAGAATCATTTAAAAAGCAACCTTGATTTGATGGATCAAGAAGTGCAGCGGCGAGCTATATTGGTGATCTTGCAAATAGAATTCTTTCTCGAATTTTTTCTAAAAGTTTATCTCTTTCCAAAGCATTTAGAATTGTCATTTTCCCTGTTTCTAACAAATTGATTGCCGAATTAAGTAATTCCTCAAGAACTTGATGGACCTTGCGAATCAAGCACTTATATGATTCAAATTTTGTAATGCAGAGAACAACTGGTTTGATTAAATCTATTCTTCTTATCCTTTTATTAACCCTTTCCTCGTTATACGAACTTATGCGTAACGAGTTTCCCATTTTTACTGCATCGCTGCTGCTCCGCTTATGGGGTTGATTAAATCTATTAACTGCTGAATTTCCTTCCAGAATGGTTCTTCATTTATCAGAGTTGTTTTTATTTCCTTTGAAAGAGAAGAAGTCTCACTAATGTTTGAAGACATTCTAGGCAAAATATGTAGCTCCCCCATCGAGTTTTACACGGAAGTCTCAGTAATATGGTTACGCATTTTTCTTTGTTGATTTTGTTGAGGATGGCACTTGCAGCATTGTCTCTTATGACAACAAAGAATTTTTCTGGCCCATATTTTCCAATTATTGTCTGCATATGGTTCCTGTAGGTATTTTGCAGGGTGCTTATTATTTTCCGGAATTAGGAAATCCACAAAAATTGCATCCGGTTTTGATATGATGAATTTAATAATACTTTCATTGCGGATATTACTCCAACCATCACATTGCAGGTGTAAATGTTGTGCACTACCTAGTTGATTTGCAATTTTCCTTTTAACCCCCTTGTATTCATCCTCCAAATAAGTTGTTGCCAACTGCTTCCTGATGGCTGCAATTCTTCAAAAAATTACTTTCATAATAAATGTTCAACTAACGAAAAAAGGTGAACCGCTTACGTAAAAAGCTCTTGAGAGCATCCTGTTTAAAGATTCTTTAAATTCAATAATTACTTACTTACTTTAGGTGGCGCTATAGTCTGGGGTGGACCTGGGCCTCAGTCCACAAGCTTCTCCAGCCAGCTCGATCCCTGGCTAGCTGCCTCCAGTTTCGCACGCTAAGTTGGCTGAGGTCCTCTTCCACTTGCGTGCGCCACCTGAGTCTTGGCCTTCCTCTACTGCGCTGTCCCTCGGGGGTGGATTCGAAGACTTTTCGGACCGGAGCATTGGTGTCCATGCGCTCTACATGACCCAGCCATCTCAGTCTTTGGATCTTCACTCTTCTGGCTAGGTCGATGTCGCTGTACAGTCTATACAGTTCGTCGTTGTATCTCCTCCTCCACTCACCGTCAATGCAGACGGGACCGAAGATTGCCCAAAGAATTTTTCTCTCGAAGCAACCAAGAACACCCTCATCCATTTTTGATAATGTCCATGCCTCTGCGCCATAGAGCAGGACCGGGATTATTAAGGTCTTATAAAGGGTGACTTTTGTTGTCCGAGAGAGGGCTTTGCTACTCAACTGCCTTCTTAACCTAAGGAAACAGCGGTTGGCAAGAGTTAATCTTCGCTTGATATCAGCGCTGGTGTCGTTGTCTGTATTTATAGCAGAGCCTAGGTAGACAAAGTCCTTAACTACCTCAAAGTTATATCTGTCGAGGGTGACGTTCTGCCCGAGACGTCGGTGTTGGTTGTCCGTTTTGCTTGACAGCATATACTTGGTCTTGCCCTCATTGACCGCTAAACCCATTTTCGCCGCTTCCGTCTCAATACTCGCGAAAGCGCCACTGACATCACGCTGTTTTCTCCCGATTATGTCAATATCGTCGGCGTATGCGAGTAGTTGGACGGACTTTTGAAAGATTGTGCCCCTTGTGTATGCGCGTGAGTTTTGCACTATTCTTTCAAGTATGGTGATGGAAAAATCGAATGACAGCGCATCGCCTTGTCTAAATTCTTTTTGACATCAAAGGTCTTGGTGAAATCTTTACCGACCTTAATGGAGCAGCGTCCATTCTCCATCGTCATCCTGCACAGACCGCCGAGTTTGGCAGGGATGCCAAAACTATAGTTAGACATTGCTCGTCTCTATAGATGCTGTCATACGCGGCCTTAAAATCGATGAATAGGTGGTGGGTATCGATCTGAAGCTCATGGGTCTTCTCCAAGATCTGCCATAGTGTGAATATCTGGTCGATGGTGGACTTTCCTGGCCTGAAGCCACACTGATATGGACCTATCAGGTTGTTGACGAACGGCTTCAGGCGTTCACACAATACGGCAGATAAAATCTTATATGCGATGTTAAGGAGACTGATGCCTCTGTAGTTGGCGCAGTTCAGAGGGTCTCCTTTCTTGAGAATTGAACAAATAATGCTGAGGTTCCATTCATCGGGCATACTTTCGTCCGACCATATTTTACAGATGAATTGGTGTATGCTCCTTACCAAGTCATCGCCTGCCGCTTTGAAGAGCTCGGCAGTCAGGCCATCCGCTCAGGCAGCTTTGTTGGACTTAAGCTTTGATATAGCTATCTTCACTTCATCCAGGTCGGGTGGACGGAACTGTTGGTCATCATCGTCCAAGTTGAGAGGTTGATTCTGCCTGACAGCGGTATTTGGCCCGTCATCGCCGTTATACAGTCTGCAGAAATGATCTTTCCAAATCCTCAGCACCGACTGCGATTCTACTACGATGTTCCCTTGTTCATCTCTACAGGCTTCGGTTCGGGGTTTGTTTCCGCGGCATGTTATTTTTACCTTTTGGTAAAACTTGCGAACCTCATTCCTGGAGTAGCATCTCTCAATTTCCTCGATCGCGCGCTTCTCATGCTCTTTCTTCTTCCTCCTGAGAAGCCGGTGTTCGTCTCTCCTCTTCCGCTCATAGAGCTCATGAGCAGCTCTGGTCTTTCTAAGCAGCGCCGCGTTATATGCATCTTGCTTAGCTGCATGTGCTTGCCGGCATTCATCATCGAACCAGGGGTTTCGTTGTGGTGGACGAGTGAAACCCAGCACATCAGAAGCGGCATCTCTGATGGCGTTTTAGCAGTGTTTCCAATGGTCTTCGATGCTTGATGCTGGCGGCATTGGACCTCTTAAGAGATTAAGAGACACTCGATCGGAAAAGGACTTGGCGATCTCTTGCGATTGTATAATTCAATAATTAGTAAAGCAATATTATTATTTAAAAAAAAATATCTTAATAATAATAAGAAATAAGAAGATGATACTTACCTTTTTAGTTTTTGATATTGAAGATGAATTTAAACACACATTTTCCTGATCGCCTTGATTGCTCTCAAGCAGCGTATTAAAGATATCACATCTTTCGGCATCGCTTGATAATTCTTTGGCAAAATGTTTCACCACATCCTTTTCACTCTTTATAAAGACTTTTATATCCGACGGACACTTAAAGCAATTTACTAAATGCTTGGCTATTTTTTTATGATAAGGAAGTAGTTTTTTTTTGTGCCAGCCCAAATAAACACCAAACTTTACTAATCACGATCAGTCGCTGATGCCAATTTATAAAAAAAAAAAAAAACAGTGATCGGAAACCCATTTAAGTTCAATTATACTTTATTATGATGGTTATTATTGATTAAAAATTTAAAAAACGAGAAAAAAACAAATAATAGAAATTTTCCAAGTAACCAATCAATAAACAACTTCATTTAATTCTCTATGTCGTGCAATGTTGCCTCGTTCTCAATTCATTTTTATAAGGGTTAACATAAAGTCATAAAATAAAAATAAAGCAAAATAAATATTCAACCAATGAGCCTTTGTCTAAGTACAAGTATATAAAAAGGGACACATAAAACTTCCCAGAAATCACTTTTTTTGCACTTTTCCATCAACACTCTTTCTTGATCAGCGATTTCTTTGAAGAGAAATTGAAATAATAAAATTAACAATCAGCAAATCCCTATTTTTTCCAGATCATTAAACTTTTTCTTAAACTAGGTTTTAATAAAAAAAAAAAACACGCAAATATACAATTAGCTCTTAACGTATAAAATAATAAATACCCCATTTCGGGTGGGTAAATACGATTTTCGGTATATACCCGGTAAATGCCCGGTATTTACCCTATGATAAATACCTACCGGGTAGGTAAAAAAACGATGCCCATCACTAGGCCCAACACATGCTACAATATATGAAGCCGCTTTATCATATAATCGTTTCATATCTATTACTCATTAGCAAAACTGCTGCTATTGATGATTTGTGGCTTATGTTGTAGGCTAATTTGACAGCAGCTTACAACCCGTACGATTCGATGACCGTGGAGGAACAACTTTTCCCTTATCGAGGACGGGCACGTTTCACACAACACATTCCATCTAAGCCCATCAAGTACGGAATAAAAGTATGGTAGTTGTGTGATTCGAAAGGTATGATTTATGGTGGAATATGATCAATATTGCTCCATTGGCCTCAATCATAATATAAGATGAAAATAATCCAGTCCAAAAATCGGACAAACGACTATTTTTTTTTGAAATTGTTGACGAGACAATTGGCAATTTCAAACATTGAAGAACGAGTCACCAATATACGAATAATGGGATATCCCAAAATTCGAAACGCTATGTAAGCACATTTGATGTTGTGGTAAGATGAGCTGAAAGCCATGTAAAAAAAAATTAAGCAACAACACCAATACCAGGACCTTTTATTTCATCTGTACCGCATTCAAATCGGCGGAAAACTCGAGGGCATTGCTGTAGCTGCAATAATGCGGTTCGTGCTTAACACTCAACACTTTTATATCGATGCCAAACCTCCACTGCTGCACTAGTTACACAGACAAAATAAATATTTAATTAATATATAAATTACTTGGCGATTACGATGGCGATGGCGCGATAGTTAGCTCATTGGACTATCATGCAGAGAGTCTGGGTTCGATTCCTAGCTGGGTCACCAACAATTTTTCAAATCGCCATCACCCTTTTGGCGGGCAATGACTCTCAAAAGTCAAAATTGCCAACGAAAAAGCTTCTAAGGAGTGCCATTCGGACTCGGCGATAAACCGTAGGCACCGCTCAGATGTGATAAAAATTACAACATTAGCAACATAAATGAGTGTCAAGAAGCTAGGCCATGGTCCATACCGGGCTGCCAGCGCCACAGTGTTTTTTTTTTTTGTATAAATTACTTTACCTATAAATTTTACCTATTTTCGTGCTGAAAACAACTATAATTCAATAAACAAAACAATCAGGTACAACTGCATAATGATAATACCGTACATTTCTTGAAAAATTGTACACAAATCCTTGTAAGTCCCTATGGACCTTGTTGGTAATATAACGCTATCGAAGCTGTCGCTGATCGGAGTTAAGAATGGCATTCGTTTTGTTTTTTTGAGTTTGGAATTCGTAAATAATGTTGGAGCCATTACATGAAGTGATACCAGAGGCTTCTACAATGTTGGTAGCCCAATATTATTAAAAATGTTAAAAACAATTGAAACAGGTGAGAATGTGTGATAAAATGAAAATTCCGATCAGTTTGACTTTCAGGATAGAAGAAGAGTTAAAACCTTTAGGTTAAAAGTTTAATGTTATACTTAAAGGTACTGCGAATCTATCGTGGCAACAGGTGAGGCTTCAAGGCTGCGCAAAGCGCTTCCAAAAGAAGCCAGCGTCCCAAGCTTTCTCAGAAGAAAAAATGGCGGAACGCGGGCTGAAAGCAGCCAAGAAGCCCTGGTAAAGTTGATGGAAACCAATTTCCCTGGATCCACACTAACAGTTAACTCCAGCATGCTATGGCACGCTGATAACATTAATTTCTCCTTCTCTCCGAAGAGGAAATAGGTGTTCAATATAATACGGTGGGCAATTCAGTCCCTTACTAGGTGTGGTAAAAAGTAACCTCCTTGGAAATGAAAAAAAATTTTTTTTAAATGTTTTTTTTTTATTTTATTCAATCTACTCCACTTATTCCAGTTTTCCAACTTCTTGTTCCCGTCTGAAAAGTTATTTTCTGGATGGTCTGCAAAATACTGTTGCGTGGCCGATGATTTCCTCGCAGGAGCTGATTTTTTTTTTATTGATGAGCCATCTTTTGAGGTTTGGGAAAAGATAATAGTCCGAGGGAGCCAAATCGAGCGAATACGGTGGATGCGACAGCAATTGGAGCCGTAAGTCATAAATTTTAGCCGTGGTTGTGATGCTCTTATGCGCCGGCGCATTGTCTTGCAAAAACAACATTTTTTTCGCTTCATGTGAGGCCGTTTTGCGGCGATTTCGGCCTTCAATCGTTTCAATAATGCACAGTAATACTCACTGTTGATGGTTTTCCCTTTTTCAAGGTAGTCCATGAAGAGTATGCCATGACAATCCCAGAAAACCGATGCCATAACCTTTCCGACCCATTGAGCCTCTCTCGGCCGCTTCGGAGCACTCATTCTGTTCTCTCAACAGTTATCAATCGACGCCAAAAGTCCGCCCGATTCCTCATCAGCAAGTCCAAACACTCTTTCGAAGTACTCTCGCGTTCGTGTTTTTGGTCAGGAGTGAGCATGCGCGGCACCCAGCGACAGGATAACTTTTTCATATGCAGAATATTGCCCAAAATATGGCGTGTGCGCTCAGTACTAATCTTTGTGGTATCTGCTAGTTCGCGCACCTTCACTTTCCGGTCAGTCAACACAATTTCATGTATTTTTTTGACATTGTCCTCTGTAACCGCATCGGAGGGCCTGCCGCTGCGGACTTGATCGGTAGTGGAGTTGCGGCCACCACGAAACTCTCGAAATCAATATTTGACGGAGCATTAGCCCCATAATATTTTTCCAACTTTTCTTTTGTTTCCTTCGCCGTTTTGCCTCTCAGAAAATAATGTTTTATGAGAGAACGAAAATCGTTTTTGTCCATACTCAACATGATGCCAAACACGTCAACAACAATCAGCTGTCAAAACAAAACTAAAGACAGTATCGAACTGAATGTCGAAACGGATTTGATTTTCTATGGTACGAGGGCGGGTCAATAAGTCCGTGACTTTTGGATTAAAACACAAATTTTTTGATAAAAAAATAATTTTATTTTTCAGCGTAGTCTCCCTTGAGCTCTATACACTTTGTCCAACGCTTCTCCAATTTTTGTATCCCTTCCAAAAAAAATGATTTGTCGAGGTCCTCAAAATAGGCCTTTGTTTGCGAGATGACTTCATCATTGGAGTCAAATCTTTTTCCACCAAGCCATTTCTTCAGGTTTGGGAACAAGAAGTAGTCGCTCGGAGCCAAATCTGGAGAATAGGGTGGATGAGGGAGCGATTCATAGCCCAATTCATGGATTTTTGCCATGGCAACTGCACATGTGTTTGTGGTCGACTGTGAGCAAACGCGGCACCCATCTTGCGGAAAGCTTTCTCATGCCCAAGTGATCATTCAAAATTGAAACCACTGAGCCATGCGAGATCCCTACGGCTTCCACAATCTCTCGCACTTTCAATCTTCGGTCGGCCAACACCATATCGTGAATTTTTTCGATTGTTTCGGGTGTAGAGACCTCAACTGGGCGTCCAGGACGTTCGGCATCTTCAGTGCTTGTACGGCCACAACGAAATTCAGTAAACCACTTTTTTACCATTGAAATCGATGGTGCAGAGTCCCCATAGTATTTATCAAGCTTAGCCTTGGTCTCGGTAATGGTTTTTTTTCGCAAGAAATAATGCTTAATAAGCACACGAAATTCACTTTTTTCCATTTTCTCCTCAAATTAGTGAGTAGTCTGATAAAAATAGCTGTCAAACACAAACTAACTGACGCAGCAAGTTTAAATTTTGACAGGAGTCAACTGACAGATGCCTGTTGACAGGAGCAGTGTTGCTGCTTCAGTAAAGAGGTCAGAAATTCAAAAAGTCACGGACTTATTGACCCGCCCTCGTATTTCTAAAATTTATGGCACTTTCAGATAGCGTCATAAACTATGGCCCAGTTAGAATTTAATTTATTGTTTAGATCCAACTGGATCAGAGAACAACAATTACATTTGACAGCGAAGTAGCGCGACTATTCTAAGCGTAAATATTTATTCTCTTGGTAAAAAGAAAATTATAAAAAGTAAAGGGGCTTGATGAATTCCCTGTGGTAAACCGGTTTTCGTTTTGTTTAGACTTGAAGTTCTTGTATGAGCAGTGAGAAAAATTGAAATCTAATTTGAACCCGGGCCGCAAATCAAATCTTCGAGTTGCAGAAGCAATATTTCCAGTTGCTGCTGCACGGCGGACACATCTGATTATCTTGGGGCCGATTCACAGTGTCCTTTTAAGTAAATAACTGCTCTTTTATGCCATTCAATAGTGGAACAGGAAAGTCAATTATCGTGTAAAAGCACGCTGTTCACGTAAAACACGAGACTCATAATCACGGTAAACAGTCCACTGTTTTAGGGGTATTTGAGTTTTATGAGCCTTAAAAGTGAGGCTCGTCACACATCACGATTTCTGTATAAAAATGTGTGTTACTGTTGACATTGAATTGGCCAAGCGCTATGTCCCTGAGTTTCCCCCGAAAGCCAAGGTTTCGTGGCTTTGCTTCCTGCATTAGTTTCCACATTGACAATTTTGGATCTTCTTCCTTCACTTTCACTCACAGCAGATACAGTCTCTTCTAAACTCATATTCCGTTGACGCATTTATGTCTTTTTGGGATGTGGACGACATCGATTATGAGAGCCAAAAAAATCGCTTCATCTTCTTTAGGTTTCGCGAATTGAGGAGCAATTTTCCCATTAAGTTTGGATGACACGGAAGCATCCTTCTGATTTATGATAAATAATTGTCAAAGAACGATCAAATATGACAAGGCGGCTTGGAAGATGTTTCTATTGGAGGGTCTATCAGTCGAAAGTAAACACCCTTTACATATCTCAATTGAAAATTATTTGAAATTTACTTCTGCTGGTCGGCCAGCTATTCATTGTGCTGTCCATACCCTATGAAGTTTTCCCTAATCAAACAAAAGAAACGGAGTACGAAAGTGTATCATCCTCAAGGCACTTTAGAAGTTAAAATAGAAAAACTTTTCAAACAGAGACTGGTCATTGAGTCCAACTCGGAAACTTACAAACTTAAAACTTTGTCTTTGCTCCTAGTTCCTGTTTTGATGTTTGGCTCCTCAGTGACGACATACATTCTTTTGCCATTCTTTAGAAATTCCACAAGGATAGTTCACGAGTATACATATGTATGTACCTACTTCTCTTTTTAAATTGTTAATTGTATTGAATCACAGGAACGACCCAATGTCAAAAGGGGCATAAGTCACCGAGATAAAGGGTGACCAATTGAATCACTCAAAACACCCATCTTTTGACCATGAATGGATAGAACAACCTCTGATTAATACATCCCCAGGAATTGAATTAATTTCTGGAATGAATCCTTAATCTACTCGTACATAGAGCTTGTTCGAGACAGCTCTCTGATGTAAGGATAAGAAAAACAAAAGTCCTAGGCTTGGTTTTTATGTCTGTTCTAGACACGTCCGTCATCGGTAGGAGGTGACAAGTGAAAACTTGTTGAATGACATATCCTTAGTGGAAATTAGTCTCAATTACGATTTGAATAATTGTCCTTTTCAAGCAGTTGCCGTCATTTATTCCTATCTAAGAGCAATGATGTCCTTGGGACTAGATACAAGTAGACTTGGTAAATGAGATACATAGATTAGTATTCATTCAGGCTTCCGATTGTATTTAGTCGGATGAAACTTGTTTATCAGTTGACAGACAACTTGACAAGTCACAGCCAAAAGGTCATTCAAATGTCTGAATAGGATAATGGGAAAGATAGTTGCCATGTCTCACAGGATACAGATGTTGGATTTAATGTTGAACGTAGAGTTTTTGTTTGCTTTTGCAATAGGAATTCTGATGGCTGAGGCTGGAGTTATTTGCTCTCCCCTTGTCAATCTATGTAAATCTACTTGTATCAGGGATGAAATCAGAATTGAAAGTTGGAAATGAAAGTTGGCGGTAATTGTGTGAGCAGTTTCCAATGAAGGGAAAGTTGTGATTTCGAGTTTGACATCATGAAATGCTTGGTTTTCAGGTTTAACCTTGCAGGAGTTATGTTGATTTTACTAAAATTCTGAGCTCTTAGATTTCAATAAACTCTGAGGCAAAAAAGCATTCGGTCGTCATTCAGTTAGTTGAGCTAATGATACAATATTCGTGGGATCAGGGATCATCATCGGTGCGACAACCAGGGTCCAGTACAGGGCTGTTGCATCAAGAATTTCCACCTATCCCGATCGCGGGTCGGCGCAATCTAGTTTTGCACCCTAAGGCTTCCGGCGTCTTGATCTACGCCACCCATCCAGCACAAGCGTGGCCTGCGACACTGCCTTCAACCGTGAATTGTTCCGCAAAGAACTTTCCGAGCGGGATCCTCTTCGCTCATACGAGTTAGGTGCCCAGCCCGCCGGAGTCTACCGAGCTTTATTTTGGTCATTATATCTACTTCGAAGCAGATTTCATGTAACTCATGATTGGATCGTCTACGAAATCGTCCTCCCTCACATATGGGACGAACTATTCTCCTTGGGACTTTCCTCTCGAACGGGGCTAAGAGGTCAGACTTTGGCTAAGCACCCAAGTCTCGGATCCATATGTAAGCACTGCCAGGACTAGAGTCTTGTACAGCAGCAGTTTCAAACTTATGGTGAGGTTTGTGGATTTAAATAGCCTCGGAAGACTTTAGCAGGTTCTGTTGAATTGAAGTAGCTGCCCTCTATGCTCCTCTACCTTGACTATTGTTGTTGTTCTACCAACGTTTCTCACAGACGAAGCCACCATGTACTTAGTTTTAACTTTATTTATGTGCAGCCTCTGATTTTTAGCCGCCTGCTCGATCTGGTAAAAGATTGGTGTACAGCTTGTTCGCTTTGTCCGAAGATGTCGATGTCGTCTGTGTCTCCTTAGTGACGACTGTCCCGGATTGCTTTCTCCAACGCCAGCTTGAAGAGGAGGCAGGCCAGCCCATCCCCTTTTCGGAGTCCATCGAAGATCTTGACGGGTTTGGACAACAATCCGGCTACCTTAACTTGGCTTGAGACGTTGGTAATGGTCAGCCTACATAGTCTTGTCAATTTGTTTGGGATGCCGAACTCTCTCATGGCTTTATATAGTTCTACCCTGGCTATGCTATCTTAGGCGGCTTTAAAGTATTTTCTGGAGACTGCATCTATATTCTAGTACAAGTGGTGGTGGTCAGGTCTATACCTTTGCATACATTCTCATACATATCGGAGTATCTTTTATGTGAAAGGATTGCATAAGTTCTATCAGCATCGCGTTTGTGCTTTCAGTCAAACACCCGGCAAAGTAAGATGAACTGGAACGGATTTCAGTACCATCATCTCAAATTTGTCTGTCAGGAATCCGGTTCTTTTGGAAATTGAGCACTCAGTTTTTATAGGGTGCCATCATTGACTATAAGTAGATTGTATACTTTAACAATTTCAAGGATAAGATTTCCAAGATTCAGATAATAGAAACCGGCCTCTTTGATTGTCGGCATTGTGTTGTATTTTAATTTGTTGATTATGAAGACTGTTACGGGGATAAAGGCTTTGGAACCAGAAATTCAGCTGGCGAAGACATCCTTGTAGCGTGTAGGGCTTACGTAAAGTAATACTTGGAGAATCGCTGGTAAGTTTGGAAAGCCAAAAATCCGGTGGTATAATCTATCGAAGAAACGAAGCGCAAGATCTATCGCACTGGCTAAAGAAGTACTTCAAAATATAAATGGTATAGCAGACTCACTTAAATGTGGAACAGCATGCACGAGGAATGCATAACACTCGCAAAATCCCATCTGGGGACTATATCGAAATACCATCACGTCGGCAGAGAAACATGGTGGTGGAATGACGAAACCAAATGAGCTGTGGCCGACAAGAAGAGTGCATTCCAAGCGTGGACAAAATGCGATCGGAGCGACGATATCGAAAAAGCTCGACTGGCTCTTGAATACGAGCGTCTTAAAAAGATCGCAAAGAAAGTCCTGGCTCGAACTCGATCGGCAGAAGCGGAAAACCTGTACCAGAAGTTGGAGCAAATATGCTCACGATCGGCGGATAGAAGACAAGCTATCCAAGAAGTTCAAACGTCGTACAGTACTAAAATGCCAAATATTTTTAAGCTCGCTGCACAGAGGAGAAAAAATTCAATGGAAATAACCTCGCCGAAATACATCAAAAAAGCAGACGGTCGCTTACTTACAAATGAAAAGGAAATTTGTGACCGGTGGCTTGAATACTGCAAGGAGTTGCTTAACAAACAGTTTCCACGTGATATCGTGCCGACAGCTGGTCTATTCGAGGAGGAAGTTTCGGACTTTTCAATCGAAGAAATAAGTATAGCAATTGGAAAAATGAAGCGGGGGAAAGCGGCGGGACCAGATAGCATTCCATCAGAGTTTTGGTCGAAGATGGAGGGGATCGGCAGCGTTTGGCTATCGAAACTTTTAAATAAATTAAAATGTGGACAACCTATGCCGAATCAATGGAGAAGTAGCTTCTTGGTTCCATTATACAAAGCAAAAGGCGACATTCGAGAATGCAACAACTACCGTTCAATCAAGCTTATGTCACATACAATGAAAATCGTCGAAAGAGTCTTAAACGAACGTCTTCGGCATATAATAAAGCTCGATAATAGCCAGTGTGGATTTGTTGAAGGGAGATCGACGGTGGACGCTATCCAAAGCCTACGAATAATAATGGAAAAGCACCGAGATTCGTCTAAGGATTTACACATGGTATTTATCGACCTCGAGAAAGCATTCAATCGAGTGCTTAGGGATCTCATATGGGCCGCGCTGAGGTCTCAAAAGGTACCAGAAACGGTTTTTAGAATAATACAAGACAAGAAACGTGAAAACTGCGGTTAAAAGCTCTGCTGGACTAACGAGAGAATTTCCAGTTAATGTCGGAGTGCATCAAGGAAGCGTACTTAGCCCTTTCCTCTTTAACGTAGTACTCGACTATCTTTTAAAAGATTGCATGCGCGAAACAAATGTAACGCCAATTCTCTTCGCTAACGACGCAGTTATACTAAGCGATAACGTCGAAGATTTGCAGAACGCCTTAGATTTATGGAAAAATGCGCTAGAGAGAAGCGGGTTTAAAATAAGTCGTTCAAAGACGGAGCATTTGACGTGCCCATTTGCGCATCCGTTGCGACCTGTTCCGGATATAATGTTAGACGGAATAGTTCTTCCGAAAAGCACTATCTTTAAGTACTAAGGATCAATCGTTAATATGGAAGTGAAATGTGACGACGACGTAAACCACAGAGTGAGTGTGAGATGGATGAAATGGCGGGAAAATTCGGGAATCTTTTGCCACCGAAAATTTCCACTTAAATTAAAGGGGAAACTCTACACCACGGTTGTTAGACCAGCTCTTATATACGGTTCACAGTGCTGGACAATGTACGAAGCGTTTAAAAACGAAATGACGGCAGCGGAGATGAAAATGTTAAGGATGTCTAGTGGAGTCACTAAACGTCTACAAGTCTACATATAAAGAATTCGGTAACGGAACAGCTTGAGGTGAATAGAATAAGCTAGTATTGCCACGTTCAAAGAAGATCTGCGGAAAATCCGGTTAAAAAGGCACTATCAACTACGGTTACTCCAATTGTAAGAAAACGAGGTCGGAAAAAGAATTCCTGGATTTCTCAGAAGGCAAATGCGCAACAACGCCTGGGGCTTACCACTGAAGCGATCCAGGACCGAGCATTATGTAGACGCTGTAGACGGTCTGTGACATTAGCCAACCCCATAAGCGGAGCAGCAGCGATGCAGTAAAAATGGGAAATTCGTTACGCATAAGTTCGTATAACGAGGAAAGGGTTAATAAAAGGATAAGAAGAAGTGTTGTATTTTGATTTATATGCACTTTGCACATATTTCTAGAATTGTATGGAAGATTAGTAAACTCTAAGGATGATGTCTATTCTCTTTCACTTTTGAACTTCTTTCTGATCGGAATCCTCCTTAAAAAAAGGTTTGTTGCGTATTTAGCAATTATTCTACAAATCTTACCTATACCGCAGTTAGTATACAAACAAGATTTAAAGACAGTTCAGTTTTCTTTAACCTCCCGTTTGGAAATACAGAAAAATCCATTGTTAATCAAAGCAATCTTACTGTTATTAAGCAAGAGATGTTGAAAAGTAAAATTGAGCCTTCCACCTTCTGCGAGGGGCATATTAAATTCCACTTGGACACAGGGAGTCTAAACGATAAGTCTTTACTAATCGCCACTTTTATCTCCATGCTCATCTCAGCAAATATTCACTGGGTAGTTCAAATATCGTAGGGTTCCGCGTTCCGCTTTTGGATCAAAAGAATTTATATTAGGCTCTTTTGGCTGATCTGACTTTGGGACAACTTCAAGAGAAATCACGTATCTGGGCACAAACTCAACAGTGTTTTAGGTTTCCTATGCCATGGTAATTAATTGGGGATGTTCGTATGCCTTAGCTTAGCTTCATACTTACTTGAAGCGACCTCCATCCCCTTTAGACATTTTTTCAATGATTAGCTCCGATAAAATTCAGCATATTGCCTTTACAATGATAGAGAGTCAATACGAAGGATGACGTCCCTGATATAGATGAAGATCATCCCATACATCATTGGTGTACCCCTATTGAATTTCACAAGCAGAGAACCAACGAGTTCAATAATGTCTGTAAGAACGAAGTGAAAGAACAGACTTGGCACACAAGATCGTTTAAACTTCACAGAGTGTTGTTTCAAAGATCACTTATTTTAAATGGAAAACGGCTTTGAGAGTACAGCGCATGAAATGACTTGCAATCGTGTCTAGCGAGAGCTTCCGTGTAGCTGAAACAAACCGACGCCATAGGAAGTAATAAGTCTAATCATTGCCATGCAAGTCCAGAAAACCTAATACCTAATACCTAATACCTAATCAGAGGTAGGAGGTAGAGGTAGGTTCTGGTATCTTCTCAGAAGACCCAGAGCTAAGAGTGTCTATAAGACTGCCGGACGTAAGCAGTGCTTAAAACATTATGCATTCAGAACCGGCTGAGACTGTGCTCGGTTCTACTGCGGTATAGAGGGAAATAAACAAGCGGGTGACTGCTAATACAAGGTGGTCGAATCTTGAAGGACAAAGGGTATCCAAGGCTTTATGAGTAAAAGATCTAGGGAGTTAATAAAACTAAACGGGGGTAAGCTTAGGACAATAAAAGGAAACCTAACAGGACACTGCCACTTGCTGAAACACACAGAGACTCAGATTGTCAGGTACGGATATTTCAAGATTCTGCGGCGATCTGTAAGTGGTTGAGGACATAACATACATACTGTGTGAACGTGAGGCAACGTTGTGTAGTCGTAGGAAATACTTAGGAAGATACTATTTTGTAAATCTAGAGGAAATAGACGCAGCGGATATCAAAGGCCTTCTTGGCTTCTGCAATGAAATTGGGTGTTTTACCAGGGAGATTGTTTAGGTTTTTGCCCTTTGAAGATAAATTCACCTGGTCCCACAGTGATTGCGATGGGTCCGTTTTGGTGCCTAGTGCTTATGTGATGACACACCCATGTTTTAACCATAGCAGCTGGCTGCCAAATGGGCTATCTTGAAGCGTGAAACTTCCCCACCAGTGGGCTGAAAGCAACAAAAACTAGATGAAGTCAGCATAGTTAGTGTATCACTGCACTGCTAATGGGTTCAAAGCGGGCCATAAGTTATCCAATAAACTTCCTAATCTCTAAATAGAAATTCTCTCTGCATCAGTAGATAAACAAACTAAAAAGACTTAAGATAGAAAGATATTCTCAACGATTGAGCATTTCCTGAAAGGAATTCTGCGAGTGCTGTAGAAACGAGCAAGAAGAAAGGCTGCTTTTGGTGTAAAGTTCTACTAAAATAGGTTGTCCCTATGCCAGATGGCTATTTCTATTGATATGTTTTAAACAGAGGCAACTGTTTCATAAGTTTGAAAGGATTCAAGAAAGGTTGTTTGTCAGAGGTAGAGCTGCTCCTATTCATCCATAGGACTTGTGATGACCTTTATTACGACTACGCGCGTGGCATATTAAATTTCTAGATCTGAATAAATTAAATGGCACTTTACTCCAAACAGAACCCAACCATTACATCATCCAAAGGGTCATCATTCTACTCAGTCGCTCACCTAATTTCAGCAACTCGTTGTCAATAAAATCCTTCCTTTTTGTATTAAAATCATAAAATTTCTCTCCCATAGGTAGAATAAACTTTTCGCCAAGCCGTTATAAAAGGAAGAAAAATTGTAACTTTTTTCTACACCGATACACTAGAGAGATAGATACTTTTTCCTATTTACCTAAAGAAAGTGACACCTGAAAGTGATCTGATGAAGTATTTATTTCCTTTAAGTGTGTGCTCTTAAATACTCAAGGATGCGACATTCGTTTTTGCAACATCTTATCCCAGGACAATAATATGTATACTCGTACGATGGGATTGTCTTTGTAGTGATTCTATGCAAAGCAAAGCAGTCACATGTTGAGATTTGCGCCGAAACAAAAGACTGAAACAAGACAACCAAAGGCGAATGAAAGTATTGACAGTGACAGGACTACGAGTATGTAAAAGGTTTTTTATTTTTTTTATTTTCCGCACCTGCTGCTCACCCTCCGGCTTCAATCATATCCTTTATATCATTTCAAAGTAGTCTCTTCGTTTTGTGCTTGAGAAATTTCACATGACCAAGGAGGAAATGAATTTTTCATAAATTTTTCGCAACCACTTTGACGTGTGTTTTTACTTACTTTACTAAATCAATTTTCGCACATACATGCGAGTATATGCTCGTACAAACATACATACCTATATATATTGTACATGTAGATACACACCCATATTTTAAGCACTTTTAGTCGCTTTCTCTTTTTGTAAATAACTTCTGTTGAAGACGGCCCATAAACCAGTCTTTCTAGATCGATATTTTATTTATAACAACAAGGAAAGAAGTAGGAGGAAGTCTTAACCAAGGACGAACGAGCAAAATTAGTGACAAAGACTAGGTCGCATGTACTTGCTTAAAGGCAGAGTACTTCGAGAAAATTTTAAAAGTAAATAGCTCCATTCTTCTTGTTGAGATCCTTCGATTAAGCAAATAATTTCAGCTTGATCCTAGAGGATAGTATTTTATCTTTCTACCTCCCTGTCTTGAGTGCACCTCTCAAGCATTTGGAAAATATCTGATTTTTGTTGTTCAGCAAAGGGTCGACATGCCTTGGACCTGCTTGGTTACAAGTTTCTTGGAACATTGTTGAATGTTTTCGAGGAATTGCATCGCTATAGTCAAGGAGTTTTCTATAGTCCATTTGCGTCTCTACCATTAGCTGCGAGGGAATACTATAGTGTCGGTGATTTTAGGAACAGAAAGTAAAATGGTTATCATATTTCACCCTACGCAAGAGAGGCATTAAAACTCTATACTTGCCATCTTTTAATCTTGAGATTTCAAAGCAATTGACGTATTGAAAATGAGTTGTAGTTCGTGTCAATCACTTTTAGAAGTATTTTCTTGATTGCAAGTCGATGGAACATATATTAATGTTATTTCGAAGTGATTTCGAGTGATGTTTTGCGCTAAGAGTCGTATAAAGAGTTCGAAAATATGGCCATAAGAGCAGCGAAGTCTGTAAGATTCTTGTGGACACAGGTTCAGGGTTGTCTGAAAAGTTTCCAACTGAACAATGATGCAAGACATTTTTTCTCAAATTTTTATTTTTTGTTTTTCTACATAGTCTCCTTGTATAGGTAACTTTACACAAATCTCCCATCTCTCTAACCCGTCCAAATAGTACTTGCCGTTATTCTCTGCAAAATAATTGTTCACGAATTTGATGAAAATCTTCGTCCTCCGAGCGCAGTTTTTAGATGAGGGAACAAAAAGAAGTCGGTTGGGGCTAGATCTGGTGTATAAGGCGGTTGGTCAAGCAGTTCGAACCATAATTCATGGATTTTCGCCATGGCAACCGCTGAGGTGTGAGATGGCGCGTTGTCTTGGTGAAACAGGATTTTCTTTTTCTGCAAATGTGGCCGTTTTTCCGCAATTTCTGCCTTCAGCTTGGCAAGTAATGATGCGTAGTATGCTCCTGTAATGGTTTTTCTTTTTTGAAGATAATTGATTAAGATAACTCCTTTACTATCCCAAAAAACAGTCGCCATCACTTTCCGAGTCGAAAAAGCAGTTTTTGCTTTTTTTGGAGCCTGCTCGCCCTTTGCTGTGTTTTGACTGAATTTTTGTTTCGGGCGTATAATGTTGTAGCCAAGTTCCATCTACAGTAATGAATCGGTTACAAAACTCGGATTTTTTGCGCCTAAACTGCGCCAACAAAGCGTTCGAAATGTTCATTCGAACACGTTTTTGGTCTAACGTAAGCAAACGCGGCACCCAACGCGCGGACAGCTTTCTCATGCCTAAATCTTGATTTAATATGTAACAATCACGTTCTTTTGACATTTTCATAACCTCTACTACTCTTTCACTTTAATTCGGCGGTCGTCTAAAACCATTTGGTGAACTTTAGCAATGTTATCGTCAGTTGTTGCAATTTTTGGACGTCCCGAACGCTCATCATCTCCCAAGCTCTTACGGCCACGTTTCAATTCAGCTGCCCAAAATTTCACTGTGGTAAATGATGGTGCAGAGTCCAACTCATTTTTGATTTGCGTAGGCGTATTGCCTTTCTAAAACAAGAATTTCATAACAGCTCGATACTCAAACACTCACATCGACTCACTCAAACGACTGTCAACTAAAAACTGCGCGTCCAAAATGACCGAAACTTCGGTAAGTAACTGTCAAAAGATGCACAGCTGGCATTCACTAGCTTTTATTGACGAGTGCCGCTATCTTTACTTTGCGGTTGGAAACTTTTCAGACAACCCTCGTATATAGTTCAAGCATCCACTATATCACCGAAGAGCATCTGCAACCTAATCTAGAGTATGCTGGACACTTTCAGAGTCCCCGATCTTATTATCGCTGTCACAAAAAGTCATGACGACAGCACGCAGTAAGCTTTATGTTTGGAGGTCTTAAACGTGACATGCTTAGTGCAAACAATTCTTTTAGTCAGACTAGCCAGCTTCCTCGTTCTAGTAAGGAGAAAAATCTCAGAGGATTGGCTGAAAGAATTGTTCGTGAACACTAATTGTCGATTTAGAGCAGACATGCTTTACTAGATAGGATAGCTTTATCATATGCATAAGCCTGAGCCTAGACGTTAGGTCAATTGGGAGCGTTGAGCAATGAATCCACCAACATGTACCATAGTAGTGAAAAATGGACGCAGTCAGCGAACTATTCGCCAGCATCGCTCTTATTCAGTAAAACTGTGTGCCCATGTACTGCTTATTATCTGGCCCAGCTACACATATTTCGTTGTCTTAAGGACTCTTTATGTCAATAAGAATGTCCAACTAGTCAGCCTCTACAGTTGCTTCTACTATCCAGTACTCCTTCTTGCCTAGTGTGCTCTTAAGTTCGCTGAACAAATTTGGAAGTGTCGTAGGTGGTTCTGCGCAGGAAATGGTGTTGCATCTTTGACAGAGGATACATTTGTAAAGCAGTTTTTTGCTCTTCAACATGAAGGATGTCAAAACGATAGTTCTTAATCCCCTGGCAATAGTGTGTCTATGTATTTATTTTCGATTTTCGATATAAATGTTACTCTTGCTGTTCGCCATGAGCTGGATATGTAGGCCAGAGCCAGGCTCAGTGAATAATTCCTTCACTGTTGAAAGGAGCTGGTCCACGAGTATTCCTTTCCTTCCTGTAGCATAACGCAATTTATCCCGTCGATGCCAGGCAATTTGACGTCATCAAGAAATCAACAGCGTGTTGTAATGCGAGGAATGAACGAAATGTTTTCATCTGGTGTGGTTCGATAGTTTCAACTAAGTTGTTTCCGTTGCATTGCGGGGTCTTCCATACAATTTCATCTTCTATTTATTCTAAGTTTTTTTTTACTCTCATTGTACTTAAGGTGAAGCTACAGTTAAGGGAAAGCAAGAGCCTCAATCAACACTTTGCACTTAATTCTCACGTATTGGTCTTCAGTGGCGCACAAGGCACCTTTTTGTTTCAATGCAGCACCTAAGAAATGATCTGCTTTTTCCAAAGTGATCCCTGCGGAATGATCAGACCATTATCTAATTGCCGTTGAAAATTAGGGACTACTGTAGTAAGCAAGGAATACTCGTACATATATTGAATAAGAAATGGTACATAAATTATTTTTGATGAAAATAGAAAAAAAGTGTAGGAGACAGAACGGACCCCTGAGGCACATCGATAAATAGTTTCTAAAACATTCGAGGGATTCATCGATCCATCTTTCGATCGAACTTTCTTTCTTTTGCCAGGTTGGTAGAGTTTTTGGTTCCACTTTTCGGTCAAACATGATTTCAATTCATCAGTGCATGTTGCTATGGAAGCAGAGAAAATTTGAGAACTTTTCGTATCTCGAAACATTTTATGAGCGACGGTTTAACGTTTCTGTGACGTGGAAAGAAGGCACGAATATCATGGGCCTATCAGGGGGAGATATAAGTAGCAGCGCTGGACAAGTAATGGTTTGCGTCTTTGTTGAAGAACAGCTCTTTTGTGGAGAGGGAGCTCTTGCTAACAAACGAATGCAAAAGTGGATTCGTACTACAACATTTTTAACGCGCTCTGGTGTAGGTGAAGATATGACAGCAACAAGCCGATTTGCTTTGTACAAAAGGTGACAAATGGAATGTGTTACTATACACATATATGCGAAGGGTTGATGGAAATGGTTTACGATATTGACGAACGACCAAAAGCGATTAGGTTTGTTAAACTGAAAAGACTTACCTTAGCAACCTGATGGAGGATAAAGGAACTTAATGTAAAGAGAGTAACCATTTCGTGATGGAGGAAGCCGAATTCAATTTCTTAAGCAGATGTTAAGTTTGCTGTAATGAAATTTCCCGTATTTCCGTAGAGTTCCTTTAGGAATCTTTTCTCTAACTGCGAAGTTAGAAAATTTTCTCCATGACTAGGCTTGAGGGCGAAGCCGTTCAAAGAACAAAAAAAGACGTCAGAGCCAAAACCTTGTCCATGTTCAACATCAGCGGGTGTTGTACCAAAAAGAATATGTTTTCAAACATAGCTTTGAGAACATAGAGCCATGCAGGCCCCGGAAAGTCCCATGCGGCAAAAACAAAATATTCTTCGGAGTCTATTTAAAGCACAGATGTATATTCGTGAAAGCCTGTTGCCTGTAGTTATGAAGTTGCAAAATACCCTCACCAGTGGTAAGCCCCATGTTGTTTCGAAACCTTCTGTTTCTGACAAAAAGGTCACAACGTCTCAGAAGTTTTCGATGTGATATGTTTATTCTAAAGAGGTTTGTCATCCAGAATGACACAAAAATACTTAGGCTCATTGAAGAAATATTATAGATAGTTACGCCTCCAAGCACAAGATCACTGTCATTTGCTATTATCTTGTAAAGAGAGCAATCTCAGTTTTGAGAGGACTAACTCGTGCGCTTTCGACACAGACACAGCATACATGTCTTAGCAAGTTCCTATAGTTGATCAGCATTTGCACTCAGCGTCATGCAATGCTGTTGTCATTGTAAGCCTCCTCAATTCGAATTGTCAAGAAGGTACTAGCGGCGTCCGATCTTGTCTTTTTGGCATTTTTAGGTTTTCTTTCAAACTCAGCTACAACTTACGTTAGTTGCCACACCGGTTTCAGCTGGACCTTGAGCACGGAGTAAGCCACCACCAGAGATGTATTTTAGGGTGAATTAGATCAACCGAATTTTATCGAGAAGATCTAAGGCTTTTGCTGGAAGTTCCATCGGGTCTTACCCATTTGATCGTTGGTTCCTTGGGTCAAGTCACCAAAACCAGCATTCTCACCAATTACTTGTCTACTCTGGTAGCGTTTACCGGTATCGGGGTGAGCCTCTCCAGTACCCCCTTAATCATTACAGTCCAATCTTCTGAACGAGTTTTGGAAAGAGCTGCAGGAGTCATTTGAATGAAAGGATCCAGCAACTTTTGGATCAGTACCTAAACCATCTAAGGAGGAGGCTTATGAAATATGTTGATTAAGTTGTCTAGGTTTTGAGTCCCAATCTAGTTTGACTCTATAACCTTTGGTTTGGACGTCTTCAATGCCTAGTGTTACGTTTTGTCTGCATACATTTCAGAACCTTAGAATCTTTGACTCTTAAGTCTTCTTGCCACGACAAGGCAGTCGGACGAAAGGTATCCAGTACTAGCATAAATATTTTTGGAAACTATTTGATTTTCCTATTGTTTGCTGGTACCGTCGGAGTCAGGAACCCCCTAAGCCTAAGTCTTATGGACTAGGGTCTGGCCTACCAGATGGAAATGAAGTTCGGAACGTGGTTTTTGAGTCATTTCGAGACTTGTTGGAAGGTCACCGACCTGCTTGCTAATAGTGCTTTCTTGGGAAGCTCCACAACGTTATGTAAAATGTCTGTTTTATATACTCCCGCCGGGGTTTTGACACCTTTCTCGCAGAAATAGAGCTTCGTAATCCCATAGTAGACACTAAATTTTTGGAGTGAGTTCTGACGCATCTCTTGATGACAGACCACACACTACATCCTTCTGTTTGTTGAACGCTTCTTAAACCGTGAACATTTTCTCGTCAATAAAAGTAATTCATCTGTGACGGACTAAGGTTTCTGTTTCAATACTTTTGTTAAGAAGTGTCCTGTGTGTCTCATGTATGCGCTGAGCCTCAAATCACATCTTAAGATCCGCGACATGGTGTCCTTAGTGATACGAGGGCCGGTCAATAAGTCCGTGACTTTTGGATTAAAACACAGATTTTTTTTGATAAAAAAATAATTTTATTTTTCAACGTAGTCTCCCTTGAGCTCTATACACTTTGTCCAACGCTTCTCCAATTTTTGTATCCCTTCCAAAAAAAATGATTTGTCGAGGTCCTCAAAATAGGCCTTTGTTTGCGAGATGACTTCATCATTGGAGTCAAATCTTTTTCCACCAAGCCATTTCTTCAGGTTTGGGAACAAGAAGTAGTCGCTCGGAGCCAAATCTGGAGAATAGGGTGGATGAGGGAGCTATTCATAGCCCAATTCATGGATTTTTGCCATGGCAACTGCACATGTGTGCACCCTTGCATTGTCTTGGTGGAAAAGAACTTTTTTCTTGGCCAAATGAGGTCGTTTTTTTTCAAATCGTCATTGAATCGGTCCAATAAGTTGGCATAATATTCCCCATTGATTGTTCTTCCCTTTTGAAGGTAGTCAATGTGGATTATCCCGCGTGCATCCCAAAAAACAGTCGCCATAACTTTATTGGCTGACAAACCCACCTTGGCCTTCTTTGGCGCCGATTCACCCTTAGAAACCCACTGTTTTGACTGTTGTTTGTTCTCTGGTGTGTTGTGATGGATCCATGTTTCGTCCACGGTTACAAAACGGCGCAATAACTCCTCCATATTGCGATTAAACAACGCCAAACCTTCCTGTGAAGTTGTTACACGATTGCGTTTGTGGTCGACTGTGAGCAAACGCGGCACCCATCTTGCGGAAAGCTTTCTCATGCCCAAGTGATCATTCAAAATTGAAACCACTGAGCCATGCGAGATCCCTACGGCTTCCACAATCTCTCGCACTTTCAATCTTCGGTCGGCCAACACCATATCGTGAATTTTTTCGATTGTTTCGGGTGTAGAGACCTCAACTGGGCGTCCAAGACGTTCGGCATCTTCAGTGCTTGTACGGCCACAACAAAATTCAGTAAACCACTTTTTTACCATTGAAATCGATGGTGCAGAGTCCCCATAGTATTTATCAAGCTTAGCCTTGGTCTCGGTAATGGTTTTTTTTCGCAAGAAATAGTGCTTAATAAGCACACGAAATTCACTTTTTTCCATTTTCTCCTCAAATTAGTGAGTAGTCTGATAAAAATAGCTGTCAAACACAAACCAACTGACGCAGCCAGTTTAAATTTTGACAGGAGTCAACTGACAGATGCCTGTTGACAGGAGCAGTGTTGCTGTTTCAGTAAAGAGGTCAGAAATTCAAAAAGTCACGGACTTATTGACCCGCCCTCGTATCTATCTCCCGAGACATGATTTCCTTGTGCACTCGCACAGTTTGTGTACGGTCGGATCTTGCACCGTCGACTTTTCCACCAGGATTCTTAAATAACTTCACGATACATAATGATTCCTGTGATTTTCATGTGCCGAAAATCGTCTTTTTCGTAGGCAGATTTTTGCATGCAAATTACCACAATATGATTTTCCACTGACGTCAAAAACTTTGTACGCGGAAACTCAGCATAAATGTCACTTGTCAAACAGTCGATAAGGTGGAGTTGATGCGTTCAGAATGAATGTGTTCGTTTCGTGTACCATAACATTTGCTAGTTCATCTTCATATTAGCTTTGTTCAGTGAGGAAGTTCCAATCTGCTCGGAACAAAGAATCTTGCACCTACTCTCGAAGACGAACACAATTGTGAAAAGTGTTAAAATCAGCTGTGATTTTAAATTGTATTATATGTTGGCGGTAATTTGCTAAATCAAGCGAAATTTTAAGTGATTCGTGAATTATTTTTTGAAAAGCTATGGAGCAGATGATAAAATCTGAAAAGGACAATTTCCTCGCGTGAGCTGAATTTTTCATTGATGGGTCATCTTTTGAGGTTTGGGAAGAGATAATAGTCCGAGGGAGCCAAATCGGTTGATGTGACAGCAATTGGAGCCGTAAGTCATTGATTTTAGCCGTAGTTGCGATGCTCTTATGCGCCGGCGCATTGTCTTGCAAAAACAAAATTTTTGTTCGCTTCATGTGAGGCCGTTTTGCAGCGATTTCGACCTTCAATCGCTCCAATAATGCACAGTAATACTCCCTGTTGATGGTTTTTCCTTTTTCGAGGTAGTCCACGAAGAGTTTGCCATGACAATGCCAGAAAATCCGACGCCATAACCTTGCCGACCCATTGAGCCTCACTCGGCCGCTTCGGAGCACTCGCGCTGGCTTCAGTCCATTGCCGGGCACTGATTCTGTTGTCTCGTGTGTAATAGTACATCCAGGTTTCATCGACAGATACCAATCGACGCCAAAAGTCCGCCCAATTCCGCATCAGCAAGTCCAAACACTCTTTCGAAGTGCTCTCGGGTTCGTGTTTTTGGTTTTGGTCCTTCGCCGTTTTGCCTCTCAAAAAATAATGTTTTATGAAAGACCGAAATCGTTTTTGTCCATACTCAACATGATGCAAAACACGTAAACAACAATCAGCTGTCAAAACAAAACTAAAGACAGTATCGCACTGAAATTTGGCATGTCTGCCCAAATATGAACCGACTTCAAGGCATCATAACCTTTTTTGCAGTAGAAGCGAATTCTGGCGGTCAAGGAGGTTACTTTTCACCCCACCTAGTAAATTTGGACAGCTCTCATATGGCCTGTTCCGTTCTGTTCTCATTTGATTTGATGTTTTTTTTTACAAATTTTTGCTGTTCACAATTGGTTTCGTTAATTTGAATCAGTATTTCGGGGTCCACGATTAAGATTTATTTCCTGTTACGAAGCTTACAACATTCTTTCAGGACTCAAAATCACGGTCCTTGCCAAATCCAACACTTGACCTTAATATTGAAATCGGAACAAGTTGTGAAGGAAAAGTACCCCAAGTTGGCTGCACCTTTATTTTATGGCACGCAGGAGTTTTTGTGCTGACATTTTTTTATAAATATTTACTCGTAATATATCCTTCCTATACTCGTTCTTCTTCTTCTTCGATTTACGTTGAGATACTTTCGAATCCAGCTTTTCGTTTGGTGTTTCTTTTTATGTCTTGTCTTGTTTGGGTGTTTTTCTTTTTTTTGGAGACCAATGTGCCTCTCAGTGTTTGATTTTGAATAGAATGCGGCGTTCTGTGGCTTGTAGTACCTACAGATCTTGTATTCAATTTATCATACGGATCTAAGGATACTTTATTTTGTATGGTGTCGGTTTTATTATTGCGCAAAGAATTCGAGAATTGAGAATTCGGTATTGAAGAAGGCAGAAACGGCAAGGGAAAGCCACAAAATGTCTCATCGGTTGTTGTGTGGAATTTTTATTTAAATTTTTAAACATGCAGCAGTGGTGGTGGTTTTTTATACGACGAATAGGAATCCATAAATCAAATATTATAATGTGTATTCAAATACAGATCTAAATTCGAATGCGAGTGGCAAGGAGTTTTCTTTCTATTTTAAACTGCTTGGGTATTGTGAGAGTTCTTGCCAGACGGAGGGGTTAGATGGTGTTGCATGTTATAGAGTAACGAAACGGTTTGCAATTTATTGAATTTTATATGAATTTAAATTGCATTTGCAAAGTAATTGCAGACAGAATTTGATTAATTCTATGAATTCCCGTCGTAAAAGTGGTGCAAACCCAGAGAGATATGTACGAGTTGATGAACATATGAGTCTGTGTGGTACGAACAACCTTGCTTAGGCTTTTTTTTAGACAGAGAATTAAGGAACTGAGGAAGGGGAATGGTCGGGCGGTGATTTAGTTGGTAGGATGAGGCATTATTTTGAAAATGTTTGGAATAAACGAGTATATAGTGGCAGATCTCCTAATCCTGTTTATTTAATTTCTTCAGCGACCTTACTTCCAAAGGTTTGGCTAACTAGGAACTAAATCGCTTCAAGTGTTGTCTGACCATATGCAAGAAATGTCTTAAGAAAATATATAACTCAGCACTTACTTTTGAACGATTTTCTTGAAGCTTTCTTTTGTAGATAGTTATACACGGGCTTGGTGTTGAGTTCCGTAATGGAACTGACAGACAAATGTTGCTCAAACACGATCCTAGCCCCTCTTATTGTACAATAGCTTTGATTATATTTTTCCTTTGTAACTTACAGTAAAATGAAGCGGAGGTATTCTCGCATTTTGGGTGGCTAATACCTGCCTAAACAAGGAGTGACTCCGCCAGATATTCCATACTACTAATGTAGAGCATGGATTTGACCTTGTTAATGAGAAGAAATCTGTGGAAACTATAAGGAGAAACTCAGCAAGTCCTAGTGACAAACGATACAAAAAAGGTAAGAGGAACCAAGCATCTTGAATAGATTGAGAGAAGCACCAATCGTGCTAATAGCCCATTCTTACATTAATTTGGGGGAGAACTAAAGTCTTTACAAATCGAAAAAAATAAAAATATAACAAGCCAACTTGGATTTCGAAGATTCCTCCTTATAAAGACTTTTGTCTAAAGCTATGTGAAACCAGAAGGCTTGTGAAAATCCTCAAAAATGGAAAAGCAGCCGGCATGGAAGCAGTTAGATAGCCACTACATTAAGTATAAAGCAGAGACTTTTTGTTTCATGCTTAAGACTCACTTCTCAGGAACCTACTCGTAAATCCGAATCGATTCACGACCAGCTCCGGATAATACAACACACTGTTGCCGGGATATCTCATCGGTTATTGTGAGGAATTCGACCATGCACACAACGCGAAAAATATTTAGAAACCTCGGCGAACAGTCAGGTAGACATTTATAGCGATTGGGGAAGAATTATTAAGTTTGATGCGCAAAATCTGCTTTCCTACAACATCCTCTGCCTAAAATGACTCCGATTTTATGATGCAGTGACTAGTTTCGACGGCGATGGTGTGATGGTAAGCTCATTGGAGATATCACGCAGAGAGTCTGGGTTCGATTCCTGGCTGGGTCACTAACAATTATTCAAATCGCCATCACCCTTTCGGCGAGCAATGGCAAACTCCCGAGAGTAAATTTGCCTACGGAAAACCTTCTAAGGAGTGCCATTCGGACTCGGCGATAAACCGTAGGCCCCGCTCAGATGTAACAAAAATGATGACGTGAGCAACACGAATGAGTGTCAAGAAGCTAGGCCATGACCCATACCGGGCCGCCAGCACCACAGTGTTTTTTTTTTTTTTTTTGACTAGTTCCGACTGACATTTGAGCATAGAAAGGAATGTAGTTGGGTCTTCTCGGGTGGCTCCAAAACAAAACGCTTTTAGGATCTAACGCTAATATCTTTCTGAAGGTCCTTAACGTTAGAAAATCTTTTGTTTGTCTTACAAGCGCAGAAATATGCAACCCTGTTGTCAAGGAACTATAATACATTATGAAGAATTTTTGACTTTGGATCTGTAGTGGTAGCCGAGCTGCGTCTAAAGATATGCATTCTTCTGACTTTGGAGTTGGTTTGAAGAAGCAAGTCTTCATTGAACGCAGTCGGAGGGCTTTATTTTGTTTGAGCCTCAGGGCGCAATGGGATCAAGGGATTAAGATTTCTACGAGTGATTTTTTCACGGGTTTTGTTGAAGAGGATTTAAAGACAAGCTCTGCGAGTCTTGTATGCGGTGGTATCCGCCTGGTCAAGAAGTTGATATTATATGCCTAAGATGACTTATAGTATACCTTAAGAGCGTATAAACACTATTCCTGCAGCATGAAGTGTCTTCCGTTCCAACCAAAAGGTATAATGCAGTAGAGGAAGACCTTGCCTTAGGTGGCGCGCATATAAAGCGTGTTTTTTTAACAGTTGAAAAGTTTAAGTAATAATAGAAGACAGAAATATTACTGGAATAAATTTTTTATTTTTATAATCTAGTAGATAATTTCATGGCATTTATTTTTTAAATATTTTCTGGCATATGCCCGCCGCGGGTACGAGTTACATGGTCCATTCGATCAGTACAATTTTTCACTGGTCTAGATTTGGCTTCCAATGCTTCAAGAGTTGCTGGATTGTCGGCATTAACCATTGACTTAACATAGCCTCATAAAAAGTAATCGAGAGGCGTTAGTCGCACGATTGAAGGGGCCAGTTAGCAGGAACACTTTTGGAAATAAAGTTGACACCAAATTGATTTTGCAATAAATTGATGGTTAAGAGCGCTGTATGGATAGTTGCGCCATTTTGTTGGAACCAAATGCCGTCAATGCTTAGCTGATTAATTTTTGGAAACAAAAAATTAGTCAGCATGGCTCAATAGCGCTCGCCATTTACACTGATGGTAGCTTCTTCCTCATTTCGGAAGAAATAAGGACCGATGATGCCGCCTGCGTGTAAACCGCACCAAACAGTCAATCTTAATGGATGTGTAGTAATGGTGATTCGTTAATAGCTTGAGGATTGTCTTCGCTCCAATTATGGCAATTTTGCTTGTTGACGAAGCCATTTAACCAGAAATGAGCTTCATCTAAACACAAGTCTTCGATAAAAATGCTCATCTTCGGCCAGTTTCAAATTAGCCTAATCAGCAAAACTGCGACGTGAACGATGGTCAATTGGCTTTAATTCTTGCACGAGCTGTATTTTATAGGCACGTAAGCCAAGATCCTTACGTAAAATTTTCCACGTAGTCGAAAGACAAAGGCCAACAAGTTGAGAACGGCGACGAATCGACATATCGGCGTTTTCTTCAGAACTTCGCGCTACAGCAGCAATATTCTCTCGGGACGCACATTTCTTTGTCTTGTTGATGATTTTTAATCGAGAACAGTAAAATTAGTGCGAAAACATCAATAACTGCACGAATTTCTTGCTCATTAGGCCGACTATGTTATGTTGTTTGTAAAATTGATGAAGAGCTCTATGATCGTCACGAACAGATTTATTATTTTCAAAGTAATTTTCCACCATTTGGAAGCATTGTTCTGGTGTTAAACGATTCATGATGAATTATCTAATTTGACTGAACAGAAATGTCAACACAGTTTGACATTGACAGCTGTCAAACCATAGACAACATACATGCAGCTAAAAAAAACACCTTTTATAATACACAATCGAGCATATGTTGTAATACAAGAGCACGATCTGTAGTCTTAACCGACAATCATGGGGAACATTGAAAGAATAACAGATTAAGGAATGTCGTACATACAGAAACTTTAATAGCCAAAGGGCTACGGATGGTATTTACACGAATTTCACTCCCTCGGATGCCCACGGACTCCAGTATCAGTAATAGCTAAGATGAAATCGACGAGGTTAGGTTATGGATTCATTCTTCTCTTACAAATCCCTTGAACTTGACGGAATTATACAAATCATGCCTCAAAAAACGAAGCATACCGTAGTACGGCTCACAAAAACACTTTTCATCTATAGTATTAAATAAGGCGTCCATAAGCCTAGCATCGTTATTACTAAATCCTCAAAAAAACTGCTTGACACACCTACTCGCAGTAAACTGCAACCAAGTCATGTGGGCCCAAACCAACATGTTTACATAAAAGGTAAAGGCACGGAAATGAAGTTGTCAGCACGATTAGAAAATACACATTGGCTGTTTTCCTTGACACTGAAAGAGCTTTTAATATTGTTAAGGTCAATGTTAGGGAACGTGAATTTTGGAAAATGTAGCGTTGTGTGGTAGCAATCCATGAATAACACTAGGAACTCTAAGTTAATGACAAAAGCAGGGGGGATGGCACAATACATACCATGACAACGGCATGATCGCCAATGGAGGGACTGGAAACTATAATTGATCCCTTGTCCCAACATCTGTACATGCGGGAATCGGCAGCGGAAAGTACTTTGAGATTGATTCAGTTTAATGAATGGAAAACAGTTTCAAATGAATTCGGTTTATGCTCCAATATATGTTAGACTATGTGGTAGAATGATGACTATTAAATTCTTACTTACTTACTTAAGATGGTGCGTGCATTTACAAACGTCTCCACCCGACTCAATCGCTTAGTTAGCTGAGGTCGCAGTCTTCTCTAATGCGCTGTCCCCTGGTGTCGTTGCTTGAATTGATAGTGGAGCCTATGTAGACAAAGTCTTTAACTACCTAAAAGTAATATCTGTCGACGGTTATCTTAAAGAAATCGCATGAGATAGGCTTGTGTAAATGCTATTTTGACATCGAAGGTCTCGGTAAGATCTTTACCGACTGATGGAGCAGTGTGCATTTCCCATCGTCATCCTTCACGGACGGACGTCTTTGGCAGGAATGCCAAAACAAAACATTGCTCTGAATAGCTCGTCTGTACAGATGCTGTCATATGCCGCCCTAAAATCTATGAACAAATTATGTATACCGATATCAGACTCTCCTTTTCTGAAGCCACACTGATGTGGATCTATCAAGTTGTTGATGACAGGCTTCAGGCGTTCACAAAAAACAGCAGAAAAGATCTTGTATGCGAGTTGAAAGGGTCTCGTATTTGAGATTTGGAAAAACAATGCTGAGATTCCATTCATCAGGAATACTTTCGTCCGACCATACTTCACAGATGAGTTGCTATATGCTCGTTACCACATCATCTCTTGCCACTTTGAAGGGCTTGACAGTCAGGCCGTCCGCTCCAGCAGCTTTGTTGGACTTAAGCTTAAATACGGCCAACTCCATTTACTCCATTCATTTCATCCAAATCGAAATTGTTGGTCTACATTACCCACGTTGAATCGTTAATTCTGCCCGACAGCGATATTTGGTTTGTCGTCACTTTTACTCAGGCAGTTACAGAAATGCTCTTTCCAAATCCTTAGCGTCAACTGCGACTTTACTACGATATTCTGTAAAATAGCAGAAATGCTACAGGCTTCAGTTCAGGGTCATATTGTTTCTATCTTTTGGAAAAACTTTCGGATCTTATTCCTGGAATAGCATCTCTCATTTTCTTCGACCGCGGGCTGTTAAGGTTGCTATTTTTTCTTCCTGAGAAGCTAGTCCTTCCGTACACCGTCGCTTTGTATGCATCTTGCTTAGTAATAATAATAATAATAATATATGTGGTGTAGTGCACTGCGACCTTGTGGTCTATTGTGCCCCCTACTTATACCGTGGAGAGGTTTCCTCCCTTTTCCAGAGCCCCCTTACAGCTTAATTCACCAGGAATTATGTTAGTGTTTATGCTCTGGCTTTGGCCTTGGCAAGGTAAAACCTACTCAGAGCACGTCATCCAGACCAGTTTCTTTTATGAACTTGAGAATGAGCAGTGGATCCGTGGTTGATAAATCCATTTCTTGAATTTGGTGCCTTCCCAAATATTCAAACCTTTTTTGGATCAGTGCCCCGGATGACTCCAGTATGTGTTCTGGAATTTCTGTGGAATCATTGCAGAATCTGAAGAGACCTTCCCAATCTTCCTTAGGTGTTCCCTGAGTTTCAAGTGCCCCATTGGGAAACCAGTTGGGATGCGTATGTTATTTTTGCTAAGACTGATACATGTTTTGAATCTTTTGAGATTGTAATCTCCTAAGAGTTTTTTGGTTTGTCTCAGACCTCGGAGATCCCGTAAGGTTCTAGCTCTTTTCTCCTTTTCCGATTTCCTGAATTCTTCGCGTAGGGTGTGTTCCCCTATCCTGCATAATGCTTCAGGTCCTATGAATGGTTCTGTTTCTCCTTTTCTCGGTAGAGAGTCCGTCGCCTCGTTACCAGTGATGACCATGGGCTGGTATCCGGCAGACAGATACTCTGTTTTTCTTGCCCAATTCGTTGAGACTTTGTAGGCATTCCCATACAAGTTTGGATTCAATGACAAAAGAGTCCAGTGTTTTGATAGGTGCTTGACCGTCTGACATTGTTGCTATGTTACAGTTTCTGTAATTCTTTTCGAGATTGATTCGAACGCATCTTTCTAAGGCGCATACTGCTGCTTGAAAGATACTGCTACTCTTGCCCATGGATTCATGGTGTTTTGTTCTTGGCCCAAACACTCCTGAACCAGCTCCTTCGTCAGTTCTCGAGCCGTCTGTTTACCACTTTATCGTGTGGTTGCTCAGTCCATAGATTGTGGATTCATCGCTCCATTCTTTCTTGCTGCTAAGCTTCGTTAAGAAATTACTTTAAAAGTTCTATTTCCTAATGCTGTCATCTTTTGGAATAGCCAGGAGTGGAAGTTTTCCGAGTAGTCCACATATTCTTTCGAACTAATGCATTTTCCCTTTCCCAATCCTTCTTTTGCTATTCTAAGAATGGTTTTATTCGCCGCCTCTGGGATAATAAGGTGTAGGGGAGTTAATTTCAATAGCACCTCCATTGCAGCAGTTGGGCATGTACGCATTATGCCGGTGATGCACAGGCACCTTGTTGAAAGATTCTCCCGTTGTGACAAGACTGGTTCGTTTTACCCATGCTACTGCACCATATGTGATCAGTGGTCTCACAATCGCTATGTATATCCATCGCAGAATGTACAGGTATGTGGGGTACAGCCCCACGACCTTCCCGCTAGGCTCTTACATATCATAAGAGCACTGGTTGCTTTTCTAGCAGCTTTCTCAGTGTGGTTCTTCCAGAGTAGTTTGCTGTCTAGATGTAGTCCCAGATACTTCACCTCATTGACCGGTATCAGTGTCGTTCCTGACAATCGTATCCCATTGAGTCTTTGAAGTTTTCTTTTCTTTGTGAAGGCACTATCGTGGTCTTAACCGGATTGATGTTCAGCCCTGCCCTACACCATTCCTGTGTTACTCTCAGACCTCGTTGTATAATGTCGCAGAGAGTTTCTTCGGCAATTAATACTACATCATCAGCATACGCCTGACAGCTGATCCCAAGGGTGTTTAATTTTTCCAGTAGTTCGTCTACAACAAGGCTCCACATTAAGGGTGATAATACGCCTCCTTGTGGATACCCTCTTGCAGTGTCTACTCTAATAGGTCCAGCTGCTTTCTGTGTCTCTGCTGACCTAGTGCTCAGCAGTTCGCACATCCATCTGGATACTGTGTTGTTGGCTCCTTTCCATTGCAGGGCTCGTTTGATAGCCTCATGCGAGGTATTGTCAATCCGCGCCTCAATATCAAGACAGGCACTCAATGCTATCTCCATTGAATTCAGAGCACTTTGGATAATTTCTGTTAGTTGATACGGGGCCGTCTCCGTCGATCTGCCTGCCCTGTATGCATGTTGACGATGATGCCGAGGGGACATCTTGCTTACTGGAGGAGTGTCTTGACAGTTGATTGATCAGGAGTTCTTTAAGTCCACTTATGAATATTGAGATGTGATGTTCCTTCCCAAAGACGACCTCTGCAGAAGTTCTGTACGTTGATTATATCACTATCTCCGCCTCAGTAATTTGAGATTATCAATTTGATGAAGTTTCCATGACCTTTCAGACCTATCTGCTGCTCCTTTAGATTCGTAGATACAGCAGGATGACTGATGCTTACTAAAGGACCAAATATCTACCAATTCCGATACCTTACCTGAGTGTTATCAATTACAAGTGTCCCTTCTGGCTCCAAGTGTTCTAACCTAACCATGTAGGTTGCGCACAGAAATAAAAAATTATCTGAACAAACTTGTAGTGCGCAAATGTAGGTAATTAGCCACCAAATCTGTAAAAGAAAATAATAACACCTTTCACCTTTCAAATTTTACAGATTCATAAAAAAACAGTCATTCAAAGGTGGTATACGCCTCGCAACCATATCCAAAAGATACGCATGTTTGAGTACTAAACATTACTTCCATTCATTCCCATTGCAAATTGCTTACTAAAAACGTTAGCACTTTAAGCAGCAATTAGTGTCACATAACCCATGAATGTAGTAAGCTTGAGCAGTTTAAAAGATAAAAAGTATCTTTCCCCCCCAGTTTATATTGAACCGAACACCATTTTACCGTCATTAAAAGTTTTATGCGCACCAATTTACCCCATTTACTGTTTTAGAACTCCCTTTAGCTTGATTAGAACATTAAGGAGCTGAACCTCAATGATGCCATAAATAACTTGCCATTTGTTATCCTAAATCACCCCACATCACCCCAACGTTCACATACGAGTACTCGTATGAACAAAAATATTTCATACAACTAATGAAGTCTAACTTTGGAGCATCAGAATCCATCCGTAATGACTATAAATTGAGGAGACCATGTCTACAATTCATGACTTTGTTTGCACTATTACCATTCATTACTTGCCACCCTTGTTTTGTGTGAGTGTAGTTTAGCAAATGTCCTTGTTCCAGGTATAACATAAAAAAATAAAAAAAAACCAAAACACTGGTTATGGACTAAATGTATTTCTATTACTGTAGTCATTGCCCGCGGGCTAACCTTCCATCCTAACGACCGCACTAAATGGTCAAACCGAAAAGAATCACTAAACCATGGTTTAGCACTTATCGCGCTATTAACTTTCGTCCAGCGGAACACCAACGTTTTGGGGTAATGGTCTACAGGTACAAAGTCTGCCATACTGCTGTTTTGTGATAAATGGCCAGGACTACTAGATAACATATGTACTCGCATACTCGTACATACAAAGTTTGTATTTACTGTTTCGTACCTCCATAATCAGAGTAAGTGAATAATTTATAATATTTTCCATGGAACTTGGAAACCGTCCATTCGAGGCGACCGACCCCGTCGACGGCCAAATCATCTATCACAGGCCGTTTTTGGGGATGGACTCTAGCCTCTAATGACGAAGCAGTTAATTATTTACACCCCAAACATGGTGCACGGTGGTCAAATGAAATGATAAAAACCTCCACCACATGTCCCTCTAATGAGCACCCTGTGAAAATGATAAAGAAAGAACATTTATTGACAATAAATACGAAGGTTGTATCCTTTGGCTACCCCTTGTTAGGGGTTTATACATATGTATCCATAGTCGGAGCTATCGATTTTCTCAGCGATCGCGTTAAGGGTGCTTCCAACATTTCTAGGTCAGGCTGATGGTTTCGTGGATTTTTTTGCGCGGGAGTTGCCGCAGGCCAAAAGTGTTGTTCTTGTTTTGGAGGCTTTTTGGGTAAATGGAATTGATAAAGGTAGTCAGTCCATTGACATCAATCCACAGCTGGGACTGACAGAGGTTAGAATCGTTCTATCTATCTGTGGAAGGTAGGAGAACCACACCTATTTTTCGATTTTTCCATTAGGCGAGCCGGTGACTGTGACGGTGACGGTGACGTTGACGGTGGCACTGACAGTGGCAGAAGAAGCAACGGCAAATGATGATAGGTGATGGTTGATGGGTTTCGGCTTCGGTTTGGGTTAGAAATGGACATAAACATAGAAAAGGATTTGTCCATTCACCGGCGGCGGTACTAGGGGGATTTGCAAAGGCGACTCTGTGCGGGTAATTCACCTGTGTATGTCCTATTAGACAGTTTATGGCTGTGGTTTCCTTTTCCTTTTCCTTTCGATTTTTGTTTTCTTTTTTTCTTTTTACTTTTCTCCTTTTTTTTTATTGCTGTTGTTGCTGGTGTCTTGCTAGGACAACTGTATCTATACTGGCTGGTAGGGGGGGAGAGGTTTGCTTTCAGTTGGGTTAGGTTAGCAGCTGTAGTGGTTTTAGCCTCAATGCAAACTAAAACGGATAAGAGGAGTATTTAATTTCGGAGGCGGACTTATGGAACGGGACCAAATTAATTCTCTCTCGTTTTATCGTACGTGAAACGTGCAATTTGCTAAATTGAATTCGATAGGATAGATATACTCGAACGTAGATAGAAAATTGCTTTTCGTTTAAGGTATCTTTAAATGTGAACTGATGTATGTTCGCCGGGGAATACAACCCTTGAAAGGGGATCTATCTTCAAATTAAAAAAAAAAGAATTATACAACATGGGCGATTCTATATTTTATGATACATCCCGGCTTCATAATTCACATGGAAACAAATGGGTTTGTGGATAGCTTTTCGTTTTGTTGCAAAGTTGAAATTTATCTGAGCTTTTGAAGGGTTTCTAGCTAAGACTTTACCCTGACAATTTTGACAATAGGGAAATCCAATTGTCCTTTTTGGAGGGGTTGACGTTTATAAGTATGACTATATGCTCCCCAAAAGCTTCAGAATACTAAGTCCCACTTTCTTCCTATTAAAAGGAATGAGAGTATAGTTTGAAAAACGCTTTTCTATCCAAGATGCAGTGGTAGCTTAGCAATGTGGAATCTCTTTGATTGGTGGGTAGAACAGAAGTTGCCTTCATATCTGGGAACAGGAAGTAGTCGCAGAAGGCTAAATCTGAAGAATATGCTTGATGACAGAGCAATTCTTAACCTAATTAATGCAGTTTTGCCATTGCGACAGCGGACTTTTGAAGCCTACTTTCTCCTCAAAAAATGCGTCCGTTTTTGCATCAAATCGACGTCGAATCGATGCAACGACTTGCGCCTGTAATAGTTTCACCCTTTTCAAGGTAATTGATGTCAATATCAAGGTATGAGTCCCAAAAAACCTTCCCCATTACCTGTTGGCCAGAAACACCTTGGTTTCTTCGGCTTGGATTCATCAGGACAATTCCACTGTTTCGACTGTTTTCGTCCATATTTTGCTTAAAGTTGTCTGGTTATTGCCTTTCAATAGGACTAACGCCCCTACAGTTGTTCATCAGCAAAGTGGCTTTACGCAGCTCAGCAAGTATGGTACAAGCCAAACAAATGGATCTTCAGGACCACCCGGATTTTAAGATTCTCCTCTCTGAAATACCAGAACTTGACATGATCTGTGCGGTAACAGACCGCCTGCAAAAAATTTTATGGTTCGACAAGGATTCTTCTAAAATGAAAACTAGAATGGGAGCTGAAACACACGGACCAAATACTAACATACCATTTGCTGTGGGTAAGTCTCCTTGTGTATTCCAAGCTGAATTACACGCCATTCAAAAATGCGCTAACCTTATCTATAACTCTGGTATCAAAGGCGCAAACATCCATATATTCACGGATAGTCAAGCAGCTGAATATGTCCATAGCTTACACATCTTTGACTCCAAATTAGTCATCTTCTGCTTCAAAATCCTCCAAAAACTTAGCTCAAGAAACAAGACCAAGCTATGGTGGGTTCCTGAGCCATAGGGTATTGGTGGCAATGAAAAGGGCGACGAACAGACCAGAAAAGGATCAGAGATCCCTGTCAACGGACCTGAACCCGTTTGCTGCTTTTCTAAAACAGCAGTAAAACAAAATGCATCTCGTGCTAGGGGGACGCTCCAGGTATAAGACAGGCCAAATGAGCCATCCTACCGTTTAACAAAAAATGCCAATAAATGTATGAGTCTTAGTCGGCACGAAAACTCAACAAATTAGGTATAGTCCACTCTTTGGAGTGCCGACCTTATCTTGAAGAAGGCAAAACAACTGAACACTTCTAGCTGTTTCATATTCAAATATTTTTGTAAAACTGAAATCACTGATCCATATAATAAGCCTTGGCGTCTTAAAGTTCGCGCACCATCTCGCGCCGATCGTCTAGTATCATACCGTGGATTTTATCGACTTCTTTCGGGAACACTTGTGTTGGTACGACCGATTGTATCACAACAAAACTACATGTTTGACAGACCTGTCTGAAAATATGTGTGCGTTCTTTTGAAAGATGGTTTTTGATAAGCAAATCGTTGGATTTGAGTTGGCAACGCCATCTGTTTTAATTTTAATGAACTTCACGTACTGTGAATTCCCACCGTCATTAAGGATTCCCCCGACAACGCTGATTGTGGCTGAGTACATACATATGATGGCGGAGGAAGAAATGGGTTACCCGCTAAGTGGCATCCTTTTTTCAGTGCATTTTGACCGACTTACTGTCTGACGCTCTCAATGGTTCTTATGTCCATTGTCAGGGAAGTCCTTATTATGTTACTATGTTGTCTGTTGGACTAAGCTTAGTAACCCTTCGCTTCTAAATGCAGGCAAGCCCAAACCTGATCGGCAACTGGTGCACTAGAATTGTACATTTAGACACTTCCGTCACAACTTAGGTTGTTTCTCTTACAAGAAGGAGGATACTGGATAATTTGACTCATATTTTCTAAAGGCCATCTTTTGATTGAAGATAAACTTGCAAATCAAAGCACAGAGGAGAGTTTCACAGAAATTTCGTTAGCGCTAGGAGGTGCCGTGACATAATGTCAGGCGACATTAGGCCAAATTTTAAAATGTCACGGCACCGCACTAGAACCGCTTAAGTTTTAGGTAAGAGATTCTTTTGATTCTTTGGTGCATAATTACAGATGTAACGATGCTGCAGGAGTGACTACCTAGCGGTTATACTAGACTTCTGGTACGTGCTTTAGTGTACTAGGCATAAGTGGCACAAAATACGGTGACTCTGGCTGTAAGAATAGCAGTCACATTGCGGAGAGCGAACCTTCTGATCACAGAGTACCTGGATCAAGTATTTGTTTGAGCGCCATTTGTCGAGAGTTTTGTCGCAAGCTGCAAGCAAGTCAGTGTTTGTTGTGCTCTGTGAAATTCGCAATGTCAAATTTATTTGAGCGAAAATTTTCCCTGAAATTTTGTGTTTCTAACAGAGTCTTATGTGCGGAAGCGTTGACAATGTTAACTGTAGCCTACAGGGGCTCGACAAGGTTAAAAAACTCAAGCGTAGAAGCGGGACAAAGAGTTTTAAGAGGACTGTGCTGTGGTTGACGATTTGCCTCGTTCCGGTCGCCCATCCACTAGTACGACTCTTACGCCAGTGTTAATGTTTTGAAAATTATCCTTCCAGATCGTCGTATGAAGGAGATAGATAGGAGGAGATAGATAGATCTTGATGTCTCATTTGTACTGGTACAGAGCGTTATAAAATATGTCTTTGGCATGAGACGAATTGGAGCGCGGTTTGTGCCGAGAGTGCTGAATTGGTTGAAGAAACAGCATCGCATTATTGTCGCTATTGAAATGCTTTCTTTGGGCCAAAATATTGTCGTTGCCAACATTACCGGTAGCGAGACATGGGTCTATGAATATGACATCGAAACTAAACAACAATCATCGAAATGGCGCTTCTCAGATAAACCAAATCCTGTAAAACCCACGACAGTGTCGATCCAAAATCAAGGCTTTGTGGACCGTTTTCTTTTATTGCAGTGATCTGATCCACTTCGATTTTCTACGGCCAGGACAGCCCAGAGTATAACGTGGGCATGCTAAAGCGTTTGAAGGAAAATGCTCATCCCAAGAGGACAAATTTGTGGAGAAACAACTTGTGGTTTCTTCACCACGACAGGGGCGGAATCGAAGACTTTTCAGACCGGAGCCTGCCATCTTAGTCGTTGGTCCTTCACTCTTCTAGTTAAGTCGATGTCGCTGGACTGTATAGCGTTGTATCTTCTCCTGCACTCTCAAAGCGGCCAAGAGTACCCTCATGCATTTTTGACAATGTCCATGCCTCTGCGGCATAGAGCAGAATTATACGAGCGAGGGTTTTGAAGTCAATTGCCTTGAAGCAGTGATTGGCAAGTGCATTCAGTCCAAAACGTCGGTTTTGTGTGTCCTTTTGCTTGACCACATATATGTGGTCTTGCCCTCGTTGGCCGCTTAACCTATTTTCACCGCTTCCGTTTCAATACTCGCAGAAGTGCTACTGATATCACGCTGCTTTCTTTCGATTTTGTCAATATCATCGGCGTATGCGAGTGATTGGACGAATTTTTGAAAGATTGTACCTCTTGTGTTTGCCTTGAGTTTTGTAATATTCTTTCAAGAATGATGTTGAAGAATAGTGCCTGTCGCTTTGAATATCTTGGCCATCAGCCTGTCCGCTCCAGTGGCTTTGTTGGACATGAGCTTAGATTCTGCTATCTTCTCTTCATCCAGGTTATGTTGCAACTATGCCTACCGGCTTAGTGAAACAAGAATACCGAACTTCTCTAATGAAGAAAGAAAGTTCGGAAATGAATGAGTACTACAACCCTACCTTTACAATTTGCAGGGATATGACAATACTTAGTAGATTCGTGGAGTCGTAACAGATACAAAAAGCGAGGTGAAGGATCCTGACAAAAAATAGATGCACCCACTTATGATGTCGCTTATTTCATCTCTTAGGACATTCAAGATGCCATTGCGAGTACAAACTTTAAATTTAATCTTTTGACAAGACTTTAACTTCTCCATGCGCAAGCATTTCCAATAAAAAAAATGAAAAGAAAAATTCCCATCGAATTGAGAATTGTTGGAAAAAGAAATCTGCTCAACGAAGCCAGTCAATTGGCCATTAATCATAATCCACCATTCATCTTATCAGCTAAACATGATTTAGTTGAAATTCTTTTCCTCTAGAAAAGGAAAAAAATGAAGAGTGATAAAAATGCTTAAGCACTTCATCATTTATCAACGGCATTACGAGGTCAATGGGCCGAAAATTGGTCTTAGCACATTTTCCTTGTTTCCCTACTGGCATCCTCGTTGCGGTTGGAGAGATGAAAAATATCCTGTCACGTTAAATTTTTCATTCGACAGAAATTAAAAGTGCTTGTGGTGTGTCCCTCTGAGTAGATAGATATGTACGATAGTATGGATAGGTTTGGTCTTGGGAATGGCAGCACTCCTTGTTGCTCGGATTGTTTTCATTATTTTTCGCAGCTTCATGAATGTTACTTGACATGAGGAGGACTATGATGATGGAATGATGTTATAATCGGATGTTGGGATAAGAAATGCATTGTTGCTAAGGATTTTTGGTTTTATTTATATTTTTAAATGGATCCTTATTGTTGAGGATGGAATGATATTTTTAAGAGAGAATTTTAAATTGACAACACTGTTTTCTCTGACAGCTGATTTGACAGTTCCTTGAGGTTAGTTTGATTTGCCAATTTATCGTGAATAGACTCATTGCGGATCAACTTTCGCAAATTGTTTAAATTTATTTTGAAAAACTCATTTATATCGAGAAACTCATTGGACATTACGTGTATCTTATGGCGCTTATAATCCATTGGAGCAACTAATTCGGGAAACTTAGGATCGTTTTCGCAACATGTGTAGCATTAATGATAACTCACATCTCGTAACATGTCATACAGTGCGCACACAACGAGCGATTGATGAGTTGCAGTGTAGTGTTGATGATGATCAAATTATGTGGTTTACAGGGGGACAAGCAACTTTTTTTCTTCTGCGGCATAAGTTTATGGAGTCAATTTAGATCCATATGATTATAAAGTACTTATCGTTGTCCGAAATTTCAACGAATAGCACCTTGCTCACTGCCAAAACGCCATCAGAGATGCCGCTTCTGATGTGCTGGGTTTCACTCGTCCACCACAACGAAACCCCTGGTTCGATGATGAATGCCGGCAAGCACATGCAGCTAAGCAAGATGCATATAACGCGGCGCTGCTTAGAAAGACCAGTGCTGCTCATGAGCTCTATGAGCGGAAGAGGAGAGACGAACACCGGCTTCTCAGGAGGAAGAAGAAAGAGCATGAGAAGCGCGCGATCGAGGAAATTGAGAGATGCTACCCCAGGAATGAGGTTCGGAAGTTTTACCAAAAGGTAAAAACAACATGCCACGGAAACAAACCCCGAACCGAAGCCTGTGGAGATGAACAAGGGAACATCGTAGTAGAATCGCAGTCGAAGCTGAGGATTTGGAAAGACCATTTCTGAAGACTGTATTACGGCGATGACGGACCAAATACCGCTGTCAGGCAGAATCAACCTCTCAACCTGGACGATGATGACCAACAATTCCGTCCACCCGACCTGAATGAAGTGAAGATAGCTATATCAAAGCTTAAGTCCAACAAAGCTGCCTGAGCGGATGGCATGACTGCCGAGCTCTTCAAAGCGGCAGGCGATGACTTGATAAGGAGCATACACCAACTCATCTGTAAAATATGGTCGGACGAAAGTATGCCCGATGAATGGAACCTCAGCATTGTTTGTCCGATTCTCAAGAAAGGAGACCCTCTGAACTGCGCCAACTACAGAGGCATCAGTCTCCTTAACATCGTATATAAGATCTTATCCGCCGTATTGTGTGAACGCCTGAAGCCGTTCGTCAACGACCTCATAGGTCCATATCAGTATGGCTTCAGGCCAGGAAAGTCCACCATCGACCAGATATTCACACTACGGCAGATCTTGGAGAAGACCCATGAGCTTCAGATCGATACCCACCACCTATTCATCGATTTTAAGGCCGCGTATGACAGCATCTATAGAGACGAGCTATATAGAGCAATGTCTAGTTTTGGCATCCCTGCCAAACTCGTCCGTCTGTGCAGGATGACGATGGAGAATACACGCTGCTCCATCAAGGTCGGTAAAGATCTCACCGAGACCTTTGATGTCCAGAAAGGATTTAGACATGGCGATGCGCTGTCATGCGATCTTTTCAACATGGTACCTGAAAGAATAGTGCAAAACTCACGAGAAAACACAAGAGGCACTATCTTTTAAAAGTCCGTCCAACTACTCGCATACGCCGACGATATTGACATAATCGGAAGAAAGCAGCGTGATGTCAGTGGCGCTTTCGCGAGTATTGAGACGGAAGCGGTCAATGAGGACAAGACCAAGTATATGCTGTCAAGCAAAAAGGACAACCAACACCGATGTCTCGGACAGAACGTCACCCTTGACAGATATAACTTTGAGGTAGTTATGGACTTTGTCTACCTAGGCTCCGCTATAAATACAGACAACGACACCAGCGCTGAGATCAAGCGAAGAATAACTCTTGCCAACCGCTGTTTCTTTAGGTTAAGAAGGCAGTTGAGTAGCAAAGCCCTCTCTCGGACAACAAAAGTCACCCTTTATAAGACCTTAATAATCCCGGTCCTGCTCTATGGCGCAGAGGCATGAACATTTAGAAAAATGGATGAGGGTGTTCTTGGTTGCTTCGAGAGAAAAATTCTTCGGGCGATCTTCGGTCCCGTTTGCATTGACGGTGAGTGGAGGAGGAGATACAACGACGAACTGTATGGACTGTACAGCGACATGGACCTAGCCAGAAGAGTGAGGATCCGAAGACTGAGATGCCTGGGTCATGTAGAGCGCATGGACACCAATGCTCCGGTCCGAAAAGTCTTCGAATCCGCTCCCGAGGGACAGCGCAGTAGAGGAAGGCCAAGACTCAGCTGGCGCACGCAAGTGGAAGAGGACCTCAGCCAACTTAGCGTGCGAAACTGGAGGCAGCTAGCCAGGGATCGAGCTGGCTGGAGAAGCTTGTTGACTGAGGCCCAGGTCCACCCCGGACTGTAGCGCCACCTAAAGTAAGTAAGTAAGTAAGCACCTTTTGAGTGTTAAAAAGTCCTAGTTAATTTTTTATTTAATTTATTGGGCGTTATTGTTCCAAAAGAATATGTTCATGACCCCGACCATTTATGCTACATATGTGGTAAATTTTGTGAAGCAAAACAGCGAACGAATATAAATGATTTTGCCCTTAAACCGATTTAGTATGTGGCTTTGGTGTCTTTCTGGATAATGACGAAACCCCAAGATTTCTCATAAGGAAATTACAGAACCCTTTCGATTTACAAGCTAATACAAGAATGTGTTTGGAGATGCTGAGTCGCAGGTCACGATGGAAATCTTCAAAAAATTTGACAGGCAAAGTACAGAAAACAGTTCTTTAAAACCAGACTCTTCGTTAGTACATAGCAGTCCTTCAGTTTTCGATTTGGGCTTCTATTGACTATTGGGTTACATATGAGTACAATTGCAGTTGGAATGACCCTCCAAAGTACCTGCAGACTGTTCGTTGGATGTCTAAGAGGTAAGTGACTTTTCTAGAGCCCCTAAGTAGACTGCAAGCTACTTACAGTCGTCGTAATTGGGTGTGAGGGTTTTGCTAAGCACTAGAATATGCTAGGCATAAGTGGGACAACATTCTGAGATACTTGCTGTGGAAGTGATGACCACACCGATAGAGATTGCTTTTATGAGCCTCCGTCCTACAATCGCATCAATGTTGCATGTAGCCCGTGTTAAAAGGAAAAGAAGACCAGTGGTCATATACTCTTATATCCGAATAATCGAGCAGTTTAACAAAAAATATATGAAGATCGTAAACTACTTCCAAAGAGCAGTGATCAAATCGAAATGCAGTTCAAAATTCTTTAAGACTCATACCATCTAAGATTCCATTTGGCCACATAGGTCGGCTATGAAATGAAGTTAAGCCTCATGACTCAAACATGTTTTAGCAACAAAACAAAATTCACAAGGAGTTAAGTCCGGCAGCAATTTGTATCTAATTGATGCATGCTGAACGAGCTGGTGCGCTATCGTGGATGGAACAGCCACAAACAAAGTTATAGGGCATATTTTGGAAAACTACTTGGACAAATGTTTACCTCCACAAAGAGTTTGTAAATCTTGCGTGGAGTTACTTCGATATTGGAGTCAAGGAGAACGAAAAAGGCTTCCGCTCGAAATACCGATGACATGGAAAGAGCCAAGAAACTACCTTAATGATTGCTTCTTCTGTGCTGTGAATAAAAAAGGTATAAACAGATACAAAGTGAGCACTTGGGTTTACCCAAACGTACAATGCACTAAGCCACCAACGCAGTAAAGGGAACATTTGCCAATACCAGTATTTATTGGCTTATCAGATGATTAGTGTTAGAGTAAAAGCAATAGTGAAAGTGAAAAGCCCTTGGCGATACCCAAATCGTCTTAGTCATTCATATTTGTATTCATTGATGTGGTTGCATTTATTATACAAATTTTATTATACAAGTTTTTACTCAATTCCGTCGCGTCTGGCAGAGTCTTGGCTACACCTTAAACGTCGTGGATGTCTACATGTATTTGAACTGAGGGAGTCGGACTCTATTATTTACTGATAGTTTCACCTTTTAGCTGCCACTATGTGCTGCCATGCGGGCATATTTGAAATCTTTGGCATTAAGGTACGATTAGAAAAGACTGGCCGCCGAAAATAAAATGAAATGAATCGTTGATCAGTCGAGAAAAATTATTCTTCCGCGACTATATATTAAAGTCTGGCTTATAAAACAGTCTGTTAAGGCTTTAGATAGGAATGGCGATTTGCTTTAAATATATTTGTCATTTATTTCCTGGTATCAATATAGGGCAGTCAAAAAGAGGAATTTTTAATGGGCCAAAAATCCGTACAAACCATACGATCCAAGTTGAATTGGAACCATGGACAAGCCTTGTAGTAGGTTGTAAAAAAATTTTGGAGGATCACAACGCTGAAGAATATCCTTAAATAGTAGACAAAATGCTCCAGACTAGGCGCTAATACAAATGCCGAATTGCATTAGTTGCACAGTTATTTAGATAAATTTCCTTCCAGCCTGCGTTTCCCTTGAAGAATAAGAGGACCGGTTCTACGAGGACATCAATATGGAATTGCCATATGATGGCACACTTCTTACTGCTGGAATTTGCAAAGAGACTTCTTCCTTTGAAGTGGGCGCTATAGTCTAGGGTGATAGTATCCGTTCACTCTAGAAAGCCCAGCTATTTTAGGCGTTGAATCTATAAACGTCTGACTAAGTCGATGTCGCTGTACAGCCCATACAGTTCGTGGTTAAATCTCCTCCTTCATTTATTCCCCTATATTCGGCATATTCGAAGGGATCTGCTTTTTTGCAGATTGGGAAAACGATGCAGAAGTTGCACTCCTCAGGCATGCTTCCTGCTGACCATATCTTGCAGATAAGCTGGTGCACGTTCCTAATCAGTTGATTTTCAGCTGCTTTAAACAGCTCAGCTGAGGAGCCTGTCTGGGCCAGCAGCATTGTCTCGATATAGCAATTACAACTTCGCATAGTTAAGGTGGACAGAATTCTCTTCTATCATCGTCTAGTGTTGATGGTCGTCGTCGCCGTTATACAGTCTGCAGAAGTGGTCTTTCGATATTTTCAGCACAGACTGCGATTCTACTTCTTTGTTTCCATTTTTGTCCTTGCAGGCTTCCATTCTGACTTTGTAACCCTGGCATGTTTTTGATATAAGCTTAGAGCGCCATCCGAGCGCCGTACTATCTCTCCATTTCCTCTTTTTGTTTTCTTCTAAGAAGTCAATGTTTTTTTCTTCTTTTCTGTTCGAATAGCTTACGAGCAGCTCTCGTCCTGCGATGCAGAGCAGCTTTGTATGCGTCTTGTTTGGCTGCATGTGCCTCCCTACATTTGTCATCGAACCAGAGGCTTCTTATGTATCTGTATGTCAGATTCTGCTTCTCTGATGGCTGTTGACAGCGTTCCCATTGGTATTCAATGGATTATGTAGGGAGTCCCGGATTTTTAGAGAGTTTAAGGGAAACGCGGTCGGTAAAAATTCTACCGGTCTTTTGCGATTGCAGCTTTTCAACGTCGAAAATGAATGGTCTGACTCAACTCGCGTTATCCGCATCCGTACCTTGGCTGCGTCAGGCTAGTGATCCGAGTCTATGTTGACTCCTCTGAAGGTTCGGACATCAAGAATATTGGAGAAGTGTCTGACGTCGATCGCAATGCGGTCAATTTGGTTGATGGTTGATTGGAACGGAGACCGCCAAGTCCCTTTGTGGATGTTGAGGTGTGGAAACCGCGTGCTGGCTACTATGAGGTTATGTCCCATTCTAAAGTCTAAAAAGCTGAGTCCGTTTTCGGATGTGGTGTCTTGCAGGCCATGACACACTCAAACACGACTTCTTTTCCCAGCTTAGCATGCAGGTCCCCTAGAACAATTTTGGTGCTATAGCTGGGGCACTGGGCATGTGTTCTGTCTATTAGAGGTCATAGAACTCGTCTTTGATCGCGTCATCTTTTTATTTGTAGGAGCGTGTACGCAAATAAGGATGATGTTCCTGAATTTCGCCTTGATGGGGATTGTTACGATGTGTTCATTCACATGGAGCATTATTGTCTTTTCATTTCATGCAGCCGAGACGAGTCTAATTGGCTTTCTGGACTACACATCGTTATACAACTTACAGAGTTCATGACCAAATATTTGAAGAACAATTTTTCTCTCGAAAGTGGAAAGCACATTTTTGATGTTTGACGAATCCCCGCTATGAACTTCGTAGTACGTAAACTTCGTAACCATTTCGAAGTTACTATTATCAACAGTGAGGATTGTTCCTGCCCAAGGTTTTTTCCTCATTTTTTCCAAGAACATCTCATTTCGCCTGCAAAGCCCCTAAGATAATGCGCTGTAACCATTCAAAGATGGTGTAATCACTGGGTGCTTTCAGCTGCAATGAATTTTTTGTCAGGATTCCGAATTCGGCCAACGTCTTGTAGATCTCTAGGCGATTAATCCTGTCATATGCTGCTTTATAGCTGTGGGACAGATGCTGAATCCCGATATGAAATTCGTTTCTTTTCCATGGTTTGCCTTACTGTGAAAATTAGGTCTATGGTCAACCGTTGATCTGCTTGAAAGGATGTCACACTAAGACGAGCCGATTAGTATGTTGCATAGGGGTTGGAGATATTTAAACAATAATTTGTGACATTAAGGCGGGATATACCGCTGAAAGTCCAATTTTCGAATTTTCGGGCGTACTTTCATCTGACCATACCAAACCATCACCCAGAGTATAAAGACTTCTTCATACTCGTTGACCGAGAGCGGATTTTTCCATTCTTGCGCAAACTGATGTCCATTAAGTACGTGCCGGAAGTGATGCATAAACGTGTCTTCTAGTACCTTAGGTTCCGTCAGTTAAGTATCTCCAAATCTTACTTCTCTATTGGAGTTCTACCATATTCTTAAGTAGCTAGGTTGCATAGGACTTTTCCTTTTTCTTCTGACTCTATACTTTTTTCTCTTTAAAGATGTTGCGATATTGCATTTACGGATTGTTGATGTTTATGGATTGTGAACGCAGGCCGGAAAGTGTTTCTCAGGCGCTCCGTGCAGGATCTGGCTATTCTAGTCGTGCTTTGGTTGTCAACGTTGAATTTATTTTATTCGCATTGGTAAGTCGAACTTGGCTGTAACAAGGAAGTGGTCAACGTTGATGTTTTCTATTTCGGAGGTATGCACAGTCATAATGATGGATGCGTGTCTAGTGTCTTTTAGCTCGAAGCCGATTTCGTTAACACCATTGTACAAACCATTAGAAGAAAGTCGAGAACCTCATATGTAATTGGATCAGCAGAAAGCATAAAATAAATTAGTTTGATGCTCACTTGTTCAAAGCGCCACGGACTGAGATATGATGGCCGATTTCTGTTCCCATACAAATTTCCATGCTCACTTCGAACTCCTGTAAAACATGCACTCTCCCTTTTTCACTACACACTCTTCTCAATCACTTTGCACTAACTTTCACGCCTTTTAAATTTTCCAGAATTTTATCACAACTCACTCAGGACACACTTCCCGTACAACTACATCGAAATAAAGTGCTGGTTAGCACAAAAAATCCTCGTTACTAAAGAGAAGTACTAATAGGGTGAAAAAAACTTTTTCAATATTTCAACAGCTGACAGAGGCGAATTCGGAGAATTTTCAGCAAAAGCGTTCGCAAAGTCGATGGATAAACTCCTGGCCCGGTCGGCCGGAGGCCTAAGTAAACAAAAATCAAATGTCAAACCCACATAAAGTCATTTGGGGCCGGAAAAATGCAAACAAATGCACTCCGCACACAATCCGATTAATTTTCTAAGTGCTCCCTTAAGCGAACCCCAATGCGGCTCGAAGGACCCAACACTTTCACCATTTTATCCAGTAGGATTGAAGCGAATACGATTTCAAATATACCGAACCCTCAGAGGGTGAGGACTAACCATTTAATTGTTGTAATTACCAGCCTTCTCAATTTTTGAATTCAAAGTGCTCTCACGATTACAACTCAATAACCCGAAAGTTCTTGAGCAGATTTTCAGCTCAAAAACGTACCCCTGCCCCAAAACCGTGGGTAAATTTAGGGGAGTTGGTGGTCAGATTTCAGCGCTTTTCAGCCCGTGTATAAGTACTCGGCTTATGGGGCGACAACGGCCTGAGGGGCTGTTCTGCAGGGTGTTGGTTGTTTTGATTTTATTTTTTTTCTTTTGGTTTTAGTTTTGTGTTCGACTTTGAGAAAAGTTTAACCTGCGAGAGATAGTCCGTCCTTTAAAGATGAGGGAGGGTTTTTTTTTGTTTTTCTTTTTTTCCAGCCAGCCAGCCCCCTTCGTTTATTTTGTTGCTTTCGGGGACAGATGGATAGGACCGAGAATTTTCATGTCAGCACAAAGTTGGCGGAGTAAATGCGTAAGGGATTTCATTTTCATATTCCCACCATTTCCAGTGGCTTGAGGAGCTATAGGGAAATTATCTTTTCTGGTCAGAGTTCAGTAATTAAATCTTCGTAAAAGGGTCGGGATATGTTTTTTTTTTTGTTTTTCCTTTCTTCCATAGAAAAAAGGAGTTTTCCTTGAAAAGGGAGAAAATTGAGATTAGGTTATCATGGAGATTGTTAAAGCTACAGTCTACAAGTGTTTTCTTTAATAAGGACTATCGAGTTAAAGAATAAATTGAAGGAAGTCTCTTAAGAATGAGCCGAAGAAGTTTCAAAGTATGAAAAAAACTTTCAGATGTAGGAGTGTAAATTTTAATTGGATTTTTGAAGAATCATTTTTTACAGATAACGCGTTACTTTGAGAAGTTAAAATGAACAGATTTTCTTTTAAACTTAAAACATTGCCGGGAAGTGAAGAAGAGAAAAGAAACAAAAGAGGTAAGTGTTCGCACTCCTTGTTCAGCACCACCGAACTTCAGAAATCGCACGGTTTTTGTAAGATTGTAAGATACAAGATGTGATGTAATACGAAGAAATGTTGCGGCGTTGACACTTTGAAATCTTGTGGTGAGTTGGACAGGGGCATAAAAGACCTAAAATTAACCGAGCTTCGATCTCACACAGCAATGTTTGAAGTTCCCCGAACGAGAGTAACGCCCCCCAGTTACTCTTGGTAGATACAATATGTTGATTTTACGACTGCCTCACAAAGGCCAATAAAATTTGGCGCAGCTCGTGGTATAAAATGCCAATTTATGTCGTCCTAGCTTCTTTGCCTCATCAAACTGTCTAGCATAAGTTAGGGTCTTAAAAACCATCTCAACTGATTCTAGCTCCCTCGAGCCATTGTCGCTATAAAGATTCATACATTTGCTCTCCTTGCAACAAACCTTCATAGTGCTACTAAAAATACATCTGTTGATAAGCTCGACACCATTTCTAAAAGAATGGCTCTGTACTGAAACATACAAACCAAAACCCGATGAACACCTTTTGTCCGCGAGAGTCTGGCGCCATTGAGATGCCAATATAGGATCAGCGTAGACAACTACAGAATTTAAAAATGCTTTCATCCAAAAATGTTATCTTAGTGTTGCCTTAGTGAACGCTCTCGATGCTGAAATACTAGCAGCACATTTCAAAACTCTTCTGCGGGCGGATGAGAACCTTCTTACCTTTGACTACGCATTACCCAATGTTTCTGTCAGTGAACTTGATGCCCCAATTTTCCTCGCTGAGTTTGAAGTAACACTTAAAAAAAAAAAAAAAACAACAAGGCACCAGGCATTGACGGTATCTCGGTTGAATTTTTCAAAAACTGCACTCTGGAACTGAAAAATGATCTTCTTCATTTCTTTAATAGACTCTATAGTGATGCATGTATCCGCAGTAGTTTCAACAAAGCAGTTATTTCTGCAATTTTCAAGAAATGTGATGCAAACTTCGCAGAAAACTAACTATCTATCATATTATGTATGATAGACTTTCCAAATGGATAGAAGTGAACAATCGTCTGAGCAGTTTCCAAGCCGGTTTTCGCCCAGGTTTTTCGACAATGGATCGCATTTTCGCCCTTTCAAGCAAATCCAAAGAATATATAGAGAAAGAAGGCAAACTATAAACGTGTTTCGTGGATTTTAGGGCTGCTTTTGACAGAGTGAATAGGCAGGCTTTAATTTACAGACTTTCATGTTTAGGTTTGTCGCGTAAATTTATGCTGATGTATTTAAATTTTCTTTCCCTATTGAAGGCAATTGTTTGGGATGGTTCCGAGTTCTCTGACTGGTTTTTAACAACAGCCGGTGTTCCTCAAGGGTGTATCCTAAGTCCCCTCATTTTTGCCCTGTTTATCGATGATATCAGTCACCTTCTTCCCGGCGGAGTTCTTTTTTCCAATATATTGGTGATAGTCTTGCTATCGCGATGGCGATGGCGCGATAGTTAGCTCATTGGACTATCACGCAGAGAGTCTGGGTTCGATTCCTGGATGGGCCATCACCCTTTCGGCGGGAAATGGCAAACTCCCGAAAGTAAAAAATTTAAAAAACTTCTAAGGAGTGCCGTTCGGACTCGGCGATAAACTGTAGGACCCGCTCAGATGTGACAAAAAATGATAAAACATGAGCAACACAAATGAGTGTCAAGTAGCTAGGCCATGGCCTATACCGGGCTGCCAGCGCCACAGTTTTTTTTGTTTTTTTCTTGCTATTAGCTGATAATTTGGTTTTGCTCGCTGACAGCCCATTCACGTTGCAACTGCAAGTAAACAAACTCCTGTCTTTTTGTGAGACTTGGGACCTTCATATGAACGCCCAAAAGACGAAGGCACTTATTTGTGAAGCCCGAAAAAGAAGAAGACTACCAGAAGAGAATTGGTTTCATAACAACACTCGCATTGAGGTTGTTCAGGATTTTAAGTATCTGGTTATCTTATTGACTCACAACCTTAACTTTCTTAAGCATTCCATCAACAAATGTGTCCTAAGTTTTTCGCAAATATCGAGTCTTCAATGGGACAGTTAATGCCTGTATGTGTTATGGAGTCCAAGCTTTCGGATTTACAGTCCCCGAAGCCTTCGAAGTAGTTCACAGGCAGCTTTTTAAGCGCTTGTTCCATCTTCCAAACTTAACACCGAATTACGCTGTTTTCGTCGAGTCAGGTATTACGCCCATTTATATACAAAGTTTGAAAGCAAACGCGAACTATTTGAGTATAACAAGAATACTGAAAAGGAACAATGGTGTCCTTCATAAATCCATCTTGCTGAAACTTCTTCATACAAATTCCACGTCATTCAAAGAATGGAACCAGATAGCAGCATACCACGACACAGTTCTCTCTTTGCAGGAGTCTTATGTTGGTCTTTGGCAAGACATGTTTCCAGATTTGATAGCAAGTTCAAAGCAAGTTCGTCTATATCCAGAAATGTTTACAAACATTTAAACCACCAGCTATTTGATGCCAGTTATTTTAGCAAAGAGTTCTCATCCAAAGTTATTAGTACTGTGCAGCGTTGAAATTTTGAACTTGAACTTTATACCTTACCGAGGCGATCTGCAAAAAATATGTGGGCTATGCAACAGAAGGAAAACGAAGATATCTACCACTTCTTTGCCGTTTGTCCTATTTTACAGGAAATTTCAAGAAAGTCAGATATCCTTGCAGCGTTTTTATGAAATTTTGAATGGAACAGAAGGATGGTTCAGCCTGTACCTAGTCAAGTCATAAATACTGTTACACAGAAAAATCTGCGCCAAATGAAAACGAATTCATATTTAAACAATTTTTTTTGTTGTTTTGATTGGGCTATTCAATGGTTACAAATCTTAGAACAACTTATTCGAAATGTGGTCACTCATCGATTGCGAGACGCACTTCATGCATGGGAAAATTGTCCACTGCACGGACAAGGGCTCGCTTCAACGACTCAATATTTGAGTGTTGAATAGAGCAAGCCATGCCCTATAATACGGACCAAAACTTGTAATCCAACGGGTTGAGGTCTCGACTACCAGTTGGTCAATCATTCGTTGATATGGAGTCCGGAACGTTGTTTTTGCTTTGTGAGGTGGAGCAGAGTTCTGCTGGAAAGTCCATGGCCTGTTGTTGGGTTCCAAGACGGCCGATGACATTCTTTGGCCGATGTTTTCACGCCTTTCTCGGAAAAATGGAGCTTGGTAACGTCATCGTAGCACACTCCCTACCATACCATTACAGACGCGGGATGGTGGCCTCTTTGAACCCTCGGGATGAGTTGAGATGCTTTCCTGGATGACCGAGCATACACACAATCGTTCTGCTTATTGAACGATTCTTCTACGGAGTAAACAGAATTTGTCTGTGAGCGTTCTTCGCGTACCGGCTGAGTAACGCTTTCGATCTTCGCTTGCGTTTTTCCTTCAATGCGGCCGTGAGCAGGTGTCCAGTGTGTCGCTTGTATGCGCTGAGTCCTAAATCTTCCTTGATAATGCGAGACATGGATTTTTGCGAAATTTGCATTACTCGCGACAAGATTTTCTGTTTTCGCAGCGGTTTTCAGTCGACTCGTTTCTTCATGGCTTTGATCGTTTTCGGAGTTCTCACAGTGCGCGGACGGCCGGATCTTTGACGGTCTCGTAATCCACCAGTATCCTCAAACAACTTCACAGCACGATACACAAAATTGCGAGTGATTCCAAGCGGCCGCAACGTCCTAAGGATGTCGCCTTTTTCCATGTTGCATTTAAGTAGGCCAACTACAACAATACGATTTTCGATGTCACGCCATTCCATGATTGTAAACAGTTAATTTCAAAAAGTTTTTACGCCGGATCTTTGACGGTCTCGTACTCCACCAGTATCCTCAAACAACTTCACAGCACGATACACAAAATTGCGAGTGATTCCAAGCGGCCGCAACGTCCTAAGGATGTCGCCTTTTTCCATGTTGCATTTAAGTAGGCCAACTACAGCAATACGATTTTGGATGTCACCCCAGTCCATGATTGTAAACAATTAATGTCAAAAAGTTTTTACGTCACAATGAAGCATAAATATGAACTGTCAAATCGAAATGGATGCGCCCAGTGTTGCATTCTTAATGAGTGAGTTCAGTTGTGTACAAGTATTTATGACCTGACAGGTATAACTACTGCAATCACGCTCTCGCCTACCGTAATAGCTTTCTGTTATAATCTCAGTTATTCACCCAGTTACTGCAATTTAATTGCGTCCAAGCTATTAGTTTTATTCAAAATTTATTACTAAAAATTGACATTTGCTTTTCTATACTTTTTTTATTCTCAATGTCTCTCCAGGCAGACGGCAGATTTTTGTCATGCCATCATTCTTGAAAATTGCTTTGTAAACCCTTAAAACGAAATAAAAAATTTATAATAATAAAATAAATAATGATGCTCGTAAATGCTGAGGTCTGCGTGCAGATATTTGAGATGTCTACAAAATGATCTTGTTATTAAGCGGTCTGCCTAATACTGCATGATATCTGGGTGTTTTGCTTTAAATCCTGACATTATTGCCAAATTAATAATAAGGTAAGCTCATTAATTCTACAGAAAAGTGATAAATCAGTTCCGTCCCATTCCATTATAAGTTATGAGTGACGATTTGATCTGTCCTTGTACGCCTTGACTCACAATCAGCCGGTTTTACTTCTTTCTTTACATGACGCAAGTTTGTCGGAACAATATATGCGGTTATAGCTGCTATGCTGTTTCCAATAAAATTCGCAAATCTACTAGAATGTCCTTGCATCCAATATAAAACAATTTTAGAATCTGTATAAGAATTCACCGGTATATCTCGATACATAGATATTTCCCTTACCTTAGCTACTGATTTCGCCAACAAATGACCTGCGAATATTCTACCCTGGCCACATTTCAAACTGGAGGCAAGGGTGCAACTTCGCCGTTTTTAGAAACACTACGTAGGTAAACAGGAAGTGATGTAACTCCTTGTTGAAGGCATTATGAGGCTGGTGTCTAGAAATTCGTACCATGGCTAGTCCGTTTGGTCATTTCTAATCTCCACACATTTTTTTGTATAAAGGGTGAGCCAACAGATGGTTATTTAATCTAGTTACGAAAATGGGCGATTTTTAAAATTCAACACCCTAATGTGTCCGGAATTCCTGCAATAGTGATGAGTTTTGAAGGAACTGATTCGGTATCGGGTCAAACTCCATATCAGCATGCTCGGCCAGTACGTACATGCCAAAACATCACCATTGTGAGCGAAAGTGTTCAAAACTAGCCAGGCACCTCAATTCGTCGCTTTGTTGACTGGATGATGGATCGCCAGAAGATTTTAACGTCGAATCTTTTCCGATGAAGCCCGTCTTTAGATTAATGAGAACGTAAATGAACTTGGGGACCGAAAAAACCATACGAGATTCACGAAAACCAATGCATCCGAAAAAAGTCACTTTATGGTGCGGATTATGGGTTAGCGGCATCATTAGCCCGTACGTTTTTGAAGATGATGCTGGAGAGACAGTTACAGTGAATGAAGAACGTTACCGCAACACGTTAATCTGCTATGTTTTTTTTTCAAAATTGAATGCATTGGATCTGGACGATCTCTGGATGGTGCTACCGCCCACACTATTAATATATTGCGTGTGAAATTTGAAGATCGTAGTATTTCGGTTAGAGGAGAAGGTCATGCAATTTTACACCTTTAGACTTATTCTGAACTTCCGCAATAGCTATTAGCTCACCCTTTATAATTAGAAAATCTGCTCTTTTCACTCTCCTCTTTCGTACATATGCTGTAGTTGAACTCCTTCAATCCTAAAGGATCAAAGACACGAGTAGTCTCAATGAGAAGGTTTTATTTTGTGTAGCAGGAAGTAGTTGAACATAGGATGTCAACGTAAACCCAATGTGGTTTTCTTTATAAGGCTGATAGTTCGTCGAGTAGTCTGTTTTGAATTTCATAGTCTCTTGCATTCTTGGTCTAGCTTTGATGCTACAACGAATATAAGCCACTCATTCCAGTGCTTTACAGGGGGTAAAGACTTAAGAGCTGAAATAGATTCATTTAGGTTGCTATTGAGCCTACCGAAGCCTACTACAGTTGATGGATTGCGAACGTGAGATTCCTCCATCATATTTCTTACAAGCGTTTCAACGAAAATTCTTTCCGATCATACTTTGCATTTCAATCTGTAAATCTGCCCATTTTGCTCATAATTCGCATCCGATATTTTAATATTAGTTTACGGTCCCCATGGCTCTGTGGGTCTCTAACTGATCTATATTTTCATGAATGATTTTCCAAAGCAATGGCTATAGAAGCCTGGTTGTCTGCTAGTTGACTTACGGCTTGATTGAATTCATTAGACGGAAAACAAGGACATTCGATGAATCGACGTTGACTATGCGGCATGTAAATTTCATGAAATTTTATGAAAACACCACTCCTTAATAGGTTAATATTTGGCTTCAAATTGCTCTCTAGCGTCTACACAAAGGGGCAGACCAATTGCTGTACCCAGGAGTAAATTTTCGCAGATGAAAATAATTGTTTTGGTTGAACTAGATCATTGTGTTTACAAAGAATTGTCAGATCGGACATTTGTAGATTCTGCGGGGATCTGCAAGCGGTTGAGGACATACCACACATGCTGTGTGAATGTGGGGGCATTGTCGCGTAGTGGAAGGTAACTATTTTTGAAATCTAGAGGAAATAGAGGGCACGGCCTTCTTGGCTTTCGGAAAGACATTGGATGTCTTACCAGAGAGATTATTTAGGTTTTTTGCGATTTGAAGTTAAATTTTACTGGTTCCACAGGGATCGCGATTGGACCTAATGTTTCTGTGATGAGACACCCCTGTTTTAACCATTTTGTGTGTATTAATTAATACAGCCATATGTATGTAAACATGATGGCATACAAGACAAAAGCAGCGCCTATTTGGATGCGGATTTGTTGTTCGAGGCAGACTTAGGCAAGAAGTCTTGAGGTTGTGGCATGTGAAGGAGCGCCTCGAAGTAATCCGCATGAAGCCCAAATTTAATAACTTTAGCCTAATATGCGCACCCCCACAGAGGAGAAACATGATGATACCAAAGATACCACCTTTGAGCTCTTGAATAGGACCCACGAGCAATGCCCTAGCTATGACATTTAAATTGTCTTCGATGTGCTGGGTTTCACTCGATCAGCAAAACGGAATCCCTGCACATTCAGCTAAGCAAGATGCATTTAAAGCGGCGCTGCATAGGAGAACCAGAGCTTCTCAGTTGGAAAAGGAAAGAGCACGAGAAGCGCCCGGTCGAGAAAATTGAGAGATGCTACTCCAGGAACAAGATTCGAAAGTTTTACAAGAAAGGTAAAGGAAACATTCCACGGACAGAAGCTCCGAACCGAAGCCTGTAGAAACGAGCAAGGGAACATCGTCATCGAGTCGGGGTCGAGGGGTCCAATAACTGAGATGGTTGAACATCAACGCTCCGGTACAAAAAGTGTTCGAAACCGCCCCCGAGGGATAGCGCAGTAGAGGAAGACCGAGACTCAGGTGGCGCACGCAAGTGGTAGGGGACCTTTGCCAACTTAGCGTGTGAGACTGGAGGTAGCTAGCAAAAGATCGATCTAACCGGAGACGCTTGTTGACTAAGGCCAACATTTTCTTTGAAAGATGTTGTGCCACCGAGACGAAAACAAACAGTGCGTACTGAAGAGATTATTGCATCCGCTCCAGAGAGTGGTGAAGAAGATCAAAATTAACCGATTCGATGTCGTTCACAACATGGCCTTTGTCCGTCCACTTTATGGGAAATTTAACTCAAAGATCTTGATCTGAAGGCTTACAAGATCCACCTCGTGCAAGAATTGAAATGGTAAGATTATGACTATTTTAAAAAATCAAATCAAACAGCATTGAATCCGCTGTGTTCAGCGGAAAGCCACATGGGTGTGTCAATAAGCAAAATTGTCGCGTTTGGATCGATGATAATCCACGTGAGAAACGCTATTGCATCCCTGTGGGTCGGTGGAGTCTCCGGACCATATTTTTTCGAAAAAGAAGTTAATTAGCATGAAACGGTCAAGGGTATTCGCTATAGAGCCATGACTAATAAAGTTTTGATTCCCTAGTTGAATGGCATGATGTGGAAGAGGCGTAATTTCTGCAGTATGGTGTCATACAGCAGCCGAAATATTTAGTTTATTGAAGGAAATATTCAACGACTGCAGAACTTCGCGTAATGAACTTATAAATTGGCCTCCGAGATCTCATGATTTGACACCTCTTGTTTATCTCGTTTGAGGAAACGTAAATTCGCTTGTCCACGCTGACAAATCGACATCAATTGTCTTATTGGAAGCCAGCATTATTTATGTTATTGAGGTCATACGGCCACAAATGCTTGAAAAGTTGTTGAAAGCTTTGTTTCCCGAATGACATTCGCCAGATTCAGACGTGGTAAGTATGTATATGGCCGAAGTTGTATTCAAATTCAAGCAAAGCGTTCCTCTGCCGATCCGGAGTTTTAACACAAATTGCATTAAAAAGGAGAGAATCCTCACTCTTAATCGGCATTCAATCAGGTCTATGATTCCATAGAGAACAGGACTGGATTGTCTTCTCGGCAAGGTCTTATGACTGAAGACACAACGATTGATAAGTGTAGCTCCTTGGAATTCTAATGGATGCGATTACTGAAGTAAGTTGCTTTCTAAAGTGACGTTTTGTGCGATTTGTTGATGCAGTGCATTCTTGTGTTGATAACGTATACCATACTCAGAATTGTGTTCATTATTAAGCTCAAGTCCAATCCAATAATTTTTCTCCTGTCTAAACAGAGCACTCAGACAAAGAACTAATCCATTGTACCTACTCTTTGTACTTTATTTTCATGGAACTGCTCAGTCATTTGACGAAAGATGCTAGCACCATTCAACTTCTCACTTGGATTGTTTTGAGAACTTTTGAATCCTTTATTCTTTACTCATACGCCGTAACAAGACATCTTAAGATATCAGTTTTTGTAAGTACCTCTCGTTTATGCGATTTAAACCTAAAGCAACTTGCCTATTTGTGGCTTCAACGATGAATCTGCATCTGATTAAGCCCAGCTTTTGTTGTCGATAGTAACAATCGACAATTCCACAGATTGTCTTCCCTTTTTTGAGTTCTTCTTTGTCCTACCCATGATTAAGTAACTAAGCATTTCCATGGAACCAGACTTAATTGTACTTCAAGTGAAATAACAAATCAAGCTCCTTACCAAGGCATCCAACATCTATTCCTCTTTGGTCTTTTGATGCTTAGATGAGTACTATGTTTCAGCAGGTAGAAGAAGACTTCATAAGTAGAAAGCACAAATCGGACTTGTATCATTGGTAACAAAACATCTCCTTCCAAATGATTCGGAACTCAACGAGGATCCTTTCCCACTCCCACTATTTTAGATTCCCTCTCGATGTGTTCCAAAAATTAATTTAATATTATTTCCTTTAAATTTCTCATTGTCTTTTCTAATCCCATGCTACCCACTCATCACCGTATCCAACTCAAACCCTCGTCTTGTTTTCAAAACCCAATATGTCTGATTTCGTTCTAATTCCTTGCACACTCTCCTGAAAAGCAATATCCTTCTTAAGAATGTGAATTTAATATGATTTCTTCCTGTTTCAAGAGCATTTTCCTCATCAAAAGTAAGGAAATCGAAACAACACCACAAGAAATACGAGTATCAACCATACCAGATCCAACGCATGTGCGATTACTACAATTCGATTTCAGTTGTCAATGTCCCTGCCAAGGATATATAGTACGAGTATCTACGAGTATCGCCAGAATAGAAAAAATAATAAAAAACCCAAAACCAAAACGAAAACGAAAACGTAAAGAAAGGCCGAAATTTCCCAAAAATCCTCCAATAATACCACAATCAATCATCAGGATATTATTTTACGCTATTTATAGGTGTTTATCGATGCTGGGAAGAAAAAGGACGAACAAGAGCTAGGGAAAAAATAACGACAGCAAGTAAACAGGCCATTAATGGAATTACAATGACAGGAACTGGCAAGGATGTTTACAGAAAAATCAAATTATGATGAAATGGAATTGCTTAATGTGATTCACAAGTTGTGTCTTCCTAGTCCTCCTAGTTCTCCTAGTCCCCAATGTTTTCATAGTCTTCATAGTCCTCATAGTCCTCATAGTCCTCATACTCATCGTTAAACTGTGAGTCACTAAGTCCCTTGGGAATGGCCATCCACCTATTCATGTCGTATCTAATCGCGGTCCCTATTGTTTGGTAAACAAAACCACCAAAAGATATCTACCTATAGAAGATGGAGCGGGATGCCTGTCAAACCGGGATCGGCCTTGATAAAGGCAGTATTTTATGAGGGAAATTTGATATGAGCAACAGTATGGGCACAAGTACCAGCACCAGGACCGGCTTTGTATTCATAGTACTCGCATCACCAGTAGGCCTGGAGCTTGTTGACAACTGCCAGCCGATGGTTTAGATGTAAAGTGGGGGTAATGACAGTTGTTACAACTTTGGTAGCCAGTATCATTGTCGTAAACATGGTCTACTACCGCGATAAAGTACTTCGTGGGTCTTAAATAGAAATGACCATTGTGGTAGTGTTTAAGGGCGACTCTGGCAAGGAGTTGGTTTCGTGTTTACATTTAGATTTCCAAAAGTACATTTAGGACACTATCTACAGGTCCATATTCAAGGATGATCGGACATTATTCTCGATTCTTCTTTTTTGTAAAATTTATGGATATATTGCCAAGCAATTCCATCGCATCGACCAATGCAATTATGTTGACCTGGTTTGGCAAAATGTGGAGAATTGCAATGGGAATTGGGAATTCCGTAGGGAAGGCAGCGTAGATTTGGTATTTCATCGATGTATGCCATCAGTGGAATATGATATCGAATGGAAATTCATTTTTCGATTATTCGAATAGATATTGTCATCCAACACCAAGGACGTACTCGTAGAAAGTACAGCAGGAGAACACCTGAATAATTCAGTCGTGGTTGGTGGAGAAGGGTTTACCATTTCAAATTCAGTTTCATGATTGTCAATGGTCAGTTGGATCAGTTGCTTCATTGTTGAAGGGATTCAAGTCCTCAAAGCATAGATGGAAATTGTGAAAATGTGAATGCACTCTTAAACATTTTTGAATTCGAAAGAGAGGTTGGGTTTCGTTAGTGCTTTGTATTTGGTGGATAGATGCTGCACTATTTGGGTAGGTTGTGATAGCGATGCTCAGTGTCGTTACTAGAATACACATTCTGTTTTTATTAAATTTTTCTGGGAAGGACAACGATTATTGGTTTTTGTCAAACCGGTCTTGACTTGTTAAACATATTAGCTAATGTGTTTTGCAGGAGCAATAGCCACACTGAATTAACTGTCAGAACTGACTGACCATCAGCATGGCAGATTTGTTGTTAGGAGAAATTGTAAAATCGTTATGTGGTGATGACGAAGGATATTCGGATCTGCTTATGAAGTGTTCAGCACTTGACCTATTTAAGCAAATTGTTCCGGACAGCCCCTGCTATGGTACATCGTAGTCAATGAACTCCTAATTATTCCCAGTAATCATAGCGTCTATATCCAGGGATATTACTTAATCAGAAGTAAATTCGAAGACACAATTTCCGATCGTCTCCACAGGTCTCTGAACCTAGTTGCTGAATGGTGTCCCAAAGTTGGTCTCAAAGTGAGTTTCGAGAAAAGCATTAAAGTTTGATTCACTAAGAGAAGAAGACGAGGAAGACTCAAAAATGCCACACTCTTCGGTGAAACTGGAAGAAAAACTTACGTGGAACACTTACTTTTCTAAGATAATTGACAAGGCTAGGACCTCACTATGGAAGAGCAGTCTAATAGAAAAAAGGTGGGGACTTACGTGTAACGTCAAAATGACACTGTGTACATGACAATAACAAGACCTATCATCCCGTATGCACCAACAGTTGTGCTTGAAGTTATCTGATTTGGGTGCCAGGACATAGTGGATATGAAAGCAACGAAAAAGCAGGAGAGCTAGCCAGAAAAGGATCCGGATCTGAATTCATGACTACTCTATGGGCATTCAATAAACACCATAAAAGGAGTATTAAAACTTGGCCAAAAGGAAAGAAGCTCTATTTCTGGGCGAAAACCGAATGAAATAGGCAAGCCAGCAACTTTATAGCAATCATCTGACACAGAAAAGCAAAGACTGGAAGTCAGATTCGACTGATCACAGGTTTTCTATCCGGATACAAGAAAACACATGCAGATTGTGCAACGAGGACGTGGAAAAAGTAGAACACTTATTATCTGACTACAAGATTTCGCCGCCTCTCTCACAAAATGCGGCATCATAGATGAGCCTTAAATGGAGGACATCACAACTGGCCCGTTTGCGACTGCAGTGATCTTGATTTCAATATACCACCTGCCCCGACATTATGGTCTAATCTAATTCCCGCCACCTTGAAGGGATCTTAGACTCCTGTAAAATGTATAGAATCGATGTGTAGGAAGTGCGGTATAAGGGTAGAGTAGAGTAGAAGGAATAGACAATTCTTCTACGAATGTAGACGTTCAAACTTTTTCAAGTCCAGAACAGGAAAGAGGGTAATTTTCGGACTAACTAATCTTGCCGTGCACTTAGCATACGGTTTCCTCAGGTCAATATTCACCATGAAACATGTGATCAGATCATGAGGCAGTCTTTTCTGTAGCGTGTTCCTCAATATTCATAAATCCTCTTACAACCTACGGAACGTGTAAAAGTTCAAGCCACCGAAAATATTGCCACTGATGTGATAGGTTCGATGACGAGGGAAGTCAAGCTCAATGTGGCAAAACAGGGATATCTATTTCTCCAGAGAAAGATGGATTAATGAACAATGTTCAGAAGGTTTAAATAAGGACCCAACCTAACAAGATTCGAAGAGAAGCATGTTGCGATAAGCAACGAAATTCGATAGTACAGTTAGAGCCAGAGCTATGGGTATGAGAAAACTTTTTCTGGAGTCCTTTCAATGACAAGGACGACCCAAAATCGCCGGGAAGCAGAACGAAACACTGATTGTTGCTGAAAAGGGGAAAAAAATGGCACTATTCGAATTTGAGTATAGCAAGCCTGTCGGAACGAATGGAGTACCTGCCAAACATTTTGAGGAATTCGAAGACGATTTGGTAGTTTTTGGAGCAAGAAAATGTCTGAAAACAGAATCTTGGCATAGTTAAAAGAATCTGCAGAGAAGGCCCTCTTAATTGCACCAAACATCAGTGTGGTATTGGGCCATAGTTGATTCATCGTCTTTGTTAAACTCGATAGATGGTGCACAGTGAACATAGAGTTCGTTCGTTGGTCCTTATAGATCGAAATCGATATCACTGAGACTCTTGATGTAAAAATGGTTTGGACAGAGTGATTCGCTCTCATCTGACTTTTTTTCTTTCTGTCGGAGCAGAGAACTTCTTGTACTTCTGAATTTTGTTTATCCTTTGGTAGAAGGATGAGTTGACGTTTCAGTGGTTAAGTATAGGTACAAGCACTCACCACATCATTTATGGGCATATGTACTTGCAGACTGATTTGAGTGTAGGTCAGAGATAGTGTTCAGCAGTGTCATCATCATATCACAGTAAGCAGTTAGAAGTGCCCCGTTGATACGACACTAAGTAGTCTACAGTTTTCCAACTGACGGACAAGAAAACGCTGATATCTTAGAGAAACCTAACTGACAATGAAACCCCAACCGAGCACTGAGTCCTGTCTAACCCTCTTTTAAAAGACTTACAAAGCAAGTAAGCTGCGAAAAACTACTGCCACCACATCTTAAACCGGCATTGAAAAGTTTCGTGACTCCCTGACTCACTCATTCCATCGGAGAGAGCCGAATTCGTTTATTCCGTATATTTCGTATTCCGATGTCACTGCAACAGACGGCATGCCCAAAGGCCATGATCAGAATTCTAGTGCATATTTTGCCTTATGTCACTTATTTTTAAACAGAAGAAGGCTTTGAAAGTGTAGCTACTGATATGAATATCAAGGCGAGGGTGATTCAGACATGTGTTAAGGTGCCAGACATGCTTTGGGGATATGGGGCTTTATTTCCTTGGTCTCGGGATAAGGCCAGATGCACATTGGACGTGTAGATTCGGTCACATGCCGATAAGAACTGTGTCCTTATCATAAACGGCAGGACGTATCAGGTCTACTGAATTCGAGTCAATGAACTGTGTATTTGACATCATTATCCTTGTCCAATATCTGGTGTCTCATAAAAGAACGAACATTTGTCAGAGTAAGAGTCCTCTTAAGCATAAGCATAACGTGCATTACATGCTTGCATCCCGAATGCGAGGAAGAGTTTTAGGGAACCTCAACTACAAGTTGTGAACAGTATGCAAATCACTCATTATGGGAACAGTATAAAGTAAGGATTCGCACTACTAAGATGGCCACAAACTATACCGCTACATTTCGAGTCTGCCCTAATCTTAGGTGGAACAGAGTCTTCTAAAAGAGAGAGAGAGATGACTTTTCTTTACATTTACTGAGCCAATATGCCTTTACAAATAACATGATTCCCAGCGCACCCACTGGAATGGATTTGAAGGTCTTTCGGGATGAAGCACTGCTGTCAATACGCTCTGCATGATCAAGGAAGATCTTTTGCTCATACAATCCGAAGGCCTTTTTTATCCATAAAACAGGAGCATATAGAATAGATATAGGGCTTTGCTAGTCGATTGCCCCTTGACTCATACCAACGCTGCGGCGATGGTGGTAAATGTTTCTTCACTTGATCTGCATGTTGATGCCAAGTCTGGAGTGCAGTGTCTTGTCATGTTTGCCTAAGGTTTTGGTGTTGAAAATTCGTTTTTAATGACAGAGCTTATCTGGTTTCTCCTAAGTACTCACAATTCCCCTTCTAATGGCTCAAAGATTTCCGAGAAATACACAATTCATTATGGCAAATTGTAAGCGAAAAGCTTCTGGCTTGTGAATTGCGCAAAATTCGATAAGAAGTCACATGAAAACATGTCCGCAAACTTAGACGTTCAGAAAATACGGAAGGAAAAATATTGTATATTGCGCCTAGTAACCTTGGGCTTCTATTATTGGCGCAATTTAAGCGATCTCTTTCCTTAAGTACCAGACAAAAGACACTGAGATTATATTCATCGAACATGAGCTCCTCTGCCCATATTGTACAGGTGAGCTGAAACCACCGCGGTTATGCTTTTGGGTCTTGCAGATTTTAATTTAAATATTGTCACCTTTACTTAGTTGGATGGTGGATTTTGTGGCAGTATCACGATTAAAGAGTGTGCCCTGGCTGAAAGGATGTCTTGTGATTTACGTGAACGCCTGTCGTGGAAACTTTTGTTCACGGGATGCCCATACATCCATGGGGGCAAGGATGCGCCTTGCCATCGCTAACCTTCACTAGATGCATACTAATGCGGACACAGAATTCTTATAACTTTCCGGATGCGTCGTTATAACAATGTAACTTTAGTCAACCGTGTAGGTTTGGTTCATTTTTATTGCCTTGTGGTCTTTCGACCGACTTCCTGGCAGCTTTGGCAATGGGTTGTCTACGAGTAAAACCCAGTTGTCAAACTTTTTGGCTGTCTTTTAGAATTGAAGCAATGCAAACAGTATTTGCTCGGCTCAGAATTGGCAGAGATCGACGGTCTTTTAATGTCTGTAAGAGCAGTAATGATGCATTTTCTTAAAAGCCTATTTCACTAGACAACCGATGCATACTTGTAGAATAGAAGTCATACCATCCCAGCCGTCTGGATCTAGAGCAGCCTCTTCGATGATAAGGCCCAGGTCTTGTCGAAAGTCCTTTACACTGTAAAAAAGTCAACAGTGTTTGGAGGACTTTTACATGAAATATTTAGTCCGAAGGAGTTTGTTATTCTGGATGACAGCCGAATAGTAAGCTTTAATGAAGCAATGAATGGTGATGCCTTTAAGTTAGACTTGTTGGGTTGGGTAAGTTGCAAAAAGGACAACGATGACTCACCGTGCACGTAGGCATGATCATCCAGACAGTGCAGATACATCATCTGCATAGGCCTGACCGAAGACGTAAGCACTATTGAAAGCGTAAGGCCGTGAATCGACCAAAAGGACTAGAGACAGAATAATTACATTCCGGTCGAAGTTGGCGTTGCAATCAGGTTCCTTTTCAGCAGCACTAGTGGTGTTAGTGGTGTCGACACCATGTGACTTCCTTACCATCTTGGATGTCATAATTTGAGAAAATGGTGCGAAACTCACAAGCCAACACCACTGTGCTTCAATGTATTTCAGTTTTTGAAAAGTATGGCCAACTACTTGCAGAACGCAGCGAACAGTGACTGCTGTTTTTACGAGCACTGGGCGACAAAAATTAGTTTTGATGTGAATAAGGGTAATCCAATGTACATATACATATGTCGTCAGGTTGTTAAGGATTTTGTCTATCTTGGGACCACTATTGACTCTGATACTGAAATACGAGTATCATCAGAAGAGGGATGACGGGTTGTACTTGCCAATCGCTGTTTCTTTGCCTTCGAAGGGAGCTAGTAAAATAGGCTCTTCCAGAAAAAGTCTATATTACACCAAAAGTGTTGACTTTACCGAAGGTTAATGACGATATCCTTTAAGTGATATTGGGCCTGAGTGCGTTTGGGGATTTATTACCGTGTTTATCAGTCGCCTGAGACGGTTAGGGTATATAGGGCGACTGTATATTAACATTGCAGCCCGAAGGAGACAATATAGTAGAAAAAACGTAGTATCACACTGGTAAGTTAAATATTTAGTCAAAAACGCACCCCTTCTCTGGAATCACTTTAAAATAAACTTCGAAGGACAATTGTTAATGCAACTTTTCCTTCCTATAGGTATTTCGTGCTCGAATTAAGGTTAAGCTTCAACTTAAGTAGTTCCTCTGAGCTGCTTCTTTTTTTTTATGAAAAAACCTCACACTACTCTGATAATGGACTTCCTAAGCCCTACAATAACATTTCATAGGAGATTGACGTAATGTGTCGAAACCATAAGTGAACTGTCAGAACTTTTTAATTGCGATTGCGATTTCGACTCTGAATCATCATCATCATGTGGATGGAGGAACTTTAACTTTCATTTCCATCACTACTGCAACATAGTAACAATAACCTTTAGCTTCCACCGGACTTATTTTTTAGTTAATAAAAACTTTAAAAACGGAGCTTGGAGCATATGCAATAGAACTATACTTCTACGTACGTATAGCTTCGAATGTAGGAAGTGAAAAGTTTGATTTATGAAACTCGAAGCAGAAGGGATGCTTTTAATTAACTGTAAGTGAAGTGAACACTCTGCAGTTGTAGGGGTGGGTTAAATACTCGCAGTTCTGCAACTGTCGTGCTGTGCTGGTCATCGTGAGGTTGCTCTGGGATAATGTAAAAAAAATTCAAAATATACGGAAACTCGGTTAAAGTTAACGTTCATAGCTTAAAACAGTCCTATCAAAGGAATGACTTTATGTTTGAATAAGGAAATTCCTCGAAATGGGCGAATGTGTTCGTCAATGTGTGTCAATTTGAATTGAAAGTGGCCTAACCGGGAATAGTCCCTTTAACCTATGTTAGAACTGCTAATGTTGAAGTTTTGGCTTCCCGTCGCACTGTGAGGTATTTTAATGGCAATAACCCAAAAACAAAACCAAACTTACTTACTAAAGGTGTTGCAACAGTGCGGGATGGACCTGGGCCTCAGCCAACAAGAGTTTCGGGATTATTGTGGTGTGTCGAGATTGGTGTTCTGTCCGAGATGTCTGTGTTAAATGTTTTTTTTTCCTTGACAGCAAGGCAAGTCTTGCCCTCTTTGACTGCTTAATCCCCATTTTCGCGGCTTCCGTCTTAATACTCGCAAAAGCGCCATTGACATCACGCTGCTTTCTTCCGATTATGGCAATATCGTCAGAATATGCGAGTAATTGGATGGACTTTTGAAGGATTGGGCCTCTTGTGTTTCCGCGTGAATTTTATACCATTCTTTCAAGTATGATGTTACGGACACATGACAGCGCATCGCCTTGCCTAAATCCTTTTTTGACTTCAAAGTTCTCGTTGAGATCTTTACCAAACTTGACGGGGCAGCGTACAAAGACGGGCAAGTTTTCTGTCATACGCGGCCTTTAAATCTATAAATGGGTGGAGTGGGTTTTCTCCAAGATCTGCGGTAGCGCGAATCCACGCCGATATGGACCTATCAGGTTGTTGACGAACGGCTTCAGGCGTTCATACAATACGGCAGATAAAATAATGGAAGAATATGTTAAGAAGACTGATGCATCTGTTGTTGGGCCAGTTCAAAGGGTCTCCTTACTTGAAGATCGGAGAAGTAATGCCGAGTTTGCATTTATCGGAGATACTGTCGTCGGACCATATATTAGAGATGAGTTGGTGTATGCTCCTTACCAAGTCATAGCCTGCAGCTTTGAAGAGCTCGAGGGAGAAAGACTTTTTTTTAAGAATTTAACACTCAAGTGGGTATGAATACACTTACAATGCACATGCACATGCTGACGTGCCTAGTTTTTTTTTGGAAAATTAGACAGAGAAAGAAGAAAGATATTTGGGCTCGGTGGTTATTTTGTTCCATGGGTGCCCTATAGCGGTATTTGGTTCGTTATCGCTGTTAGTCAGTCTACAGAAATGTTCTTTCCAAATCCTTAGATTTGGCTACGACTACTACGATATTCCCTACAGGCTTCAGTTCAGGGTTTATATCCGCGGCATGTTGGTCCTACCTTTTGGAAAAATTCGAATCAAATTTCTCACGTTTTATCTTTTTCTTTCTGAGAAATTTAGGCCTTCAATTCAACGTCACTTGTATGCATCTTGCTTAGCTGCCGGCACTCGCTGTCACACTAGGAGTCTCGTTGCGGCGGTCGAGTGAATACCAGCATATTATAAGCCGCTTTTTGGCTTGTATTGCCACTGGTGCTCGATGCTTGATGCTGCCGGCAAGGGACCTCTTAAGGGATTAAAAGAGACTCGATCGGAAAAGGCTTTGGCGATCTCTTGTGCTTGCTTGCTTTGGCGTTGGTCAGGGTTTCCGTAACCGTACCTTGGCTACAACAAGGTAATAGTTCGAGTCGATGTCGTCTCCTCGGAACGTACGGACATCCATAATACTGGAGGAGTGTCTTGCGTCGATCGCAATGTGATCAATCTGGTTGACTGTTGATTGATCAGGAGTTCTCCAAGTCCCCTTGTGTATGTCGAGATGTGGGAACCGCGTGCTAGCTACGACAATGTTTCACCCCGCCGCAAAGTCGATTAGCCTGAGTCCGTTATCGGAGGTGGTGTCGTGCAGGCTATGTTTTCCGATTGTTCCACCAAAGATACCCTCTCTTCCTAGTTTCGCACTAAAATCGCCAAGGACAATTTGAACGTCATAGCTAGGGCATTGTCCGTAGGTCTTGTTCAAGAGCTCTCATAGAAGGCATCTTTGGTGTTGTCATTTGTGCGCGCATATCAGGCTTATGTTGGTAAATTTGACGCGTATTGCTACGAGGCAAGACTTCTGGTCTTTTTGTTTGTTCACATTTTGTATCTTCTTCTTCTTATCCTTTTTATTAACCCTTTCCTCGTTATACGAACTTATGCGTAAAGAGTTTCCCATTCTTACTGCATCGCTGCTGCTCCGCTTATGGGGTTGGCTAATGTCGCAGACCGCAGAACGCGTTTACATAATGCTCGGTCCTAGATCGCTTCAGTGGTAAGCCCCAGGCGTTGTTACGCATTTGCCATCAGAGAAATCCAGGAATTCTTTTTCCGACCTCGTTTTCTTACAGTTGGAGTGACCGTAGTTGATAGTGCCGTTTTAACCGGATTTTCCGCAGATCTTCTTTGAACGTGGCAATACCAACTTATTCTATTCGCCTCAAGCTGTTCGGTTACCGAATTCTTTATATGTAGACTTCCTCTTATACGCGTAGATCTAATGCAATCGCGTTTAGTGACTCCACTAGACATCCTTAACATTTTTATTTCGGCTGCCGTCATTTTGTTTTTAAACGCTTCGTACATTGTCCAGCACTGTGAACCGTATATAAGAGCTGGTCTAACAACCGTGGTGTAGAGTTTCCCCATTAATTTAAGTGGAAATTTTCGGTGGCAAAAGATTCCCGAATTTTCCCGCCATTTCATCCATCCCACACTCACTCTGTGGTTTACGTCGTCGTCACATTTCGCTTCCATATTAACGATTGATCCTTAGTACTTAAAGATAGTGCTTTTCGGAAGAACTATTCCGTCTAACATTATATCCAGAACAGGTCGCAACGGATGCGCAAATGGGCACGTCAAATACTCCGTCTTTGATCGACTTATTTTAAACCCGTTTCTCTCTAGCGTATTTCTCCATGAATCTAAGGCGTTCTGCAAATCTTCGACGTTATCGCTTAGTATAACTGCGTCGTTAGCGAAGAGAATTGGCGTTACATTTGCTTCGCGCATGCAGTCTTTTAAAAGATAGTCGAATACTACGTTAAAGAGAAAAGGGCTAAGAACGCTTCCTTGATGCACTCCGACATTAACTGCAAATTCTCTCGTTAGTCCAGCAGAGCTTTTAACCTCAGTTTTCACGTTTCCGTACATGTCTTGTATTATTCTAATATACGTTTCCGCCACCTTTTGAGACCTCAGCGCGGCTCATATGAGATCCCTCGAGGTCGATAAATACCATTTGTAAATCCTTAGACGAATCTCGGTGCTTTTCCATTATTATTCGTAGGCTTTGGATAGCGTCCACCGTCGATCTTCCTTCAACAAATCCACACTGGCTATTATCGAGCTTTATTATTTGCCGAAGACATTCGTTTAAGACTCTTTCGACGATTTTCATTGTGTGTGACATAAGCTTGATTGAACGGTAGTTGTTGCATTCTCGAGTGTCGCCTATTCCTTTGTATAATGGAACCAAGAAGCTACTTCTCCATTAATTCGGCATAGGTTGTCCACATTTTAATTTATTTAAAAGTTTCGATAGCCATTCGCTGCCGATTCCCTCCATATTCGACCAAAACTCTGATGGAATGCTGTCTGGTCCCATCGCTTTCCCCCGCTTCATTTTTCCGATTGCTATACTTATTTCTTCGATTGCAAAGTCCGAAACTTCCTCCTCGAATAGACCAGCTGTCGGCACGATATCACGTGGAAACTGTTTGTTAAGCAACTCCTTGCAGTATTCAAGCCACCGATCATAAATATTCTTTTCATTTGATAGTAAGCGACCATCTGCGTTTTTGATGTATTTCGGCGAGGTTATTTCCATTGAATTTTTTCGCCTCTGCGCAGCGAGCTTAAAAATATTTGGCATTTTAGTATTGTAAGACGTTTGAACTTCTTGGATAGCTTGTCTTCTATCCGCCGATCGTGAGGATATTTGTTCCAACTCCTGGTACAGGTTTTCTGCTGCTGCCGCTCGAGTTCGAGCCAGGACTTTCTTTGCGATTTTTTTAAGTCGCTCGTATTCAAGAGCCCGTCGAGCTTTTTCGATATCGTCGCTCCGATCGCATTTTGTCCAGGCTTGGAATGCACTCTTCTTGTCGGCCACAGCTCATTTGGTTTCGTCATTCCACCACCATGTTTCTCTGCCGACGTGATGGTATTTCGATATAGTCCCCAGATGGGATTTTGCGAGTGTTATGCATTCCTCGTGCATGCTGTTCCACATTTCTTGCGGGCTAAGTGAGTCTGCTATACCATTTATATTGTGAAGTACTTCTTTAGCCAGTGCGATAAATCTTGCGCTTCGTTTCTACGATAGATTATACCACCGGATTTTTGGCTTTCCAAACGATGCCCGTGTTTTCGGTGGTTCCGCTGTGAAAAATTCTGTAATGAGCAGACGGTGTTGGCTTACCAGCGATTCTCCAAGTATTACTTAACAGTCCTTAACACGGTTTCTCATCGACATTTTGCAGAGGTGATAATCTATTTGCGTTTCGTGGCCTCCGCTGCTATAGGTGATGAGATGTCGTTGATGTTTAATAAACATTGTATTTAAGACGGTTAAGCCGTAAGCCCTATACGCTACAAGGATGTCTTCGCCAGCTAAATTTCTGGTTCCAAAGCCTTTACCGCCGTGGCAGTCCTCATAATCAACATTTGTTTCTCCGACGTGGCCATTTTAATCTCCGCCTACGAAGAGCATCTCATCGATAGGTATATTTCTAAGCAAATAACCGAACTCTGACCAAAATGTATCTTTTTCCGATTGGTCGCATCCATTTTGTGGAGCGTACGCGCTAACAATGTTCCACGTTTCATTGTGTATGACGAGTTTAATACTCATCAAGCGGTCGCTTATTTTCCAGATACCAACGATGTTGTTTAGAAGATCCGCTGAAACAACGATTCCAACACCGTTTCGTCCATTGACCGTTCCATGGTAGAACATCTTAAATGCCTTAGTCTTTAAATCTAGAAAACGCGCTTTATTTCCTGTATTACACCACTTCGTTTCCTGAACGCACAGGATTTGTAGAGTTCTGCGACGCATAATCGCTTCCAGTTCTAAACTTTTTGAGGTCATCGATCCGACGTTCCAACTTGCAAACCGAAGTTTAGGAAAAAAATTTGGAAACTTCATTTTGCCCGCCCCTGGAATCCGTCGGGCTCTGACACAAGCACTTCTGCTTGCTCTGGGATCACCCGAGTGCGTTGCAAGCGTGGTGCCCAGCGGGGTAGTGCTATTAATTGCGATCATTTCCATGAAGTGTATCTTGAATTTGAGTGGTTTGACACTTGAATGCTCATTTAAAATTGATTGACTGTTCTTTTACCCTACCGGTAGTCTCCAGACGTGGGAACCCACTGATTGCATACAAACTTGTGGGAAATTTTTAAGGTGTAAAAGTGTCACAGGCTCATTTTTGGTGTCATAGTTGCCTGTATATGATTGGTGTCCCATTTACTGCGCACTGCGGCAGTATTCTTTATCCGATGCCGCACGGAAGTTCACATTTTGTATATAAAAGATTAAAAAAAAAAGAAAAAAAAAATGAATTTGTTGACACATGGTATGTCGATATGTCATTCTAAGTTCACAAAGTACTCGCTTTTTTAATAAAAGAGGTTTTGAAAGATTTCTGAAATCGCTTGGAAGTTCATTTCATATTTTCGGCACCACTAGTGCATATCGTCTTCGTCCGTATTCGTTCCAGTGTGGCGGAATGTTATATAGTCCTTGTTGTCTTCTTCGTGTGTTGTAGTTATGTTAAGCTGGTATCATGTAAGTATTATTATTCCAAAATCTCGAAATAATTTTCATCTTATACAGCTGTTCGATGTTAAGCACTTTCGTCTTATTGCTGATTTGTTGTCGGTCGTGAGGTGCCCTGTAGTTGAACGGATTATTAATTTGTGGATTCGTGTTTGTATTTGCTGCAGTGATTTAATCTGAGGCGCATTTCCCCTCGGTACTATATTACGTCGTAGATGAGATTCTACTAGTCCAAAATAGCTCTGCCGTAGAACCTCCACCGTGCAAAAGTTCTTGAGATGGAACAGTGCTTGAGTTGACTGCCGAAGTTTTGTTTTAAACGTTCTTATATGGTAGCTCCATTTAAAATTGAAGTCCACGGTAACCCCTAAATATTTATAGGTTGACACATTTTGAAGAAAAGCTTCGCATCCGTCATCTCTTTGTAGTTGAATATGGTTCACTGCAATATGAAGGCACTTGGTATCATCCATTTATATTATTATTGTTGCTTTTTGGATATGTGGTGGGCGTATGTGCATCATTTTTGTTTTCTTTGCGTTGATGACGAGACCATTATCATGACCCCAAGCTGTAACTGCATTGAATTCCTCTTGCATTATTTTTACTGCGGCTTCCGCACATTTATGATTGACAACTATCGCCGTATCGTCTCCATACGCATATCCCTTACTCTGCCGAAGAGCAGAAAGTAGATCATTCATATATACTATGAAAAGCAATGGCCCGAGTTTTGATCCTTGCGGCACTCCTTACAGTGAATTCTCCGGATTGCTATAGTGTTCTTTAATTTTGACTTTAAAGTTACGATTTTTTGGTTAACTTTGAAACTATCTCAGGATGATTCCTCTGACGCCGATTTTGTCTAGCTGCCGTAATATATTCCTGTGACTTAGGGTATCGAATGCCTTTTGAACAGAATAGAAATGGGCCTATAGTTCAACATGTAATTTTTTTTACCACTTTTGTATATTGGCCGGGGTGGTGGCGTGGTTGGATTCCCGGCATCTCCAACACTTTTTCGAATCGCCATCACCCTTTCGGCGGACAATGCAAACTCACGACTGTAAAATTGCCTATGAAAAAGCTTCTAAGGTGTGCCGTTCGGAATCGGCGATAAACCGTAGGACCCGCTGAGATGTGACAAAAATGACAACATGGGCAACACAAATGAGTGTCAAGAAGCTGGGCCATGGCCCATACCGGGCTGCCAGCGCCGCAGTGTTTTTGTTTTTTTTTTGTATATTGGTCGCACTATGGAGACATTGAGCAGTTCAGGGATTTGGGATTGTTTTATGCTTTTATTAACCAATTTACAGATTGTTGGTAATAGAAATTAAGCGTATTATTGGAGGTCTTTTGGACGTATATCATCTACTCCTGGTGATTTTTTGTCACTTAGTGTACAGAGAATATTTTGCACTTTTCTCATAGTCACTTCCATCGAACGCGTTGTGCTAGACGTTGAGTCTATGAAAGTTTGCTGACTACACTGGTGCACTATATTGCTAACCTCCAGTGATAGCTGATTTGCAAATCGGTTCGCAAGATCTTGTTTATAAAATTCGCTTGCAAAGCTTTTGGATAAGTCGTCATCAATGTTGCGGGGTATTCTCCCCAATATCTGATTAACAAGCTTCCATGTTTCTTTTGGATTTGCTTTTGCAATTCGAAATTTCTCTTTGTAATATCCAGATTTTGTCGCTTAGATCCTTTTGTTTAAGACATTTCGAATGGTTTTGTAATCCTTTTCATACGAGTATTCTTGGTTCCGTCTATTATTTTTGTATCTTCTATATAATCTGTCCCCTTCTTTGCAAGCCTGCTTTAATTCTCATGTCCTCCAATCACACCCGTGTTTTGTTTATTTTTCTTGCCTTGTTGTTTTTGGCGCTTCTGTTTTATCCGTGTACCTTTGTCTAAATTGCTCGTAGAATTCTTTTGCGCAGTCATATTGGTCTAATGCGTCTCAGTTCGTATTTGTCAATACTTGCGTCACTTTGCGACTGTTAATGTACATACATATTTGTGTCTCCTTTCTGTGATATTTTGTACGCCAAGCCTGCAATATATAGCATAATGATCGGATGTGTTGAGTTCTATAACGACTGATTCTATTTTTTTACCTTAGACACATACTAAGCTGTGATCTATCAACGTACTAGTCTTTCGCACTAGATCGGTCCGAGTGTCGGGGTGAATGACGTTGCAAAGCCTCTTCGTTGCAATCATTGACAAAAATTTGTTTGCATAAGACTCATTCTGATCCTTGACATTGAAGTTCATATCACCTAAGACGACGATCGTCTTTATGTCTGCTTTACAGCAGTCTGTTGAGGGACCTAACATTCCACGTGCATATCCGAAGTTCGTTGTCCTTAAATCGTTGGCATGGGTTGTCAACAGTAGATCCTTGTTGTTGCTTCATAACTTTTATATTTTTGCTATGGCCGTGCAGTTACTCCGGCAGCACAATCTCCAACCTGTAGGGCCAGTTCTATTTTCTTGATACCTCTGAGATGAGAAGTCGGTTGCATCGAAAGCCAGTAACCCGTTCTGGGATGTGAGTGCTGCCGTTAGTCCATTAAGGGCTCTTCCGCCACCATCTCTTTTCAAAGACCCTGACTTAGTCTCGGAAATCCTTGCCGGCCTGAGCTGTCGGAGTAGCCCGGATAAGGTTCTTGTCATCTAGCCAGTAGGTAATGAATTGAGGCACAACCATGATTCACCCAGAGTTGCTTCGTTGGCAAAATTCTTATGTTATCAAGGAACTTTTGAATTTTAACTGTTCTTCTGAAGATGTCATGATGACATAAAATGAGGTGCTTGTATTTGCTATACAATCGAATCCTCAGCAGTGAGCCCTAGGAAATTCTTGTGAGGCAATTTATGTAGGTATGTTACCTATAGCTACAAACTTAAGAAAATTGCATTTTCCTTTAACGGATAATGTACAGATATTTCGCATTAATAGACTTCATATTTGACCTATCAACTTCTTAAAAAAAAATCACATATCAACCGTTGTGCCATTACTTTACCATTTTCTTGGAAAAAAACCGTGAACACGTCCGCCCGTCCCTACTTATCGACAAGTGTTTTAGTAGCAAGTCTACTTTATGTACTGTCAATTTTTTGTTATGGAAATCATTAAAAAAAACTCAATTTTATAGGCAATGTTCAAGCATTTACCGTTAATCCATAACAAACAGCATCAGGAGTAGGAGCAGCAGCGGCAGCAGAAAGGAATCATTTTTTTTAAAGCTCATTACCCAGGCAAAGTATCAAATGTAACGAGCACCATAATGGAATTTGAAATGTCTTCTCGACATCGTAAGTTTTTGTTGCCATTTTTGTTTTCTCATTTCGAAAGACTTTGCCGATGGATGGAGGGCGGCTGAGGTTAAATCTTGCCTGCCTCATATTTCACACCCATTGAGCATAACCATCGATCGGAGGCAAAGACTATTCCTATTCGTATGTGGGACGATTTTTCTTTTTGTTTTGTCAGGATAACAAACGGAACAGCAGGAGTAGTAGTAAATTTCAATTTTGACATCAACGATTGGTGAAATGACATTGGGTACACCCTATTTATGCCACCCACCAAAATCACGTTCCATTAAAACCCAAACTCCTTGAGGGGGTTTAGAACTCCTAATCCATGCTTACAATGGAGATGCCAATGCCAGGAGCACCGTCAGAAATATTCGTACCATTAAGTCCTGGCGGTTTTAAAGAATCCATATACCCCAATTGAAGGGTATCCGTACGTAGGTCGCAAACAACTTTTACAGTCGTAGTGACACATGGTGACAGCGAAAGTTGTGACGCCAATGTTCATTGGTGTGAATTTACCATAAAATCACTGTCGTGATGGTGTTCGGGAACCGCCTTTGTTGGTGTTACGCTTGATCGGCATGTTTAAGGCCACATTACAAGTTTTGCGCTGACAAAAACGAAAATTTAATGCTGACGCAGAACTGTGTTCCAAGGACAGGGCTCTTACCTGTTGCAACTTTTGTCGCGCTCAAAGTTGCCTAAAGTTCGAATATAAATTTGGTAATGGAATTGAGGAATTGAGGTTAGGAGTGGGTTCTAAACTGAAAGACTTTTAGGTAAATAGTCCTTGGAATGGGGGCCAACTTTGAATTTATTTATGCCTCGTTTTGGACAGAAGTTTCGCTGAATGTAGTGTACCATGTTCTTGTATGTCTTATACCCCAAAGGGGCTTTGAGTGTGGAGTGGTGAAAACTTTCATTGCATTGTGGTCCCTGTGGTAATGTGTGCAAAGTATCCTCATTGGATCGGCCGTAATGTGGGGGGGGGGGGGTCCTATTTACCTAATGTTTGCCAGTGCTTCCTATCTACTTAGGCTGCCTTGTCGTTCGAATGGGAAGTTGTTTGTTGTAGGATGATGGAGGGTGGAATTACAAGTATGGTTTGTAGGAGGATGGTGCATCTACCCTTATATCTATGGCTCTTTGGGAATTGCTAGAAGTTTTTCTTTTTCTGCTGATACTGACAGTTTGATGGGAGAAATTATGTAGAGGCGCTACTGTTGGAAACATGTGAATGTATTTTATTTGGAAATAGTTTAAGAGACCCACGGCAATGGAGCAGAGGTACTTTAATGATACTTTTATGATTTTGTAGCTCTGGTTGGCTGTTGTAAGAAATATCTTGGGAATGTTATGCGATGTGAATTCTTGCAAAGTTTCCACATTTATTTTTTGCCGTACGAAGGAATGGGGTTAACATATTCTGAAAGAATCGTTACAACATTTTCTAGAAGAGTGAACCTTTGAACGTCATAGCTAGGTTGTGTTGATAATGGATTACAGGGAACATGATGTAGGAAGGCATGGCAGTATGAAATACTCATTTTTATGTTATGAATTTAGGTAGAGATTGGTTAAAACAAAAAAAACCCAATGAAGGTTGTCTTCTACAGCGTAGAGGAGAAGAGACGATAGCCATCTAATCCGCATAAATCCGAGTCATTCTGAAAGGTCGCTATCGCTCTACAGCCCGTACGGCTCCCTGTTGAAATGCCTTTTCCATTCCTTATGGGATCGAAAACTACCCGAAGAACTGCTTTCTAGAAGCGCCCAAGAGTACTGTGTTCAAGCTTCTGTGCAGTATTGAGGAACTGTGACGATCATTGTCTCATAGTTTTTCTTTTTGGTTGCTCAGGAATGTAACTTCTTATCCCAAAGTAACAGCGATTAGCCCAGCGGAGGCAAATAAAGTCCCTTACTACCTCAAAGCCTTTCGTATAGTTTTATCCTAGGCGTCGATGTTTCCCACTGCGACCAGAATGCTGAAGTTCCATTTGTTGGCCATAGTTTCGTCGCCCAAGATTTGGGAGATGAGTGTGTATACAACGTATGCGTTACTTACAATAGTTGAGCTAGTTAAGCGAACGGGTTCAGCAGCTGTGGTTGACCTAACTTCATCTACGTCGGTTAGATGGAAATATTGTCTGAGTTCATTCAAATTGCCTGAAGGTGGAATATTGTGTGTCCGTTTGTTTGCTCTGAATTTTAACTCTAGTTTTACTACGAGGTTCTCTTCTGCAGATTTCTGTTTGGACTTTACGGCTTTGGCGTTCGGTTTAGTAGTCTTTTCAAAGACCTCGATCGAGCTCTTCTCATACTGTTTCTGTTTTCTTTTCAGGAGTCTATACCGATTGTATTATTTTCTTCTGATCTTAGGACTTGCGAGACTTTCCTGTTCTATCTATCCGAGCTACGCACTACATCCGCTGCTTTCCTAGATTTAGCTCTCTGCATTGGACATCGAACAAAGTGCGGTTTTTCTGATTCCTTTTAGGTATTGATTGCTCGAGTCTTTTATGTTAATAGCTGACAACGTCCGGCTACTCTAGTAGTCACAAAATTTCCTGGCGACCGTCTACAACTGTAACCATTGACCGCCTTTAAATTGTAATGGATATCTGCATCCGTATTTTGGCTATAACAAGATAAGGCTTGCGTCGATCACTGTTTGTTGAGGAGTTGCAAGCCAGGTCCCTTTATGGATATCAAGGCCTGGATACTGTGAGCTATAGTTACACTTTTTGCCACCGGAAACCTAAAGGTTTTTGTCCATTTCCAGAGGTTATGGCGAGGAGATTGGACTTCCCTACTATGTCACCAGATCCCTCCTTGGACTTAAATCACCAATGATATTGTTCATGTTACTCAGGGCTTATGTAGAACATTACCTCTAAGTTTCGTCGAGGAGCTCGTCGAAGAAGCTGTCTTTAGTAAGGTCGTCCTTTTCCTCTTTCCGGGCATTGATGTTTGTAACACTTGTGTTTGCGAGGTAACCCTTTAGGAGAATACTCGTCAGGCATTCGTTAACTTACCTCAAGCGAATCCGCATCCGAATATATGCTGCGATTACTGAAACCTGGTTGCTCCGATTGTTTTTAATATTTTTCATACTCCTGGCCAGGCCTCCGGACTTCTTGGATGTCCCTTATATTTGTAGCAGATGTTTGGCTTCACTAAATGTTTGGCTGATCGAAGATTTTAAATACGGCTCCGAAGATTGTTGTCATTTAATTGTTTGCTGGTTCGTCACAGTTCTTTTAAATAAGGTCGTGAGCGCTGTGATAGCTCAGGCTTTGTATTTTTAGCCTGCCAGAAATAGCATAAAAACCAGTTTGTAATGCATCGCTGGTGTCTCATTTGAGTACGCCAAAAATCACTTCACGTTAGCAACATTTTCATCGCCCTTCCAAGTGGGATATACGCAATCCCGATTGCGCTGATCGACATTGTGAAGAGTTGATGGCCAAGCTGCGCTTAAAGTATTATTGAGCCCTCTCGCGCCTTCCAAGTTACTTCAAGTATACAAGACTTCAATGTCACAGTGCTGAATCTGATTTTTTTCAGATTGAGAATTTTTCTGCGTCGCAAGCCGCAAGATCCCCGATCAGCTTGTTACGCAGGCCTCAGGGCAGAGTTTTTAAGGATTCAAACCTACGTTAGGTAGGCATCCTTTGTTAGGGGTTTTATTGACAGTTGGGTTTCATATAAGTGCAAGTGTAGATGGGATGACTCTGTTACTGGCAGACCAAACAAATTCTTTCTGTCATTTTTAAGAGGTCAGCGGGCTTACTGCTGTCGCTTAGTGAAGGAAATTGTAGAGTGGTTACTGGCGTCGTGATGCGGCACTATGCTCTTGCTGGGCAACGATTGGTGCTAGGAATAAGTGACACAAGATCATGCGATGCTTGCTGTGAAAGTGATGGAAACATCCCGAATAGCTTTTCTGTGATTGATATGATCGGCAGAATCTTGCGAAGTTGCTGCAGTTGCAAGATGTCCGACTGCAATGTACTCGTCCCGAACAGTATATCTCGGTTTCATCTGGTTCTGATGGCGTTTCCAGCTACCGCGATTGGTACGAATTGGATACATTCTCCTTACCATATGAGATAACACTGTTCCATGTATCCAGCGATGGCCTCTGGAGTAATTACGGGCGTAAACTGCTTCATTTATTTGGAATTTTTCTGTGACACAGTCGGATAGTTTGTCAGGAATGTGCCTATCCGGAACGATTTGTGAAAGGATTTTGCTGTGCTGTCTACCGTGAAGGACTTCTGAAGGGGACTTCCCAGTTTGAGGATTTGACGTTGTGCAGTAGGCTTCCATGCTACTATATGTCGATGTGTTTTTCCTCCTCGATTGTTTTCTTTAGATTGACTTTGAACGTGCGAACAAAACGTTCTGCTTCTTCGATGAAAAGGGGCTGTTTCCAGTGATTGAATTCCATTTTGACAGCAATAGTTGACAAATTCGGTGCTGGTAAATTGCGGTCCATTGCCGCTCACAATGGCTTCTGGGATACATTTCAGCGTAAAACTGATTCGCAACGCTCGAACAGTAGCTGAGGTGGTTGTTTGCTGCATCTGCAAGACGAATGGAAATTTCGATAGAGCATCAATGCATACTAACCACATTTTGGGCCGGCAAAATCCAAGTGAACACGCTGCCAAAGCTAATCTGAATCGGACCGCGAACTAAATTCCTGCGGAGGTGCGGGGCTATAATGCTGGCAAATTTTATACGATTTTATATTTGTCTCAGTGTCGACGTCTATTTGCGGTTACCAACAACGTCTTCGGCAATTTACATCTTTGGCTTTAATTGAAAAGTCGTCGATTCGATTCGATTTTGATAACTCAATATTTCAAAGCAAGATACTTCGTGTTAATTTCAACTTATATCGGAGCCAATAGGTAGTGTGGATAGAGCGTCCACGGTGGTATGCTTTTTCGTAGGTCGATAACGAATTTGGCATGATAAGCTCATCAGTGTTATGGCCTAACGTTGGAAACGACTAAGGGTTGCTGTCGGAAGAGCTTTCTCGGGATTGAAAATGCTAAGAAGAGGCTTGTGGTCAGTTAATAATATGAATTTCCGACCAAAATTTGGTGGCCCCATATATTATTGCCATCGCCTCCTTCTCAATTTGAGAGTAGTTCAGTTGATGCTAGTTAAGCGTTTTCGAAGCGAATGCGATAGGCTGCTCGGACCCATCTGCCATGATGTGCGACGAAATAGCTCCAATTTCATGCGACGAAGCATCGGCTGCAGGGACAAGCGGTAGTTCCGGGCGACAATGAGCAAGGCGTGCTGCTTGGATAAGTTGCTGTTTATTGCATTAAATGCATGTTCTTGGTCTGCTTTCCAAGCAAATGGGACGCCTTTTCTGCTCAAGGCATTGAATGGAGCTGCAATTTGAGAGAAATTATTAACGTATTTATTATAATAGTTTACCTTTCCCACGAAGGTCTCCAGCTCCCTTAGATTACATGGTCTGGGCAACTTATCAATGGCGGCTAATCCCGATTCAGATGGTCGAACTATCTGGTGGTTGACCGCATGGCCCAGATATTCTGCTTTGTCCAGCAGCCGCTATAAAACTGCTTCCAAATGTTCTTGATGTGTATTTCCTGCAACAAGGATGTCGTCTAAATATATTGCGCAATCAATTCCATCCAAAATCATTTCTAGTGTTCGCTAATAAATTGCAGGAGCGCTTGCAATACCGATTGGGAGGCGTTGATATTGGAAAAGTCCTATTGGTGTGTTGACGACAGCAAGAGGTTTCGATCTAAAATCTCCACATATTCTTAGCTTGTTGTTACGCTTTGTAGCTACTACAATGGGGCTGCCCACTGGCTTCCAAATTCCTGGTTCTTCGAGACACTTTGCTTCTGCCTCGAATGCTTCCGGCATTGGTCTGGCTTTAAAAAAACATAGGTCTGGCGTTTGGTTTTAAGTAGATAGATAGATAGATAGACAGATTTTTATTTACTTACTTACTTTAGGTGGCGCTACAGTCCGGGGTGGACCTGAGCCTCAGTCAACAAGCTTCTCCAGCCAGCTCGATCCCTGGCTAGCTGCCTCCAGTTTCGCACGCTAAGTTGGCTGAGGTCCTCTTCCACTTGCGTGCGCCACCTGAGTCTTGGCCTTCCTCTACTGCGCTGTCCCTCGGGAACGGATTCGAAAAGTCCTATTGATGTATGCTCCTTACCAAATCATCGCCTGCCGCTTTGAAGAGTTCGGCAGTCAGGCCATCCGCTCCAGCAGCTTTGTTGGACTTAAGCTTCGATATGGCTATCTTCACTTCATCCAGGTCGGGTGGACGGAATTGTTGGTCATCATCGTCCAGGTTGAAAGGTTGATTTTGCCTGACAGCGGTATTTGGTCCGTCATCGCCGTTATACAGTCTGCATCGACTGTGATTCTACTACGATGTTCCTTGTTTATCTCTACAGGCTTCGGTTCGGGGGTTTGTTTTCGTGGCATGTTATTTTTACCTTTCGGTAAAACTTCCGAACCTCATTCCTGGAGTAGCATCTCTTAATTTCCTCGATCGCGCGCTTCTCATGCTCTTTCTTCTTCCTCCTGAGAAGCCGGTGCTCGTCTCTCCTCATCCGCTCATAGAGCTCATGAGCAATTCTTGTCCTTCTTAGCAGCGCCGCTTTATATGCGTTTTGCTAAGCTGCATGTGCCTATTGGCATTCATCATCGAACCAGGGGTTTCGTTGTGGTGGACGAGTGAAACCCAGCACATCAGAAGCGGCATCTCTTATGGCGTTTTGGCAGTGTTTCCAATGGTCTCCGATGCTTGATGCTGGCGGCATTGGACGTCTTAAGAGATTAAGAGACACTCGATCGGAAAAGGATTGGCGATCTCTTGCGATTGTAGCCGTCTGACGTCGAATTTTCTCACAGCATTAGTTTGTCTTGGCGTAGTTTGGGATATCCGGAACCGTACCTTGGCTACAACAGGGTAATGGTCCGAGTCGATGTTGGCCCCTCGGAACGTACGGACATCCATAATGCTGGAGGAGTGTCTTGCGTCGATCACAATATGATCAATCTGGTTGACTGTTAATTGATCAGGAGTTCTCCAAGTCCCCTTGTGTATGTCGAGATGTGGGAACCGCGTGCTAGCCACGACAATGTTTCGCCCCGCCGCAAAGTCGATTAGCCTGAATCCGTTATCGGAGGTGGTGTTGTGCAGGCTATATTTTCCGATTGTTCCACCAAAGATACCCTCTCTTCCTAGCTTTGCATTCAAATCACCGAGGACAATTTAAATGTCATAGCTAGGGCATTGCTCGTAGGTCTTGTTACGGAGCTCGTAGAAGGCATCCTTGGTGTCGCCATCTTTCTCCTCTGTGGGGGCATGCGCGCATATGAGGCTTATGTTGGCGAATTTAGCCTTGATGCGGATTGCTACGAGGCGCTGGCTCACATGCCGGAAGCTGAGGACTTCTTGTCTTAGTCTGCCTCCGACAACAAATCCGCATCCAAATAAGCGCTGCTTTTGTCGTCGGATGCAATTGCCGTAGTAGATGTCGCAGTTTTCCATCTTCTTTTTGTCCGGCCCATCCTATCGCATTTCTTGGATGGCGGTTATGTCTGCTTTGCAGCAGTCTAGGGCCTCTGCTAGTTGCTCGGCTGCACGTGGTCTATTAAGGGATTGTTTGCGTGGGTTGTCAACAGTAGATCCGTCCATGTCCAAGGCTTGTTGATGCTTCGTAACTTCTTGTTTTTTTAAATGGCCGGGCAGTTACCCGGCGGCACAACCCCCAACCTGGACGACCAGTTCCATTTTGAGTGCCCCTAGGACGAGGGGTCGGTTATACCGAAGCCAGTAACCCGTTCCGGGATGTGAGCGCTGCCGTTGGTCCTTATAGGGCTCGTCTGCCACCATCTCCTTTCCAAGACCCTGACTAAGTCCTGGAAATCCTTTCCGGCCTGAGCTCCAAATATGTCTAAGTAGCCCGGAGAAGGTCTTGTTTTGTTTTTCCGACACTAATCCTGGTTTATAGCGCAGGAAACTCGCCATTTGCCCCCTTCACTTCGCAACCTCTAGTGAGATTCCCAGATGGCGCCACGGGGAGGCGTGAAGTAGGACTTATTAGCAGAGCTGCAAGATGTTCGGCTGCAGAGGCTCATTCTCGTCATTTAAGGAACCAGCACCTGTCGGAAGATGCTACTTCTACGAGGCCTTATACTAATCGTTGCCACCCAGATTTTTATTTACGTAATAATATTAATAAAATAGTAATACTACAATATAAAATCAGTTAGCATGGTACTGCTGCCTGCCAGACTGACAATAGAGCTAATAATAAGTATTGCATTTATTTATATTTATTTAGACACATTTACCAATATTTTTAGAAGTTCCCTGCTGATCTACTCTCTCTATATTTTAATGCAATTTTGCAGTATCTATATAGTTTTGTAATGCTTACTTCGTTGAGAAGGGATATCATTTTTTGTTCCGATAAGAAGTCTTTTCCAAAGAAACTTCTCCTCGTTTCCCTTAGGATTGGGCACTTTTCTCTATGGGGGATATCATTGAGTTTTGGGAGTTCTCCACGGAGTTTAAACATTGTTAATATTTCGAGAATGCTATGGCTGTCTTTGAAGTTGTTTTTATCCTCAAGATTGTGATTTAACCGGCTATACGTACTACGATGTAGTGATCCCGTCGCTTCTTCTACAAACTTCATTCTGGTCTGTTCATCAACTCTCGTTATGAGCTGGTGTAGTGATTTCTCCCAGATCATAGCTTCCGCATTCAGCTCTACACCACACACACGAGTTAATTCCAGCTATTCTTCGAACCATGCTATTTTGTTCCGAATCACGTGTAAGGCCACTATCTTTGGAAGTCGGTTGTCTGACATGTTTATAACCCTTAATATGTAGTTTACCTGCAACATAGGTGTTTTAAAGAATCGCGGAGATAGTCCTGTTTCTAGCATGAGCATATATAGTATGTAGTTAGGAGCCTTTGGAAGGAGGTGGAAGGTTTTTATAATGAAAAAAACGTTGTAGTTTTTCAACTTCCACATATGGCTTATAATCCCATACTCGTACTTGCGCCGCGTAGAGCATTACTGCCTCCGATGCAGCTTCAAACACTTTGATTTTATTGCTGTGCGTAATCTATCCTTTAGATGTCTTGTCATACTAAGGCTACTTGTTAAAAGGATTCCAAGATACCTGTATTCATTTACATCTTCTATACTTTCTCCGTTAAAGTGCCATTTTCCGTTGTAAGCAAGTCTACCACCTGTCTTTTTAAATGGATGTATCCAAATTCACGACCAGGCTCTATAGGTTACAGTACTCATACAAGTTGTTAGTCATCAATTGCAAGGATTTCGGTGAGCTTGACAACAGTACAATGTCGTCTGCAAACAGAAGGGCCTTAATGAGATTCCCTGCAATTTCTATTCCCACCGGGAGAAACTCCACTTTATCGTCTATAAAGAGGGCAAAAAGATTTGGGCTCAGCGAACATCCCTGCTTTACTCCTGACTCCGTCTGAAACCATTCTGTAGTGTTTCACCATTCCAAACAGCTGCCTTGGTTATTTCATAAAGGTGTTGTAAAATCTTCCCGGGTTTTGATTACATTCCCATATTTTACAACTTATAAAATAAGGCGTTTCGGTTCACAGAATCGAAGGCCGCTTTAAAGTCCACAAAGAAGACGTAGAGTTTTTTTTATTTCGGCTTATGAATGTATCTGCTACGCTTTTCAATACGAAAATGTGGTCGTTAGTTCAGTAGTGTGACCTAAAACCGGATTATTGGCCTCTATCCATGTGCACAGCCGCCTCTGCAATATTGCTGCAAGCATTTTTTACGGTGCATTTAAGAACGATATTCCCAGATAGTTAGCAGGATCTGATGTATAGCATTTTTTGTGGACTGGAAAAATCAGAGCTTCTTTACACCGTTGGGGCACTGTCCCATGATATAATATGCTGTTGTATAACCCAACGTGGCCGTCTTTCAGCCCATTTGTACTATATTTAAGATATTCGGTTGGTATACCGTCCGATCCTGCAGGCTTTCTATCCTTCAGACCAAGCAGCGCACCCGTGAGCTCCTGATGAGATATAGGGTCATCTAAAATGTTGTTTCGTATATCTGGCACAGCATATTGAAAGCTAGGACTGCTCATTGATGGGTTCAGTAGCCTCTTGAAATGATCTAGCAGGATATTAGGGCTAAGACCTCTGTTGATCACATATCTTCCTCTATTAAGTGTATTCGCGAGTTTCCAAAATTCGGATGCGTTGTTACAACACTCCAGTCTGCGTGCCTCTCTTTCAGAGTAATTTCGCCTACTTTGTCTACAAACACCTTTATACTCCTGTTTCGCTCTTAGATAAGACTTTTTGAGAGTATCTGTGTGGGAAACACGAAATAATTTAAGCCACGCAAAAGCACACTCTTTTATTTTGATTGCGGGTGTTTGGATTTACGGTAGGATAGGACTCTTTTATAATTTGTAATATTTTTTCCTTGCAATTTCTCATCAATTTTCGTTCTATATTGAGCGGCTTTGTTCTCGTTCCATACCATTTTTGGGAGCACCATCATATCCCTCATTTGCTCGTTTGTCGGCGCGTAGTGAACAACTGTAACAACAACGATAGGTAAACGATCAGAGAATACCTATATGACTTGCTTCACTTCCAGTGGCATGGTAGTTCCAGTCTCTTCTTGCCAAACAATAGTCAATAACTGATGTCCCAGTACTTTTAATGAACGTCAACTCACTCCATTTATCACTAGCACTGGTATCACTCAGGATCCGAAAATCAAAAGAATTGCTGGACTCAGTAAGCCTCCTTCCTCTTTCGTTACACAATGAATCCTTGGACTGTCGTTCTACGCCGTCTTCATAATTTTCCACTCCACAGGTCTCTTCTACTCGCGCATTCAAATCTCCAGTTATAAGCCAATTTCTGTTCATCACAGCATATCATTGCTTCTTGAAGATTCTCGAAGTCTCGTTCCCAATTAATTAGAGGTGTACTTTATAGGAAACACAATAGCCTAAGTTGTCCGCAAATAGATCGGGATAAGTCGAGAGTAGTTTGTCTGTTTCCGATGCTGGTGGTGTCGCGTGCTGTATCTCTTTTCAGGCCGGTGTCAGCATACGAGTTTTGTGGTAGAGAAGGATACCTCGAGACCAAATGTTGTCGGCGTCGGGTGTATTAGCTATCTGTATGGGGAGCATATGAGATCCACCATCAAATTTGACAGTCACCGTGGTTTCACCGAGAATTGGTATTGCGTTGGCACCAAACGCTTTCAAACTACACGACGATGTTGTTGTTGAAAACCAGGCAACCCTATATGCTCACTTTTATTGTTGAAATGATGACGATACGGCTTTTCGTTCTGATGCCCGAAATCATAGACTTGTCATCTTAGTCTGCTTTGAATAACGAATTCACATGCAAATAGACGCTGCTTGTCTTCTAAGTAATAGCAAAGACTGTACAATACTCGTATGCCGGTTTGGAGAAGTTCAATGTTTGGTGGGCTGTACGTGGTCTGTAAATGGACATGCTCCAGATGGAATTTTAAATTTTCTAGTAAATAGAGTCAACTACCACATCATCTTATCTTAGAAGTTTTTGAACTACCACCTACCAAGGACCCTTCTCCTTTTGTGCAGATAATTTTGTCTACACCCAGTGCTGCTGTTGAGAAAGGCCAACGTTGATGTGTGATGATAAATGAAATGATTAGTACCTCTAAGGAACTGCGATGGATTTTCTTTAGCTTCTTTTCTATATTCAGAGTGTTCATTAAATTAAATAAAATAAAAGGAAGTCCTAATTATCAAATATGTATCGTTTGTCATACAGTGACTCTACAAAAAGACCTTCTTCAACCATCTCAACGTCGCTTTTCCCAGAACAGTGTTGTTACCTCTGACTCACTCATTCTTCCAGAGCTAGTTGAGTGTCATTTTAGACCGTTACCAAACTCTACACCATTCCAAATCATTCCCTTTAAACCCTCCTTAAATTATTTTTACCCAAGGCAAACAAGTGTAACAGCTCGACCCCTATCTATTGTCTCATCCACTTGAAGGCCCTTCAAAACTGATAACACTTTCATGTCAGAAAATATTATTTCCACTTGAAATGGCACTTCAACTATGGGCTCGTAGTTCTTCAAATGACTTCCATTCAACAATCATCACCCTCCTCATTGTCAGGTTCGTCCTTGTCTGTAATCCACTACCCTTCACTCTAACAGCAATGTATCACTCGACCTCCAAAAGACCAAGAAATATTCGTATCTTCCGTTCTGTGAGCGACAGGACAAAAATGAAATTATCACATCCACCCCTTTGGCCATGTACGAGTAATTTCTCCAAACATCATTACGCCAGTTTTACAAATAACCAGTTGCCATCCCCAGAGAGTTCGGATGGATAACCAAAGTGAGAAATCCGACTCTAGGAAGGCGTATTTAAGTTACCAGTTCGCCGCCTAAGTACCTAAACACTAAACCATAAGTGTGTCCTATACGTTCCCTTTCCTGGTCTGGCTGCGATTCCAATTCCGACCGCTCGGCAGTCAACGATAAAAGGCCCAGGGAATTTGCTTAATTAATACGAGGGTGGAGCCCTTCTCCACATCCGTTGCCAGAGCGTCAGTGAATAATGATGGTATCTAAAACTTTTGACGGCAGGCTCCGGCTGTATTTGACCTCTGAACATGACCCAAAAAGTGGTCGCCATTCCAGAGAGTCGCCAAGTCTCTACTCCCCCTGGCCATTGCAACGTGAGACGATTCATAATCATATTCAGCCTAATCATGTGGTGTAATTAGCATGACGGAGTATTGTTTCTGGGACAACCACCGGGTCAACTCTGGAGGCAATTTAATTTGGCCGACCACAAATGTACACATGCAAGCTGTGGTCGTGGTCAAAGGCAAGGACGTTTCGCCAGACCAAATACACCCACCAGATACACCCAACCCACCCACAATCTCATAACAGTTGCATTAATGAGCCTCGGAATTAATGTTGCGGGAGTAGGGTAGGATGTCTTTTGACCAAATAACGATGAGTGTCACACAGAATTAATCATCTTTATTTGACATTTTGTGGTAACCATGTCTTGGATAGAGCTTCCGGAGGAGCCTTGGAGTTGTACCTTGGTTAACGCGGTATGTTTGGATTTATCTGTTGCTGTTTTGTGGATTTTTATCTCATGTGTCCTTTTCTTTTTACAGATAGGGGAGATTTTTGTTCACTAATGAACCCATTTTGATCCTTAAAATTGGACGGATTTTCTTTAGGCATAACCCAGGTTGACCTATTCCATCGACCACATCGGAGGTTCCTTTGATTTCTTCATTGTTCAGCGTCAATCGGGGTATTTAATCCTCTTTGATATTTGATTGGGAAATTTTTGACATCCTTTCAAGTGGTAGCAGGTTAAGGTGAACCTGCAGCGATGATGTTTAGGTCTTGATATTAATTTGGGATAATTTCTGATGGTGGGCTGTGCCTGTCGTTGACAAAGCACTGTAGGCACGTGACCTTTTGGAAATTGATTTGTAGATTTTTGATTTCGCGTTAAGAATGGTTACTTTCTTTTTGATATAGATTTTTGGCTGTTACGACGTAGAAGCTATTTTTGGAAAGGTTTTCTTGGAAATTTCAGGTCTGCTAAGAAATTAACGGGTTTGACACGTGGGGTTAGTTATTTGAAACGAAATGGTTGTGTAATGGTTTCTAAATTGAGCACAAAAATCGATAAGCTCCCAGATAATTTCAACAGAAAGTATTTTGAATGTTTCAAAGGTGTTTTCTCTATTGAACTGCGCAGCTTCGGTTCTCTACTTCTTGCTTTGTTTATTTGGTTGGCTCCCAAGATTTTGGTAAAAAATAAAAGAAAAGACAAAACCAGCTGATTTTGGGAACCAATTAGATTTTGATTACCTTTGGTGACACCATTCAGACCAAAGAAGTGCTGGGCGTCAATCCCCATGCCTCTATAGACAACTTGATCCCATTCATATCCTATGCATCAATGGTCTGGTGGACGAGTTTTTACACGAAAATATTGAGTATATAACTTAATTCGTTCGGTTTTTTTTATTCAAAATTTGAACGTTTATTTAAGAAAAACATGTACAATAGTATTATTCAAAGTATTGCCCATCTGAATCTATGATTTTTTCCCATCTTTCTGGCAACTTGTGGATCCCATTCCAAAAGAACTGCGCCGATGGATGGCGATGGGGTAAGACTTCCCATCCACTGTTTTCCAAATAGTTTTTAACCGGAATAGCAACGTGGGGCCGAGCGTTGGCAAGATGCAAAATTATTGCCTCGTGTCTGGTCGCATTTCGGCTACTGCTCTCTTCAAACGGATTAATAGTGTTCGGTAGCGTTGTCCATTGATGGTTTCACCCGGTTTTAGTAGCTCATAATACAGCACATCCATCTGATCCCACCACATACAGAGCATTAACTTCGCGCCATGGATATTCGGCTTTGTCGTTGATTTGGCTGGTTGACCGGCTTTCACATATGATTTTTTTGCGCTTGGCGTTGTCGTAATGGATCCATTTTTCATCACCAGTAACAATCCGATGCAAAATGACTTCTATTTGTGGCGTTCCAGCAGCATTTCGGACATGCAAAACCGCCTTTCGACGTCTCTCGGATTGAGTTCATGTGGAACCCAATTTCCTTGCTTTTGAATATATCCAGCTGCTTTTGAACGTTTTGAAATGGCTGTTTGAGTGACAACCAAAGATTCAGCGAGCTCTTCTTGTGTTTGGCAACAATCTTCGTAGAGCATTGCTTCCAGTTCTTCATCTTCTAACTTTTTTGGCTGCCCAGGACGTTCATCGTCATCCAAGCCAAAATCACCACTTTTAAATTGTGCAAACCACTTTTGGCACGTTCACTCAACTTCCACCAAAATACGATGACTTTCGGCAGCAGTTTTCTTCATATTGAAGTAATGAAGAAGAATTCTCCGCAGAAACACTTTTTCAGGCACAAAAAAAGTTATTGTTGTTTACGCTTCAAATGAATGACATATACTGAAATGAAGTACAATGACAGTAGCTTTCCAACGCATGTTCCAATCGAATAATACAAGTTACGCCATCTCTTAGCAAACCGCACGAATTAAGTTATAGACCCAATATGTCACTGCTCCTGATTTCAAACAATGATTTGTCAGTCGTGTCTTCACGGTATGCTGCAAAATCATTAGAAATGAATGTGATGCTGGTGTTTTTCTAAACGATGACAATTTGGATATCACTCCCTGCAAACGTGAGTACGAAATACTAATGGCTTTCAGCTATACGAGTATTATGGAAGGGGAGAGAGGGTTTCACATCCGTAGAGGGATCAAAGATAAGCTTTAAGCCTTGCTGAACTTTTTTTTATGATTTTAGGCCAGTTTGAGATAGAATGCAACGCTTCTTTAGACGCAGTCTTAATCCTTGTTTGAGTCCCCGATCACAATGGGGTATAAATAAAAAATTGGCAACGAACTGCCAGCATAGCAAACGAGAGCTCTCCGACGTCTCAAAGATGGTAGCGACTTCCGCCTCAGACTACAGCCTGTAAGAGATGCGAATAATTATTGATAGAGCAGCGTGAGTTTCTACATCTACATTCTACACGAATGAGCGATTTTCAGACCAGTTATGACAGTAACTGTTACTGTTACTGGCGATTAATCAACAAGATGCCACAGTCACATGTCGTACGGCCAAAGAAACATTGAAAACTGGCTGCTGCTCTGATTAGAGTTCTCCGAAAATCTTTCTCTAAAAGTACTGCAGAAATTTTGAAAATTCAATCAATTGATAGTGAAAATACACTCTATTTTAGATATTCACATGCAGCAGAATGTGATGAAACAATGGGCATGCGTTTGTGACCATAAAGTTGGCTTAATTTTGTTTTGGGATCGAATGCCATTTAATGTCGAAGCTGGTTATCTTTGCAGTTTTTTTTGTGCAGTGTTTCGGAGTTTTGTAATAAAGCCACTTCGTAATTTAAAAGTAGTGAAAGTGAAGTCTACAGCAAGGTTGGGTGTTGTGGAAATAGGGAAGGCACTGAGAGACGTCAACCGGACGATATCTGGTGTGGCAACTATCTTCTACACATCAATTGTGCTTATAATATCTCCATGTGGTAACCGTCGGCTACTACTTTGTCCATGCAGACTACTTATAAGAACGAGCGCTGACCAGCAGACAAAAATAGTAGCACTAAAAACGGAACAGCGGATGAATTCCCCAGATGGAATCAACGGTGGAAAAAAATCCCGAAACAAATCAGACCTTATCCGGGCTACTGCGACATACTCGTATTTGGAGCTCAGTCCTGTAAGCACTTCCAAGACTAAGTCAACGGAAGCACGCATATCCTAAAACGGTTTACTGGCTTTGATCTAACCGACTCATCGTCCTAGGGGTATCGAAAATGGAATTGGCACTCTATGTTGGGGGTTATACCGCTGAGGTAACTGATCGGCTATCGAGAAAGATGAAGGTTACGACGCAGCAACAAGCCTCGGATACGGGCGGACCTGTTCAATCAACTGCCAACCAGAATAACCATATTGTGATCGACGCCAGACATTCCTCCAATATTACGAATGTCCGAACGATCCGGGGAGTCAACACCTTGTTTTAGCCAAGGTACGGTTGCGGATATCCCGAACAACGCCAAGACAAGTCAATACTGTGAGGAATTTCGACGTCATATAGCTACGATCGCAAGAGATCGCCAAATCCTTTTCCGATCGAGTCTCTCTTAATCTCTTAAGTGGTCCCTTGGCGCCAGTATCAAGCTTCGAAGACCAGTGGCACCACTGCCAAAAAGCCATCAGAGACGCCGCTACTGATGTACTAGGTTTCATTCGACCACCAAAACGGAACCTCTGGTTTGATGACGAACGCCGCCCTAGTGAGCACATGCAGCTAAGCATATATATGCGGTCAAGCAAAGAGGGCACGCAACACTGAATTGTCGGACGAAACGTCACCTTCGACTGGTATAATTTTGAGGTAGTTTAGGACTTTGTCTACCTATGTTCAGATAGCGACACCAGTGCTGGAATCAATTGGAGGATAACTCTTGCCAATCGCTGCTTCTTTGAACTAACAAGGCAATTGACTAGTAAAGCCCTCTCTCGAACAACAAAATTTACTCCCTTGAGACCTTTATAATCCCAGTCCTGCTCTATGGCGCAGAGACCTGGACATTATCAAAAATGGATGAGGGTGCTCTTGGTTGCGTTGAAGGGAAAATTCTTCGGGTATTCTTCGGTCCGGTGTGCATAGAAGGTGAGTGAAGGAGAAAATACCTATACAACGACAAACTGTATGGACTGTACAGCGACATCGACATGGCCAGAAAAGTGTGAAGTTCCAACGACTGGGATGGGTGGTTAATGAAGAGCGCATAGTCACCAATGCTCCGTTCCGAGCGCCGTACAGCAAACTTTCTGGTGCATACGTGCCAATCGGGCGCGAACTTTTGCAATGTCTACGTGTCTAAGTTTCCATAACATATTGTTTATTTTCTGTTAAAAATGAGATCTTCTGACAACAGTCTGTCTAATGTGTTATTCATGTATTTCTTGGCTTGACTGCCAATGAGACGTTACTTCGTTGTCATTTAACAGAATAATTTAGCCTTCAGTCGCACTAACCGTATACCAAATAGAAACTCTGATGAAGGCAAATTAAACGATAGTAAAGGCCGTAAGAAGTCCTTCTCTGAATAATGGAAAGCCATCTAAAATTGCCCCAAGGCGACGTGCTATCTCCTATGGTACATGTGGGTCGACTTTTGACGTCTACGTTCAAGTACATGCCAATCATGTAGCTAAATTGTCTGGGAAATCATATTCAGCGACTGTCTGCAGCCCTTAGCGTTAGATGTGATAGACGAATTACGCACTCGATATGACGATATGATGACGAAATTTTTGTCTTCATTAGAAGGAGAACACTGACCGGACTGATTCATCTTGTCCGAATGCCATCAATATGGATAACCAACTTCTCTGGACGGCTGCATTCAGAAAGCCATTTTCCATTTAGGGAGAAGTGTCCTTTGGAACAACACGCACTGGGCTTTCGATGCCTTTGTCTCTGAATTCATCGATTTCTTTGAAGCCGTGATAAACGCAATTTTTATGCAATAAACTTTGTTACGAGGAAACGATGAAAGGGGCGAATTATTTGGATCTTCTACGACAGTCTATTTACTGCGTCTAACAGATGCATGCAGGTGAGATGACTCTACAGGTTTCCGGCAGACCAAATGAATGATTCCCGACACCTATAAGGGGTGAGCAGTTTTATGCTGTTGCTCAGTTGGAAGTACTTTGCGATGGTTTTCGGTGTAGTGATTAACACTAAAGTCTGCTGGGCATAAGTTACACAACATCCTGCGAGGCATGCAGTAAAAGTGATGATTACACGGCTGAGAAATACTTTTGTGACTTTCCGGTCCTGGACTTTGATCAGACTGCAGGGGGTGCTAATGTGGTCACTGAATAGCTTATATTCAATTTTCTTTGAGAAATTTGCTAGAATTTGTTAGTTCTCTGCTTAAGTGCTCTACTTCGACGGAGAAAAAAAGGAATTTAGCGTCGGCTATATGCAGTTTGTGGTAGATGCATCAACAAGCGAACACCGAAAATAATCTATACCAACGCAGCTTTAGTACTGTGCAGAGTGCATTCCCAATTCTCGAAATCTTGGAAAAGCGTCTGCGCGTCTTTATGAAGAGTGATTTTAGGACTACGTAGGGGTAGGTATTGTACATATAAGCTTCATTTTGATTGTGTGGTAGTTAACCAAGGGAAGATATAGACGGCATTGCTTTCGCAAATGATACAGCCCGGGGAATACCCATGTTTTGATTTCAACTTTAGTTTTCTAGTGACACTTACTCGTAATGAAAAGCCCACTATTCCACTTCATTGCGACATGCTCAATTTTTAAGGAATTCCTTCACTTTGGATCGTTGGTAGTTGAACTGGACGAGGCGATAGGCATACTGAGCTCATATCCGGGCTTGGAAATATTGCCTTTCCACAAAGAAAATGCACTACGCTACTGAAACGCGAAAAAACCTTCAGAACCTGGAAGAATGCAGACTATCGTTAGAGCTTTATAAATAGTCTAACCTTGCACGAGTGAGGCCAAAGAGCTCCTGCTCCTACAAAACTTTTCTTCAATGAATGACAAACTTTGTCCAATTAGACACAAACTTCTCGAGACACAAAAACTTTGTATTTATGTGACAACACTTTCACCTTGAAGTCAAAATAATAAAAAATATTTATAATGAGAAAATCAAGCTGTAATGCTTCGCGTTTTTGTCTGTCTGATGTACTTGAACCAGGTGTTACACCTGAGAAAGTTTACTTTTACCGATTGCAATCCTGAGAAGTTTTTTCAGTTTTGTTTTGTTGTTTTTGTTGGCAACGCGAATCTGAGATCCTTCGCCGAATGATAACACATCTACTCAAATTAAGACTCTGAAAAACGTTCCTCTTTCCCTTGAACTCTTGAACTAAGGGAGAGTTTGCCTACGTTCCCAACAGCACCAGTGTCTCCGACAAACCTCAAGACATTGAAATTCTTTAAATTTGTTCATTTTGTCGTTGTTGTTGTGTTCTTGAAATGTTGTCTTGTGTTGTTTTAATTAAAAGTTTTCAAGTGCTTCCCACGGTAACGTAACAACAAAGGGGTTGGCGTATGACGTGGTAGGGTTTGTTGACGGGATCCTTATGAACCAGCACCAACGATTCTCAGATAATCCCTAGAATCTCGATGTTCCTCATCCAGCTGTGCCGAAGTTAACCTTATATTCTATGTTAAGGTTTATGTGTGTATATAAATATGATGAATACACTGAAGGCTTTACCCCGTCCCGGATATGGAAATATCAATCCTGATATCCCTGTGTCGTTGTCACGTAGAACACACAGAGACATCTCACGTTTTAAACCTCGTGCCAGGTAGAATACGGAACGGGAGTTAGGGCCAAAGGAGATAACGACACCTCAGTTCCTGGCCCTCATGTGCTGCTTATTTTGCTCAGTGGGACACACTGAATGGGGCGTTGTGAGTTCAACTTAAGCGCCCCCCGACGACGACGTTCAGTGCGAATTTCAAGGACGAAAATGAGGTGAAAGTGCAGCATCACAAGACGTGTTCTGGTCGACATTAAAGGCAAATACACACACAAAGGGGGTGCCAAACGAATGGGATACGAAACTTTTCGTTTTTTTGTTTTTCTTTCAAAAACAAGAAAAAGTTTTGCTTTTTGCAAGAGTGGGCTGGTATCACTATGTACGAGTACGTGTGTGCTGAAGCCATTTTCACTGATCCTTGTCGAGATGGGAGCCCTAAAATTTAATTCACAATTTTTCGTCGTTTTTTTTACTTTGTTCCTCTTTGTCTTTGTCTGTCTTCATTGCTTGGAAATTTAATCAGAGGTATGTTTGCATGATGGAACAGTTTGCGAGGATGAACAATTTTGCGCCTCGGAAATATTCACCGGAAAAGGATGTTCCTTCTTCTTAACCCATCACAACTACCAGCGCTCATTGTTTTGGGGAAATTTTCCTCTTTACTCCAGATTAGACCCTTAAGAGGTTTTGACTTGTCCTTATTTCGTTTCGGAGTTTCTGAGTTTCTGTTCTTTTTGTTCTTTTTTATTTTTTTGAAGTCGGTTTTGTTGATGGAGGTGAATTTTAAGGACCTACTTAGGAGCTAAGAGATACTTGACATCACTTATGATGTGGAATGCGTTTTTGTTTATAACACACGTGTGCGGTATTCAATTAAGGTGTCGCCCAGGACGATTATTAAACCAAGTTAATGGACGAAGGCAACATCACCAGTTAACAGCGGTTGTAATTTTTGCTTTATGTTGGTAGAAGACACTGCTATTGGGTGGGTCGTCGAAATCGTACTCCAAACGTTGTGTTATGGGCTTTTGATGAGGTTATGGGACTATAAGAACGAATATTGATGCATTTGAGGTGATTAAGTTGTTACATGGACAGATATTGCATTTTTATGAAGCAACACACGTCTACTCTTGTGAGAAGTAAAAGTGTTTTCGGCTATTTTTGTGTTTTTTTTTTGTTTTGTGAGATAATTCAGACGAATGGAAGTATATTAACTTGATGTCAGGTAAAGTGTGTTTACTACACAGTATATTGAAGCTATAAAATGCGATACACAGTGTTGCGTTAAAATAAGTCACAAACAGCGAATTGATGATAAAATCCAAGAGCATTTGGTACTGCAGATGGTGTCGATTGCCACCTGAAATGACCCGAAAACACGATCTATTTTAGTCATTGCAGATAACAGTGGTTATACTCATATATCCAGGGGTTTAGAAAGGATTTAGTGACGGAGAAGGTCTTACTGAGCCAACGACAACGACAACCAGAGAGTCCCGGAGTTCGGTTTCTATGGACCTTGACCTACAAGAATGGAACGTTCGTAGTGCCACTCCAAACCATAAAGCTGTCCATGAATGATAAAAGCCAGGAGATGAGAGGAGTTATAACAGCTTCCACAACAGGCCGTACATATTAGGATGCGAATTCATCATGGCAAAAAGACTTTAAAAGTTGTTGACTTAAGCTGATAAGAGTTCGCCTGACAGACACTTGAATCAGAGCTTCATTGCATAATTTAAACGAAAAATATACCCACCTCAAAAGAGGAAAGAGACCCTTCCAAGAAGGAGTTCTGAGAGCTCCTTAATGGGCTGAATTCTAGCCTATCCAGAGTACACATACGAGTATGTTGGTAAGAGCGTGTTTGAGGACTCTGATTCCAAGATCGCCAACAGGTTCTGCAGATTCTTTTGGTATTATTGCGTACACGGACTAACACTGAACAATGACTTCTCGAAATTTTAGGTCCACGCAGCAAGATGATAATTTTTAGATATTTTGGAACCGAATTTGTTCTCTTAATCACCTTCGTAATAACTTCCAAAGAGCAATGGAGCAATTCAGTGAAGAAATTCTTCACTATTCAACCTTCGCCGACGCCAACACCAAGCGAATTCTGTACCGCAGATTCATCCATGAGAAAGACGATTTTTCTTGGGTTACTGACGATTCACAAGAAGATATCACGTGTACGATGCTGCCTGTGACATGAAGGAACTTAAAGAAATTAAAGTGTCATCCAACAATCGGCAGCTCAATAGCAATGAAAAACATCTGGCAGAAAGCTCTGAGTATACTCTTCGAAACAGTAAAGGAAACCTTGGCACCGATGCGCAACGATTTGTAGAATTATTAAAACAACTTTTTCAGCAGCTACTGAGGGGCAAGATGCTGAGAGATTGATTGATTGAGAGAGGGCGTACTTGTTAAAAATAAGGTGACGCAACAGTTTGAAGCCAACCTAGGCCTTAATTAACAAGCCTCTCCAATTAGCCCGGTCTTTAGCCAACTGTCTGTAGTTGCGCACTACAAATATGTTGAGGTCTCTTGCTTGTTACTTTTGCATGCCACCTAAGGTGATGTTTTCTTCTGCTGCGTTGTCCCTCCGGGTTAGATTCGAAGGCTCTGCTGGCCGGAGCATTTGTGTCCATTCACGCTACATATCCTAGCTACCTCAGGCGACTGCTGTGCAGTTTTCTGAGTTGATGTCGCTGTATAGCTCGTATAGTACGTCGTTGAATCGTCTCCTCTAAAGCCCGTCAACGCAAACGAGTCCGAATATCTTGCGAAGAAGTTGGGCTTAGGATATCTTCATCCGCATGTGATGATCAGCGACATGAAGTTCCAACTAGTCTCCTTAGTTATTCGGGATATGGCTAATTGCCTTGTTAGACTAAAGAATCATCGATTAGCAAGAGCAATTCTTTGCATGATTTCCGCGCAGAGACAAGTTACAAATATATGTAGACAAAGTCTCTTGGTACCTCAAAGTTTTAGCTGTCGGCTGTGATATTTTGTCCACTTCATCGATGTTGTAGAGGAGAGTGTACGCGATGATGGTGACGAATCGATTCGGCGCCATTCTCAACAGCTTGCAGGAACTCGACGTATTTTATGTGAGGATCTTGGCTTAATAGCATACAAAATTCAATTCATGCAAGATTTGACCCTCGTAGATCTTCCGAAGAGCCCCGTTTTAATCGCTGGACTCTTGAAAAGCTGCAAGAAGATCCACTGTTTTCGGCCAAATTTTGTTCAGCGACGAGGACAACTTCTGGCAAAATAGCCATATTTTGGGTAAGTAATCTGAAGAGGCTTAAAAGCTGCCACTACATCCAGATATCGCAACCATTTGATGTGATTAATGGGCTAGTGGATGTGGAATCATCGAAACATATTTTATTCAAAACTAAGGGCGACCATGATTTGATATTTGCTCTCTGAAATTGCAATTCGTGGTTCCGACGGCATTTGGTTCCAAAATGATGGTGTTACTTCCGTTGTTCTTCGGCTTCTGTAGTTGTTGATAGATTTCGAAGTACACGATTCTGGCAGTGTCTTGCAAATTGCAGCTTTTCTTTGCTATATCTGCTATCAGCAAGGCAGACGCTTGGGAGATCCGAATAGAAGAGGCTTGAGCAGCTACAATGAAGGAAGTGGATAGACGAAAATATGTATACCTATCCAATGTCTTCAAAGAATTATAGATGCATATCCACGGTAAATGTCCCATTCTTGCAAATGTGTTTGAGATTTTGCCAAAGAGATGCGCTCTTTTATGGCTTCTTCAATAAAGTGCTGCAATGTGATGATGTCAATAGAAGTAGTCAAAGTGTTGTAATTTTAACAGAGATATATGTTTAGCGCTCCTGACTGGAAAGACGAAATGAATTCTTTATAAAAAAGTGGTCTTACCTCATCCCCGATTGACAAACAGAAAGGCAGGGTACATATTGAATATTTCTGATTGAACAGTTCGAAGTTTATTTGGTGCCATAAGTAGTGGTAGTGGAGAGTAAAACCAAACATAATTTGGATGGAGACCAAAATTCTGAAACACTTTGACACTGGCGCTACCATATTCATAGAATTGGAATATAGAATTCACCCAAGAAGGCTTTGAAATCCTAACCCGAAGGTTCGGGGAGGCTGAACTCGCATTTGTAATTGAGCTTTGTAGATGCACTGTAGAGTGGTCCACAAAAACTCGTTCAAATTGATTTTGCGAAGGCATTTACTACTTCCTCTGGAGCATAGCTTGTTCGAAGTTGATGCTATTAAGTGTTTTTTGTACATCCTGCTCCATTCAAACATTTCCATAGTCCTCTTCCCGGTTGTATTCAACTGCCTTTTGAAACAAAAAAATTTGAACTGCAAATCAGCACCTCCGTGTTCATCAGTTGTACTGACTTATATCATGTGGATGTGTTGAGCAAGGTGTCCATATTTATGGACCAATATCTTGGTCAAGAATTTAAGCTGATAGTGTAAATGACGCTAAGTGTAAAAACTGAGGGAGCTAGATAGACAGAGCATATGTGTAGGAGGCTTGAGATACAAGAAACCAAACTCTTATCCTCTTTGTAAACTACTAAAATGGGTAAGCAAGCTAGTGTCGAAGAAGCCGAACTAATTTTGAATTTTCTGAGCAATTAAGCAAGCAAAATTTCGCCGCTGCAAACATTAGCCAAGAAACGAATAAAAACCGGTTAAAATTCATAACTGCGTCAGCTTTTTTTTCCTATGATTTAGTATTTTGATTGAAGAAAGAAATGCTGCAAGGTAAAAAGGGCAACTTGAGACCATCTAAACAAGTCACTTAAGGCTGAAATGTTGGAAGATTGGAATCATTAAAGATTGAACCCAGGATTTTTGCCGAAAGATCGCAATAGGGAAATCAGCTAGAAAAGAATCACTGAGAAAATATGATGGCACCTACATTGAGTCTAAAGCAGATATCTACAGGAGGTGTACGATGTTTGGGGTTAAGTGGAAAGTAAAACTAATTTGCTTATATTTTCCTACAAAATTTAATAGAATTCCACGAAGTTAATACACAATGTTAGGTTACTATCTGACCATAAAATCATTCAATAAAATCTCCATTAGCAACAACAATCTTCTATATCTGGTGTCGGAAAAGATTCCATGCCCGAATTAAGTGCTCCTTAATTAAAAAAAAAATTGGCTATGTTTTAACAAAAAGTCTATTTGAAGGTGTAAAATCGACGGCGTTAAGTTCAAAAAATGTTCACCCTTTGAGTGGAAGCACGAGTGCATGAGTGCTCGTTTTAGGGCGTTTTAAATTGTTACTCGCAAAACATCTGGGTCAAGACAGGCAAATTTTCTCTTGCTTATTGCGGCGCCGTCAGATCTGGCGATCTGATCGGTCAGTTCAATTCGCCAATCAAATGGAACTTATTGATTTAAAACCTCCATTGTTAGCTGCGTGGGCTATTGTCCGCCCTGCTATAACCAACAATACTTAAAGCCCAACTCTGCACCTTGCCGTATAAAAGATTGTTTAACATCTGTAAGGGCCAATCGTTTTTTCACTGCAAATCCCGAACCAAACAGTCACTTATAGAGAATTAGAACTAGAAACCCGCCCGACTTCGCACTGGTATAATTTATAAAACAAAAGAGGTGAAGAATGTGAAGTTCTGCATTTGGTTATAGAATTTCTTTATAAACAATGTTTGCGGGTGGCTTTTGGTTACACAATACGAACGAATTTTGTATGGAAGTGACGCGCGAAAGAGCTACGTATAGCTGTCCATGGGAAAAGCACTCAACGCTTAGGTCTAAGCGTTGAATGTCTGAAATTGTGATTTGTTAATAGTAATTGAAAATGACAATTTTATTGGAAACTGCAATCTTTTGAATGGGAATGTAAGATCCCTTGGTATCAATAGAATCCGGGGAATAAACACTGTTTCTCTAGCTCCACATTCGGTCAAAATTTCCACTGTATAGTAAAAGTTTTTAGACGTTTAACCTGCAGACGTATACCGTTGCATAATTGAGGTAAATTCCTTCACAATAAAATAACAAAAATTTTAAGGCCAATTTTTGTGGGGGAATCAAGAATGCTACAAGCAATTGAGAAATTCTTTTAGGATATGCATAGCCTCTTCATGGTCCAGCACGGTGTCCACAGAGTAGTATGCTTGCGCCTGTGTATTAATTTTAGATATAATCAAGTCGTTTACTTTATCTACTTGATCGTTAGTAGGTGAGATAATAGCTCTCTCATTGAACCAAGTCATAGTCTTAGAACTTATATTATTCATTTCTGGAGACAAATTTAAGTGAAGTAGATTAACTCTCCCATTGTTTTGTGACATCTGTCCATTTTTTATTTTGAGCAGCAACTCTGAAAAATGCCGGTTTTCGTGTGCTGACAACGTCACTCTCATATTTGTTTTAAGTTCTAATCTATTCACACACGGCCAGAGAAAACATCTTTTCAATGAAGCATTGATTTCATCAGCACGTGTCCCTCTTCCTACTACTGGTAAGATTTGCCAAAAGTAACCAGTGAACAATATCGTGCAGCCACTCATGAGTATATCCGTAATACGCAAATTTAAACCTTGTTCGACATAATAGCTTCGTCCCAAACTATTAATGAGCAGTCACGTACTAATTTTCCAGGATTACTTTGTTTTGAAATGCTACAAATAGTGCCTGTGTCCCCAGTAGCAATCGTTAGTGGCAGTTTGAATGTTGCATGAGCGATTCGGCTTTCTTCCAAAAGTATACCTGCAATTCCGGATGATGCTACAGCTAATCCAATTTTGCGAGTAGATCTTACTTTTCCTAGAACCAAGTTGACAAGATATGTTTTTCCTGTACCTCCAGGAGCACCAAGAAAATATAACTCTTCTTCGTGTCTGTCAACTGACGTTAATAACGCATCGTATACATTTTTTAATCTATGTTCATGCGATGTTCATCTTGAGCTACAATTTGTTTAAACAGTTTAAATTGATCGTACGAGTAGGAAGTTTCTCTTGCGTATTAGGCGTAAGTGAATTCAGGGTTCGTTATATTTGTATTCATCGACAGTTCAAAATCCGAAATGGATTAACCCGAAAGTTCTTCTACTACCTTATACAATTCTAACAACGCATAATCTGACATTAATTCTCGCCGTCGTCGATTCAGTATATCTTCGGCCATATTTTGTTCATACTTCTTCCAGGGAGGTACAATATCGGTCACTTGACAAAACTCTATAATAAAGGCAAACAAATACCTCAATGACCTCGATGAACTGCAAATAGTAGCTTCGTTAATGTGTTGTCCCATTAAGAGAGTCGACTTCCCTGAGACCCATCGCTTTGCATACTCCTTTTATGATGGGCCCTTTACAATGTGAAGTAGCATTCTCAAGTAAAAACATTCACTGTTGTTGGGATGAACTACATAGACTCTCCCAAGAGCATCAGTTTTTTTTAAACTCAAACGAGTTCCTTATTTCCTCCGTTGAAAGGTTTTGATCCGGCCTAGTTTTGTTCACTAACCATACCGGCAGATGGACATGTGGCAACCCACGTCTCTGCCACTCAACAGTGTACATGTGGCAACGTTGTATCCTGGGATGAAAATAGCCTAGTATGCGCTGGTGCATTTACCCCAACTGACTCTACTGTAAAGCGCCTACACACGGGCCAATTTCAGACACAAGTTTTATAAATTAGGCACGAGAGACTGGGTTATCATGTCACGATAACGAACACCATTAATTGTTACTGTCTGACCAGTCACATCTTCAAAATCCGCACCAAAGAGTCACGCTTTGTGGATGCATTTTTTTCTCAACAATTACTCGTCGGTTTTCTGAACCCCAAATGCAACAATTTTGACGACTAACGAAGTCATCAAGATGAATATGAGCTTCGTCACTGATGATGATTTTGTTCGACTGTAGCTGACAAACCTTCATTGTTTAAAAAAAAAAAATTGGCCCAACAATGAAGATGCTTTGCTCTTTCGTATAGCGCTCTATTTTTACTAACCCCGAAATGTCAGCTGTCACATTGTCATCTTTTTGTCCGTTGTCATCACTGTACTATTTAATGGCCCAAAATTCAAATTTTGCGTGAATTATGGGACACAACATTTTTGCTTATTGCTTCCGTTATACTCGTAAGAATCACAGAATAATGATTGATACATCAATCTCTTCACCAGGAAATGTACTAATCAAAGAAGTCATATTCAAATCTGTTCAGCCATTTTGTAGTAATATGTGTTTTTTCAGTTAAAAAATCATATACTCGTAAAATGGGTTTTTGGCCCCATAACGGACTTAAAAACCATCCTATATAATACCGCTACTCGCGACAAATCGATTAATACCAGTATATATCGGGTTTTCCAATAGGGACTTGACAACTTTGAATTTAATTTGTGAACGCACTCTTTCACTAATCATCAAACTGTCACTGTCAATTTATTCAGTAAACTCAACATTTTCATCATGGTAAAGTACACGCACGAGCAACGTCTGCAAATTATAAAAATTTTCTACCGAAATTCGGAGTCATTGACTGCAACTTAAAGAGCGTTAATTCCAATTCTTGGTCGTAATTCTCGCCCTAGTAGACAGGAAATAGCAAGTTTTGTGCAAAAATCTGAGTCTACATATTCGTTGTGTGATGTTTCCGTGTTAGTGAGACAACGTTTTGGTCGAAGTGTCGAAAATATCGCTGCTGTTCAGGCGTCCGTAGCAAATGATCCAAATAAGTCAATTCCACGGCGTTCTCAAGAATTGGGCATCGCTCAGACTCAAGAATTGAAGCCGATGGACCATTTGAAGCGACGTACGTTCTCTGATTGGGTTCTGGAGTAAGAGTAAGTATGGTGAGTGTGTTATCTCAAGAAATCGGCCAGTCAATTGGCCGCCTCGTTCGTGCGATTTAATGCCGCTTGACTATTTCCTGTGGGGCTACGTTAAGTCATTGGCTTATGCCAACAAGCCGACGGCGTTGAAAGAGCTCAGAGCCAACATTGAACGCGAATTAGCGGCAGTTTCGGCCGAAATGTGTGGCCGAGTCGTTGAAAATTGGGTCCACCGAATTGACCGCTGCAAACTTGCCCGCGGTGGCCATATGAACGAAGTCGAGTTCCATTCATAAATGTTTTGATTGTACTTCAAGCCGATAATAAAGTTTTTGAAATATCTCAAATGGTTTGCGTTTTATTTTTAAAAAAAGTTGTCAATTCCTTTTTGGAAAATATATATTTTATATTGTTGAGGTATCATTACGTACCTACTCCCTACTCGCGGACAAACAGGAAAATGTGTTCTCCTTTATAGATGTAGAGAAGATGAAATGGATCTTCGAAATTTTGTTTGTGTAGACATCCACATAAGTCGAAATAGGCTCATATTGTCGCTCATTCTTCTTCTTCTTCTTATCCTTTTATTAACCCTTTCCTCGTTATACGAACTTATGCGTAACGAGTTTCCCATTTTTACTGCATCGCTGCTGCTCCGCTTATGGGGTTGGCTAATGTCGCAGACCGCAGAACGCGTCTATATAATGCTCGGCCTGGATCGCTTCAGTGGTTGTTGTTGCGTTGTTGCCCATTTGCCATCTGAGAAATCCAGGAATTCTTTTTCCGCTCATTATGATTTTGAATACAACATCATCATCTTCTTGCTTTGTGTTTAATAGAGTATAGAGCAAGTTAAACTCACTTGATGCTCAGGAATTCGAAATCAGTTTGCACTTTATAAGGCAGCCTCTTCAGTTCTTTCACCAAAATTCGACATCTACTGATGCCAAATTGTGCGCATTGTTGTCTCGTCGAGGATTGTGATCTCTCTTTGACGTCACATCTACGAGTATCTTCCTAGCCGAAGGGGCAATACGGGGCCGGCCATTGCACGAGCCGCTCAGGCAAATCCTTAATTATTCGCGCACATGGTGCAGAACGGCGAGGAAAACGACGACGAAATTAGCGCGGCGTTAAATAACAGATCAGAAATTGGCCAAATAAGAAGTAAGAATAACTCTGCGTTCTTTAGATGCGTATCCTTTTATTGCTTGTTATCAAGTAATTCTCTATCTGTCTACAACATAAATGTCAAAGCACAATGAAATTTCAGGCGACTTGCAAAAATTATGACGCATTCTGACATTCCTTTTGACCCATCTTCTATTTGTAATCAGTTGCGGCGACGGATGAGCCCATTTTACATGCCGTAGTGCTTTCTCGCACCGATAGAAGCCATAGACCAGCTGCTGCATACTCCAACGAGTATATTCAACGCTAAATAAGAATACCAAACTGTTGGCAAATAGCTAGCAAAGCCTTTATACCGAAAAAGGGGGAAGATCTCCTGTCTGACAAGACCTTCAGACAGGGAAAAAATGACTAAGCTCCAAATGCCCAAAATTACTGATGTTCGATGCGAAAGATCATACGAGAGTGCACTTTAAAATCTTAAGGCGAAATTGAGGGCCCCCTTGATAAGTAGAAAAACGGGCGGATAATTTTCATCGACATCGACTGTGCCTTTGGCAATGCCACTTCTGTCGGTGTGACAACGCTGAAAGGAATCAATAGTTTGATTGTGGATGCTAATTGCGTCCAATATGTAAGAGGTAAATGAGGGCTATCCGCAAGTTGCCCGATGTCTGACTTAACCCTCTCAATAGTTCTGACTCTTTTCTCGTAGATATGCAGATAATGTAGCTATGTGAGGGTTATCCGCAATATATAGTGCCTGTGTGCTTCAAAGGGCAGTATTCCCATAAGTGTACCTGGAACAGGCTTTCAGTCACTCCTCTCAAGACTGAATTTTTTGTCTTTTCGAGAAGAAGGAAGTTTATTATCGGATTCGTACACTGTGTAAAGGCATTACTATCGAATTCTCCAACGACGCACGCTAATTATTTGGGTGTCATCCTGGGTAACAAACTTCCACCAAACATGTTACTTCGAAAGTCTCTCTCTCTCTCTCTGCTATCGAGGTTGTGGCCTAAGGGCGTACTTTAGACTTTCTCTGTAGATTTCAGTCACTATCTGAGCCAGGTATAGAATGCAGCGCTTATGTCTTTTTAGGGGACAAGAACTTTAGGCTTAAAGCTTCGTAAGGAAAATTTCCCTCTGTCTTCTTAAACTGCGTGTTTGAATTCACTGAACCTTGTTTGCTCATTAGCGATTAAAACCTATGATCCAATGAGGCAAGGCTTAGCGGAAAGTTTTTATAGACAATTGGGTTCATTGAAGTATAACCGCAGATGCAATGACTCTTCAGGTTGTCGCCATCAGAGCAAACGAATACTTCCCGATATCTCTAAAATGTCTGTAACTTTGTAGCTGTTCCGCAGGAGGTAAGGCTGCTTATTGTGGTCATGGAGGGCCATTAAGCCTTGGGAAACCACCAAAGTGTGATAGGCACTCATAAATGAGACATCATTCAGCAACGCTTACTGTGAGAATAAAGACACTACCGCGAAGTACGACGATTATGACTGACTAGACTACTGGTGGTTGTTGGTACCGACCGTAGCAACCGTATTATATAAGCGTTTACTCATATTTTTAGGAAGAACTGAGAAATTTTATTCAAGAAGTACAACACAGACACATTTTCAGTTCTTTTCATATTCAACTTAAATTATGCCGAAGCTTTTCAAATGGAAAATGTAAAATAAGGACGCCGTCGTTGATTCATCTGTCCAAATACATCATTCGTGTCGATTCATATCCATCCCACATCAGTTAGTGTTTACCCCAGTTCAATGCAAGCCCTCCTTGTATTTCATTTTCCAAAGAGGAATATTTTAGTTAGATAACTCCTCGATGTTTCCACCAAGAGTGAGGCAGAAGAAATGAAACAAATTGAATAACATCACCATCAGATACATAAGGATACGTAGAGATGCCAAAGCAGCAACATTCATCCTTCAAAAAAAAGGAAAAAGTCAATCAACTCACAAGCACTTTGTGCGAGCCCATCATCATTCACAGATCTATCAGCAGTAGCACCAGAATCATCTCTATCTAAACCATCCTTCAGGCAGTAGCAACGCAACTACAAATGTAATAGAAATCCAAAATATAGCCAACGGAATTCAACAAACTCCAAACGGATAAATTTGCTAGTTGGGAAAATTTTTCCAACTCCCAGCTCCCTTTTGATAGGGGATAAAGGGTTCAATCGAAGAATAGAAGTCCGAAGGGCGAAAATTATAACACAAATGCCGATGAAGGATTAAAGACAAGTTGAACTTGGATTGGGGCGAGTTGAGTGGGTTAAGTAAGAATTGTTGGTCCCCAACAAACTACTGCAAATGCCTTTATTTTTTACTAAGCTATTCCAGTCGGCTGATCCTGATTCTGATGCCGGAGTGTATCTGTACTAAAGTGACTGTGATACTGCTATGGTTGTACGCTGCCAGAAGTTGAGATAAAACTTAATTTGATATGACAAAGTGTGGATTACGAACAGGGAATGGTTGCTGGTGAAGAGCTTTAAACGTCTATCGATAAAGATCTGTAAATAGAACGATTACGTTGTGCTTCTGCCTTAGAAATATGCTCTGTAAATCAGCATTCACCAGTTGGATGGCTCGAAGTATCTATGAGTGATTTGTCTTCTCTGTTTGTGCATTTCTAAGAGTTTCAATGGCATTTTTGCCTTTTCCCTACCTCAAGATTGATTCAAACTAAATAAAGATTTATGAGATCTAAGTGGAGTGTGGTGAAGGCACTGGATCAGGGCATATCTGTTTCTCTTGAACACAGCTGCAGGTATTTAGTTTGCTTTCCACCCCTCAGGCCATCCTTGCAATTTGTATAAAAATCTCTGAAAGAAGTCAATAAAAAAAAGAAGAAAAGGCAAACAGTAACATGTTGCTGTAATATCCACAAGGGGATCACAGCTCCTGATGCTTAATTAGAAACAATTCACTAATTGAAAAGAATGATTAAATTGGGATAAAATCAGTGGAGACACGGGAAGAGGGAGTAAAGTTCCATCAGACTTGGAAGAGATAAAAGAGATTGCAAAAGACTATGTAATAAATCTTTAAGGATTCCGGATTATTGTGGAAACTTTGCTGGAGCTGGAGGTAGAGATGAAGCTGAAGCCGCAGCAGTTACTGTCTGAGCTCTGCTGCTTAGATTGAGGATGGATGGTATTGAGATTTTCTTTTTTCTTTTTTTTTAAAGTATTTAATTAGTGTGGGAACTATGGTGAGGGTGCTTAAGAGATTGTACCACAAAACTGTGAGCAGGCATTCTGGGGAGATTCTCGAAAATTGAGTTTCTGCGGAGAAAGTGCCACAGGGAAAAGTTTCAATGTTTTGTTACCAAGAAGACTCTGCCGCGGGAATTTAGAATTTTCCTCCATCGAGGAGGTGGATTTTTGTATGCCCTGAGTAAGTAATTAAAGATTCATTCATAGACTGAAACTGGGGGGGGGGGGGGAAAGAAAAATGAATTAAGTGTGAATCAAACGCCAGTTGTCAAGGGCTTTAACAGTCTTAAAGTAGAATAAAAATTGAAGAATAAATGGCTTTAATCATCTCGTATCTATCTAGTTGGATTATCGGGGACTATCTTCAATTAATTTTAAGTATAATCGAAAGCTGTTGAAGGCTTAGCAACATCACGTGAAAACATGCTTTCTTGTCTGCTCAAATGGTCCGGGTGCTCCTGGTTCTTCACTAATAAATTCAGTTCAGGAGCAAGGTCATCAATGATCTGTTGCCCCAAATCGGAAAATTTATAAGTACATCTAGGGCAGTGGGGTGCTATTATACCTCCAAGTGGTAACCATCGATGTCAAGATTCAACAGCGCGAGTGCTGATCATCAGAAGAAAAAGCAGCATTCTAAACAGGACAATGGATGAAGACACAAATCAGATCTTATCCGGAATACTTCGACACATTTGGAGGTCAGGCCGGTAAGGATTCCCAAGACTAAGTCAGGGTCATCGAAAAGAGATTAGCACTTAATGGACTAACGGAAGGGTTCACATGCCTCACATCTCATATTAGCTTCGGACTAATCGACCCGTCGTCGTAGGGGTAACAAAACTGGAACTAGCCTTCTACGCTGGGGGTTGTGTTGCCGAGGTAACTACTCGGTCATGAAAAAAAAGCGAAAGTTACGGAGTAGAAACAAGCCTCGAATATGGACACTGTTGACAACTTATGTAGAAAAATCTACTTCAGATACGCACTTGGAATGTTAAGTCCCTTAATATGACACGTGAACCCGAACAACTAACGAAGACTCTATAGACTGCTGCAAAAGCAGACATTACCGCCATCCAAGAAATGCGATGGGATGGACCGGACAGAAAGAGGATGAAAAATTGCGACATCTACCAAAAGCAGCTACTATTTAGACGCGAATTTGTTGTTGGAGCCACAATTAGGCATAAAGTCTGGAGTTTCTGGCATGTGAACGAGCGCCTCGTAGCAATCTACATTAAAGCTCAATTTCCCAACATCAGTCTCATATGTGCGTACGCCTCCACAAAAGGAGAAAGGTGGCGACCCCAAAGATAGCGTCTATCAGCTCTTGATTAAGATATACTATGCTCTAGCTCTGACATTAAAATTGTTTTCGGGGATTTTAATGCAAATCATGTTAAAGAGGGTATCTTTGGTAGTACTGTCGAGGCAAAACATTGTCGTAGCTAGCACGCGGTTCCCACATCTCGATATTGCTGATAAATCAACTAACGGACTTGTTGCAGCCAAAGTGCGGTTGCTGATATCACGAACATTGTAAACGCAATCTAACGCTGTAATGAATTTCGACGTTGGGCGGATACAATCGCAAAAGATAGGCAAATCCTTTTCCTATCGAATCTCCCTTACTATGTTAAGAAGTCTCCGGCTGCAAGCATCAAGTATCGAACGCCACTGGCAACACTGACAAAAAGCCATGAGAGATGCCGCTTCTGATGTCCTGGTTTTCACTTGACCACCACAACGAACCTCTTACTTGGAGGACGAGTTCCTGCAAGCACATTCAGCTAATCAAGATGAATACAAAGCGGGGCTGCGTAGAAGGACTAGATCTATTCACGAGCTTTATGAAACTAACTTCTTAGGAGGAAAGAGAATGACCACGCGGTCGAGGGAATTTAAAAGACAGAACGAACCCTAAACCTGGACGATGTAGACCAACTTCCAGGTCTCTCCATTTTCACAAGCTCTCTCAAGGTTCACACATTCATTTGGTACTAGCGGACCCAACTTACGGGTACGGGGTTATTTGCTTCACAACAAGCAGACTTTGCTAGTTTGCGAACCCGCGCCTAACTATGCCTCTTAATGGATCCAACACTCACATTCATACTAACCTTCCCAGTCTTTGAGTTCGCTTCCACTTCCAGGAATGGGAACTGACCAATAGCGAGTCATTTCTTACTTAGTCGTTCGCCTACATACCTCTGTTACTTCTTTGGTGCTCTATCGCTGGCTTAAAAACGGGTCGTCGCCCAATCACCCATCGAACTTGACATTTAAAGCTGGTGTGTCGTTGGGGTATGTATAATTATATTGGCCGTCCTCCCGCGAATCATTATCATTTCTTTGTTGCTCCCTCTATGGGGTGTAACTATAGAAGACATCGTCGTCTCTCCACTCTTTGATTGCTTTGCTTTTTGCATTTACATCGATTGCGAGATCCTCCATCTCTTCAAGAGCTACTTGGGCTTAAATTAAGACATGCGTTAGAAATAATCCAACATTACAATGGAGCTACATCATTTGCATATGCTTGAACTTAGACGTCAGAGCGTTGGGTATTGAATCGATCAACAATGTGTCAGCGAAAACAGAACTTTGCTTCGTGGGCAACCCTTGAATTCTCTTGCTATCACATACTCGTACGTATATGCCACAGTGTCCTACGAACAAGCATTGCGTTGACCCAACAAATTAGTGATCGGTCTACGCAGTGTTGTGTGAAAATGCCCTCAATACGGAGTTTGTGCTAACGAAGTGCAGTTGCACTTTATTATTCCAATATCCCTGGACGTAAACTTTCTATCCACTGACGGCTTCTATTCAAAACCTCCTGCGAAAATCTTTGATGGGATATTTGCCGTTAGCAAAGATTGCGTCCCAGATGTATCACAAACTCCAATCGAAAGCCAAGCACCAGCATTTAGAAACCAACTTGAGTCAAAATTGAATAACAGGTCAAAAATGAGATCTTCACGATGACAGCTCCTTTGGCATTCCACCGTTTAATAGTTCCGACTTCCTTCTCAGCGAGTCACACGGTTTAAAATCAATCACATCGCCGTTTATCTACAAGAAGATCCCTCACTCAACGAAAGAGGCTACAGCTAAGAAGACCTCAAACACCCCAAAGAATGTATTTACATATACGAGTATATATCTGCAACTGAGAAAGTTGGGAAGATTGTCTGCGCTGATATATTCCGGGAAGCGTACGTAAATTTAAAGGAAAAAAGCGAAAAAGTCGGAGAATCCGTAGAAGAAGAATTTCCAGCCCAAGTCCCAGACAGCTTAACAATGTTAGCGTACGACATTCTAAAGCTTTTTAATCGTGACAATATCGTAATCGACAGGTGAAGAAAAGGAATAATTAGACACTAGAATGAGCTAGACCGTAAGATAATCTACCGATTTTTCACACCCGAAACACTTGGTCTTACACAGGAAGTGGCAGCAACTTAATTAAAAAGTGAAACCATCGCGAAACCTCCCGTAAAATCCAAATTAAGAAAACCATGGAAAAACAAGGAACCCGTTAAGGCTGTTTACACTCGAACAACTACTGTGTCAATCCCAGAAACACCACCAAAATGCTGCTGCATTCATGCGAAACTTTCTTCGAGAACTGAAAGACTCGGATTGCATCTGTTATATCAGCCCAAAAGCAACATCAGCATCTACGTTCTACGTGTAATAAGATTTTCCTAGGCAAACGACGTATGCAACAGCACCTGCAGGCATACCCAAACCACCGACCAAACTTGGAAAGACACCAAATTCCGTCTTTATTCAAATTCCTTGCGGATCAACGTGCAAACATTTTTCTCAGTGAAATCTCGGATTTAGTCGAACAGCTTCAGGCACGAAGTTCTCGTCTCATTCGAAACACTTCCGTCCTTCAATTTGTAAATTCACGCACATCAAAAATTCGTAAAATTCCGGAAGGCCACTACTCCCTGGATGTTAACGACATCGAAGCATCATCAGATCCGATTAATTTTGAAAGTGTAACCCCTCCACCAGCACCGCGTGTGGACAACAATCTCAGTATTTCCCTCTTTGATACTTCGGCGGAGGAGAAAATAAATTTTTCGGCCCCTATTCCATCGGTGTGAGGAAATTGGAACAAGATTGCTCAGCCGTCAGCGCCAGCGTAGAGGCTTCCTTTAAATATTTGTATTATTTATTTTGACTATTTTCAGACTGCTATCGCAGTTGAGCAATACAAATTTCCATGAAGAAGAAAAAAAAACCAAAAGTCAATGACAATTGCACGTTTTCCCTATTGCCGAGTGCGACTTCAATTTTGCCTACCACATATTAAAGAGCAATCTCCCAAGGTTTCTCCCGTTAGATGGTGAGATGCACTCGCAAAGCAGTAGCCCGTCGATTTACCAAATGTTGTTCAAAATAAAAAAGGTCACACTGGTGTAGTCATCTCCAATTTTGGTATGAGGGATACCACAATCATTTGCAAGCGTTTTGGTATGTATGCCACTGCCCGGTTAGCTAGATGCTAGATGCAGCTAGCCTACATGTTTTTGTAGCGAAACTGGATATATAGTATGCCACTAAGTCGATGACGCCGTAACATCCGTACAGTTCGCCGTTGTATCTCCTCCTCCACTCACCGTCAATGCAGACGGGACCGAAAATCACTCGAAGGATTTTCCTCTCGAAGCAGCCAAGAGCGCCCTCATCCATTTTTGATAATGTCCATGCCTCTGTCCCATAGAGCAGGACAGGGATTATTAAGATCTTATATAGGGTAGCTTTTGTTGCTCAAGAGAGGGCTTTGCTAGTCAATTGCCTTCTTAGCCTAAAGAAACAGCGATTCGCAAAAGTTGATCTCAGCGCTGGTGTCGTTGTCTGAATTCATAGCGGAGTCTTAGTAGACGAAGTCCTTTACTACCTCAAAGTTAGATCTGTCGAGGGTGACGTTCTGCCCAAGACGTCGGTGTTGGTTGTTCTTTTTGCTTGCCAGCATATGCTTGGTCTTGCCCTCATTGACCGCTAATCCAATTTTCGCCGCTTCCGTCTCAATACTCGCGAAAGCGCCACTGACATCACGCTGCTTTCTACCGATCATGTCAATATCGTCCGCGTGCCTCTTGTGTTTGCTCGTGAGTTTTGCACTATTCTTTCAAGTACGATGTTAAAGAAATCGCATGACAGCGCATCGCCTTGTCTAAATCCTTTCTGGACATCAAAGGTCTCGGAGCAGCTGATATGGACCTATCAAATTGTTGACGAACAGCTTCAGGCGTTCACACAATACGGTAGATAAGATCTTGTGAGCGATGTTCAAAATGCTGATGCCTCTGTAGTTGGCGCAATTCAGAGGGTCTTCTTTCTTGTCTTTCGGACAAACAATGCTGAGGTTCCATTCATCGGGCATACTTTCGTTTGACCATATTTTACAGATCAGTTGGTGTATGCTCCTTACAAAGCCATCGCCTACCGCTTTGAAGAGCTCGGCAGTCAGGCCATCCGCTCCAGCAGCTTTGTTGGACTTCAGTTTAGTTATTGCTATCTTCACTTCATTCAGGTCGGGTGGACGGAATTGTTGGCCATCATCGTCCAAGTTGAAAGGTTGATTCAGCCTGACAGCGGTATTTGGTCCGTCATCGCCGTCATACAGTCTGCAGAAATGGTCTTTCCAAATATTGTGCATCGACTGCGTCTCTACAACAATGTTCCCTTGTTCGTTTCTATAGGCTTCGATTCAGGGTTTGTATCCATGGAATGAGTCTTTTTCCTTATGGTAAAACTTCCGAATCTATTTCCTGGAGTATCATCTCTCAATTACCTCAACCGTGCGCTTCTCATGCTCTTTCTTTTTCCACCTGAGAAGCCGGTGTTCGTCATTCCTCTTCTGGTCATATAGCTCTTAAGCAGCTGTAGCCTTTCTTTGAAGCGCCGCATTGTGTGCTTGCGGAAACTCGTCGTCAAAATAGGGATTTCGTTGCGGTGGACGAGTGAAACCCAGTACATAAGCAGCGCCATCTCTAATGGCTTTTTGGCAGTGTTGGTACTGGTCTTCGACGCTTGATGCTGGCGGCAAGGACCTCATAAGAGATTATGGGATACTCGATTGGAAAAGGATATGCCGTCTGACGTCGAAATTCCTCACAGTATTTACCTGGCTTGGAGTCGTTCAGGATATCCGCTACCGTACCTTGGCTACAACAAGGTAATGGTCCGAGTGGGTGTTGGCTCCTCTCAAAGTTCGCACATCCATAATACTAGAGGAATATCTTGCGTCGATTGCAATGTGGTCAATCTGGTTGAAGGTTGCTTGATCAGTAGTTCTACAAACCTCTTTGGGAGTACCGCGTGCAAATAACGACCATATTTCGTCCCGCCGCAAAGTCGATTTGCCAGACTTCGTTATCGAAGGTGATGTCGTGCAGGCTATATCTTTCGACAGTGCTACCAAAGATGCTCTCTCTTCCTAGCTTTGCATTAAAATCGACTAGGACAAGTTTTGTATCCATTTGTCCGATATTCGTGGTCGGGTATCTGTATGTGTTCACTTAGGGCCAACATAGCTAGTATGTATTAAGAGGCTTGGCCGTACTTGAATTTGGACTGGTCGCAAATCGACTTGGTACTGACAATTCGATAGCATCCAGCACTTTCAACCGACAAGAAGTGGATGTTCTCTGTTTTCTTTTTCAAACTAGTCGCACATTTTAATCCGATCTTATCATTAAAAGTTCTTCATTGGTTAGATTAATGTTGAAGTTTCGTGCCTGAAGTTTGTTGTTCTTTCAAAAACGTTCAGAAAGTTTTAATGTGAAGATACAATCACTTCACTATGCATTCATGGTGCACGCGTATACCATGTTCAACTACAAACTTAATGAACATATAACGGTATTCTCATGATGTTATAACATTAAGCAGGAACATGATTTCAAGTACTTAAAACAGTCTGGGGCAACATACAGTAAAGGATACTACTTGACGTGAACTCGATGTTGAATATTTTATACAGCAATGAAAACTGCAATATTTTCAATGTAGCGTAGCTACGGTGTGTGCTTTACGGAAATTTGATTTTGTGGCTTAACATAACATATGTGTTGTTTTGTTTTAAACACAAAAAGACTTACTTATTTTATTTTCTTTGTGCTTTAGGTATTTCCATTCCATCAGACGGCGAGGGGGTTCTCTTTGCAGCGAATATATTGTATTTGTTTCCTGGGGAGACTTGACGGTGGAAATTTCTCTGACACGTTCCTTGTCAGATCGTCAGTTTTCTTGTTTCTCTGTGTAGTTTTTATTTCCTTTTACGTGGATGCGTTATAAGGATATTTGTGACCCAAACCTATTTAAAGGAGCAAGTTTTATGTTTCTGCCAAGGTGTTTTCTGTCATTAAAAGGATGTATTTGTATTTGTATTTGTATTTGTATTTGTATTTGTATTTAGATTAAAATTACATTGATACTACAAGATAGGATATCTTTTAAAAGCACAGTTTTCCAGACGTTACAGATTATACGATATATTAACAACTATGATACATTTTGAGAATAATTAAGATAATATACAAAATAAAATAAAATGGATAAATAAAGAGAGATGAAAGTAAATAAATAAATAAGTAAAAATTATGTTATAATTATTACATTAAATAAGAAGAAAAGTCATGTCTAAGTTAGGATGCGGTTATCGGAAAGATGAAGGAAAAGCTTTTTCTGAAAGACGGCATAAGAGTTGATTACCTGTAATTCATGTGGAAGATAATTCCAGGCGCGAATTGCAGATACAAAAAAGGATCGCTCTCCAATGCAATGTGTGAATGAAGGTATAATTAGTTTTTTACCTCTATTAGATTGTGCAAAATGAAGGATTTCAAAAAGATAACTAGGAGATTTAGTTTGTATAATGTTAAATAGTTTTAATATGTTGCGGAAGTTTAAATACAGATTAAGATTCAGACCGTAGATTGAGGATGTAAAAGTGGATACACTACTGGACCTAGGAATATTATAAATAAAACGGATACAGTCATTAAACGCAACCTTTAGTCTATTCTTACAAACAGAGTCAAGACAAGGGAACACAGAACAATTAAACAATACGTAAGGCGTTATAAGCGTTTTAACTAATCTTGTTTTTACGAGGTGATGCAAGTAGTTCGTCGAGTATCGCAATCGGCGGAGTCCACTATAAACTTTTTTCAGGGTGTCTTTTATAGCATCACAACATGTAAGTGAAGAGTTAATATGGATACCAAGGTATTTAACAGAATTTACAACTTTAACGAGGCTGCCATCAAGGACAACAGGTGAAAAATCATTTGAACAAAAGTCATTATTTGAAAAAACAATGCAAACTCTCTTGTCGGGGTTCAACTTCAATTTGTTAGCTTTTGACCAGTTGGATATGTTATCAAGATCTTCATTCACTCTAGCAGCACAGTCCTCTATAAGACCAATAGGACGCGAAAAATATATAATCACATCATCAGCGTACATGTGAATTTTGCAATTCTTAACAATACCTGGGATTTCATTGTTAAAAAGGGAGAACAGAAGTGGTCCCAGAACAGATCCTTGCGGAACGCCTTCGTGAATGATTTTAGAGTTTGAGTAGCCAAGCTCTGTGGCGACCGACTGTTCTCTTCCCCTTAGATAACAGCTTAGTAGCTTTGTGGAGGAGTCTGAAAAATTAAAACTATTTTTAACCTTTGTTAGTAATAAAGAGTGATCAATACAGTCGAAGGCTTTGGAAAAGTCTAGAAGAATTGCTATACAGATATCGTTACGATCTAAAGCAGATCGAATATCAGTAGTCACTTTTAGAACAGCAGATTCACAAATGTGTTTGCTTCGAAAACCGGATTGCCATTTCGAGAGCTTATTACTATCATCCAGGAATTTCTGTAATTGGAGAGATAAAACCTTTTCAAAAGCTTTTGACAAAAAACACAAAATACTAATTGGTCTGTAGTTGGCAGGACATTTTGGACTAGTCTTTTTGGGTATAGGAATAGTTTTAGCTATTTTCCAACTATCTGGGAACTGGGAGCTGTATATAGCGTAATTAAATATATGATGTATGTAGCAAATAACATGAGGTAGTATAAGCTTAAGAAATCGAGGTGATATACCATCAGGTGCTGTGGCATTAGATTTAACAGAGTTAATTGCTTTGAATACATCGAATTCAGTAATACACTGAAAACCGAAATTAGGACACAAAGCAGGAGAACACAGATCTAGGTTAAGAGGAGTGGGATCAGGAGGATCCAGAGAAAAAAACGCACTCATTTCATTCGGGGATAATGAACACATGGATATTTTATTATCAGTCACTACACCCAGACCTTTCAGATTCTTCCACAGTTGCTTAGACCCTAATTTAGGATCAAGTTTCTTTAAAAAATAAGACCTTTTAGAGTTACGGATACGAGTTGTAACTTCGTTGCGTACAATACAGTATTGTTGTCTATTTTCCAGTGTAGGATTTCGTTTGAATTTCTTAAAAATACGCTCACGCTCAGTAATCTTACGTTGAATTTCGTTACTATACCACGGACAAGAACAAGACCTAACACGCTTAGTAACAACTGGAACAAAATTATTATATAAGGAGTTGACTAGATTATTAAAGATTTCAACCTTTTCACTTATATTGGCCGTTAGATATATGTTGTGCCAATTTAAACTATAAAGCGTGCGCGTGAGCCTTATATGATTGATGTCCATAAACGATCTAAAACTAAAGGTATTATCACAGTTGTATCTTTCTATATTAAAGTCAAAAGAACAGAAAATCATATCATGAATGAATTCGCTTGTCAGTTTAATTTGGTCAAAACATAAAACACTCGAAGCACAATTAGTGTGTGCGGCAACTGCTGATTTAAGGAGGGCTTCATACATTTTCATTCGCATTTTATTGGGATGAGGGAGGGGTGACAAAGTTCCTATATATAGTAGCACGCCATTGCATATAACTTTACTATTAATAAATGAAGTCTTGGTCCAATTAAACCTTTTGTGTCTGTCTTTTAGTTAAAATTTGGTCGATCAGACACTAAACCGCTCTAAAACCGCATTGACAGAGACCTCTCGTTTGGTTGACTAAGGTGATCAATCGCTGCAGAGTAAATCTTATGAGCTATATTCAGGATATCTCCATCTGATGACACTAATTTTTTCTGTATCGGAAAGAGGTTATAAAAGTCGATCATTCGTGCAAGCAGACATTATGGAGATTTCTCACTTGGTACTTTGAATGGTGTTCGGAACCACCTTCAGTCTTCTAGTTGTTCTTGTGTTTAGAAGTAGCTTTGTTCAGCACCTGAGTGACGAAATTCATAGCTGTGATAGTCTCTACTGAGTATACCATTCTGCCGAATCGTCTTCAAAAGTATTCAGTATTCAGTTTCAGCTCGTGCTTTGTACGATGAACGGAGAGCTTTTCAGCTTTAGCAATTAATAACCGCAGTTTAGTGCTCGTATCTAGAACATTCTTTCTTGTTGCTCTTGTCCTCTTATGTAAAACTATTGTACTTCATTTTCATGCATTTCGTTGGCGAGAGGGTTTGGAGTGGACTACTTACTGAAGACGGCGCTCTAGTTCTGGGTGGACCTGCACTTCAACAGCAATCTTGCTCTGATCGATTCTGTTGGTTGAGTAATGTGAAGCAAAGTTTCACTGAACACATCCAGTTCCACAATCCATGTCTACAGTCCACAACAAGATGGCTGTAATCTTTTTCTATAATCTGTAATTCTGTAAATTTGACTCTTCCTTTTTTAATTTACTAAATTACTTCTTCCAATAAAGTTTTGTTATAAATCGACCGGAATCGTCTTTTATTTGAGCGCAACTCATCAGACTCCATATCGCTTTTTTTATTTGAACGCCACACCTAAGGCGCTTCTTTTCGGCACTGTCTCTCCGAATAAGATGCAAAGACAAAACGCACCGTAGCGGAGATTTTTCTTGGCTCAACATGCCAATGAATTCTAGACTTTCTAACTAGATCAACGTCACTATACAGGCGACTGAGTTCCTTGCTGTATTTTCTTCTTCAAATTCGATTTAAGCAGACGCAACAAAAAACAACTACTTTTCTTTCGAAGCAAGCCAGAGCATTTTCGGTTGGTTTAGATAAAGTCAGCGTTCCCGCTCCAGGATTGAGATGAATGGTGGGGTCATAGTTTGAACTTGTGGCGGAACTTAAGTAGGTAAATCGCAAAATTTTAATTCGCCGTTGTGGTAAACAAAATAATAAAGCCCTTGGTGTTGGCTTTTCGCCCTTTTTAGTGGCGAAAACTATGATTTTTTCGCATTTGCTACTACTTGTAATCAGACCATAGCTGGTTCTGTTCAGTAATTTGTACTGATTGTATGGTATTGTTCAGTGTGTCATCAGTGAGTAGCAAGAATAACAGGAAGGTACGTTTGGAAGTTCTGTTAAAATGCCGATACATCCATAAACAGGTGGTCAATACATCGTGCAATTACTAGCCTGAATCTGAATGAGAAGAACTGATCAAGTGGTTGATATGGATTTTGAGGTATTCACAATCAAAGGAAGATACAATTTTATACGCCCGTTAAGGCAGACTGATGATCCTATAGTCTGCCTTCTTTAGCATCTGTGCGTGAGCACTCTTACATCGTTTGGAGATGAGATGATGCATGCTCGGTTTGGAAAAAAGCATGCTAATCCTGTGGCCTAAATGTTTTTTTGGTCTGATTGTCCACGATTGCTTTGGTGGCCTCAGTTGTTGTCGATCATCATTCACTTTGAACGGTTCATTCTGTCACCAGTTTTGACTTAACTATAATGTTCTCATCCTTATCTCTGCGTGATCCTGTTTAAATTCCTTGCACATTTTGGTTTCTTTTTTGCATGCTGAAAGCCGATGTTTCCCCACTTTGCTCATAGAGGTGACGAGCAGTTCTTGTCTATAAATGCACCGCATGCCGGCTTACAGGCTTCTAGTTGTTGCAAAATTTTCCCGAATGGCTCACAATTCTATCGGCAGTTATCAATATTTACGATGGCCGGGTTGCCGGCAGAACAAAAAACTACTTAAAAAAGAACCAAACACCAGAATCTTATAAAAAAAACCGAACCACGCGCTTGGTGGTTAAAGCTCCAAGTGGCGATCTGTCACTTGGGATTTAGGGCAAAAATAAAATGCCCTTGGGAAATTTGCAATGGCAGCAAATTGTTTGCTGAACCTAATGGCTGCTCAGCTGGGCTGGGTTCAGGACAAGATTCGCGAAAATTTAAAATTTCAATTTAAAAGAATTTTCGCTGTTTAAAGTAGGCGCCATGCACTTTTTCCGATCGGAAGTGCAAAACGGTATGCTGAAAAGAAATAAGCCGAAAACCACACCAGAAAGAAAAAGAATCGTTTTTGGTATACGTTATAAAATGTTTTTTTTTAAGGATGGTACTGAAGGTACCACTAAATAGCCTGAACCGCTACTTGCGGAGCCCGACACTAAAACGCGATATGTTTTTTTGAAAGGATTCACCCCGGGGAACACGATATACACAACTTGTTCTAACACAAAAAGGGTACTTATCTTTCTTTCCTAATTTTCCAGAAAGTTCCGTGCCTGTAGAACTACCTCCTAGTCTTCCCCTTTCTAGTCCTGAGTTCTTCCTTGTTTCCTCCTCACTGTTTCTTCCCTTTTCCTCTCTAGGCTTCTTCCTTCCTTTTTTTTCTCTATTTAAAAAAAAAAAAAATTGAACTTTTTCCTTTTTTTCTTTTTTCTGTTTTTTTTTTGCCAAACTTCTTTTAAACTCTTTGATGGTCAACCAAGAAGTGGTTAACACTATACCATCGATATTGGCTCGGACCGTAGGTCTCATACATACGTCCATTCGTACAACCGTTCATACGGATGCAACGGGCCAATTTTTTGGTCTTTGTGTGCAACACTCCGCAATTTTGCTGGAGTGTGCCACCATGCCTTGGACCTCCGTTGCTTCCACTCTCACACACGCACACCCCTGAGGGTCTCATTCTTATTTCCCACATCTGGGGATAAAAAAAGGAAAAAGATAATTTGCCAAACAGTATACGGCCTATTCGCGTTTATATGTCCTGATCATTATCCGTTTCTGATATTTGGTCGATCATTTCTGATAATGATCGGGTGAGGTATCGTGGGGGCGAAACAAGGAACTACTCATGTGACGAGACTATTGGAAGGAGTTCTACCTCTGAGCGCTACCCAATGTAAACTAACCAACGACATCCCGATGAATCCTTTTGTCTTAAACTTCGTAAGTGCGGGGCATGCAAATGGGGGTCCAGTCTTTACAATTATATTTCTTTTACAATGTTTTATTTGGGGTTCGATGGGCGACCGTCCGTCACCGAATAGGGCGTCAGTAGTTTTTAATCTTCTGGGGTTTATGGCACGCAGAGGGTTCCAGACTGTCCATCTGGCTCTAGACGTAACGCGCTTTTACTAAAGTGACCGTCCGTCACTACTTAAGAGACTCCTGTCTCTGCCTTCTCGCAGACCTAGTGGTTGTTCCCTCCGACAAGCATAGAAGCAGAAAGACAGAGTTCAAGAACCCACCAATTCTTCCCGCCAATATGCTTCTCCAAGGAGACAACGGACATAAAATGAAGGGTTGGGCCAAAACAACGGATTGGTCAGGAAAGAAATGGGTGGAGCGGAGACTACCCGATGGGGAAGACGACACCACACAAAGGCAAGAGCCGACAACTTCGGTAAAGGCTCCTAAACTTTAATTCGTTGGGCGCGGTTCCTGCGCCTTTCCTCTGGTCGCTTCTATAATGCACCGTCCGTCCTACCTGCGATGGTTGATCCTTCAAGATACTAAGAGGGTGCACCAATGGCTGATGAACCCATGGCTGCCCACCACCCTTCTAGGATTTGAAAGAACCAACGAAAAAGAATGTAAGTGGAAAGACGAAGGAAGGGAAAGAGTAGAACTTGTTGTGGTAAATTTTACCGCAACATAGTTTCGTTGCATACCTTGTGTTAAAAAAAGAGGTTTTGTTGTAGTACACACATTTTATTTTTATTTATTTATTTATTTATTAATTGACCTTAAGATACAATATCTCATAAGATAGTAGTTGTACCAAATTAAAATTTAACTAGAAAAATTTATAAAGGTACGGATTAAAATTCATAGTAATTATGTATTAATTGCTACGAAAAATTGATTTACACATTTGTAGAGAAATAGCTGCGTACTTCCTTTTTAAGCCTTGTTGTGCTTATACCTAAATTAGTTCTTAAATTTCGCAGTAGTGAATTCCACAATCGGACTGAATTTACGAAAAATTAACGTTCTGATGTGAGGGATGTTTATTGGGGGTGAATTAGTTGACCTGACCTGTGCGAAGAGGCAAAGCGACTCTTTTCGTATAAGTTTGATGGTTTATGTGTTACGAGAATATCCGATAGCAGGGCTGGAATGCTAAACGAAGAATAACTACTTTCTCTATCATATTTGCGTAGCCCAAAAACATAACGTACTGCGCTATTAAAAGCAACAATGAGCTTTCTTCTACTGATCGAGTCACAGCTACAAAAGATTTCACATCAGTAGAGTAAAATAAGGGATGGCAACGATTAGTATAAGGCCTCGTAGAAGTAGCATCTTCCGACAGGTGCTGGTTCCTTAAATGACGAGAATGAGCCTCTGCAGCCGAACATCTTACAGCTCTGCTAATAAGTTCTTCTTCACGCCTCCCCGTGGCGCCATCTGGGAATCTCACTAGAGGTTGCGAAGTGAAGGGGGCAAATGGCGAGTTTCCATAAACCAGGATTTGTGTCGGAAAAACAAAACAAGACCTTCTCCGGGCTACTCCGACATATTTGGAGCTCAGGCCGGAACGGATTTCCAGGACTTAGTCATGGTCTTGGAAAAGAGATGGTGGCGGACGAGCCCTATAAGGGCCAACGGCAGCGCTCACATCCCGGAACGGGTTACTGGCTTCGGTGTAACCGACCCCTCGTCCTAGGGGCACTCAAAGTGGAACTGGTCCTCCAGGTGGGGGTTGTGCCGCCGGAGTAACTGCCCGGCCATTTAAAAAAGATTGAGTTACGAAGCATCAACAAGCCTCGGATATGGACGGATCTACTGTTGACAACCCACGCAAACGATTTAAGGACAATGAGCTTCGGATATGCACGTGGAATGTTAGATCCGTTAATAGACCACGTGCAGCCGACCAACTAGCGGAGGCCCTAGACTGCTGCAAAGCAGACATAACCGCCATCCAAGAAATGCGATGGGGTGGCCGGACAAAAAGAAGATGAAAAACTGCGACATCTACTACGGCAATTGCTATAGACGGCAAAACCAGCGCTGATTTGGATGCGGATTTGTTGTCGGAGGCAGACTAAGACAAGAAGTCCTCAGCTTCCGACATGTGAGCGAGCGCCTCGTAGCAATCCGCATCAAGGCTAAATTCGCCAACATTAGCCTCATATGCGCGCATGCCCCCACAGAGGAGAAAGATGACGACACCAAGGATGCCTTCTACGAGCTTCTCAACAAGACCTACGAGCAATGCCCTGACATGACATTAAGATTGTCCTCGGTGGTTTTAATGCAAAGCTAGGAAGAGAAGGTATCTTTGGTGGAACAATCGGAAAATACTCGTATAGCCTGCACAACACCACCTCCGATAACGGATTCAAGCTAATCGACTTTGCGGCGGGGCGAAACATTGTCGTGGCTAGCACGCGGTTCCCTCATCTCGACATACACAAGGGGACTTGAGGAACTCCTGATCAATAAACAGTCAACCAGTTTCATCACATTGCGATCGACGCAAGACACTCCTCCAGCATTATGGATGTCCGATGTTGTACGCCAAGACAAACTAATGCTGTGAGAATATTCGACGTCAGACGGCTACAATCGCAAGAGATCGCCAAGTCCTTTTCCGATCGAGTGTCTCTTAATCTCTTTAAGAGGTCCAATGCCGCCAGCATCAAGCATCGAAGACCATTGGAAACACTGCCAAAACGCTATCAGATATGCCGCTTCTGATGTGCTGGGTTTCACTCGTCCACCACAACGAAACCCCTGATTCGATGATGAATGCCGGCAAGCACATGCAGCTAAGCAAGATGCATATAACGCGGCGCTGCTTAGAAAGACCAGAGCTGCTCATGAGCTCTATGAGCGGAAGAGGAGAGACGAGCACTGGCTTCTCAAGAGGAAGAAGAAAGAGCATGAGAAGCGCGCGATCGAGGAAATTGAGAGATGCTACTCCAGGAATGAGGTTCGGAAGTTTTACCAAAAGGTAAAAATAACATGCCGCGGAAACAAACCCCGAACCGAAGCCTGTAGAGATGCACAAAGGAACATCGTAGTAGAATCACATCCGATGCTGAAAATCTGGATACCGCTGTCAGGCAGACTGAACCTTTCAACCTAAACTATGATGACCAACAATTCCGTCCACCCGACCTGAATGAAGTGAAGATAGCAATTACTAAGCTGAAGTCCAACAAAGCTGCTGGAGCGGATGGCATGACTGCCGAGCTCTTCAAAGCGGCAAGCGATGACTTGGTAAGGAGCATACACCAACTCATCTGTAAAATATGGCCGGACGAAAGTATGCCCGATGAATGGAACGTCAGCATTGTTTGTCCAATTCTCAAGAAAGGAGACCCTCTGAACTGCGCCAACTACAGAGGCATCAGTCTCCTTAACATCGCATATAAGATCTTATCCGCCGTATTGTGTGAACGCCTAAAGCCGTTTGTCAACAACCTGATAGGTCCATATCAGTGTGGCTTCAGACCAGGAAAGTCCACCATCGACCAGATATTCACACTACGGCAGATCTTGGAGAAGACCCATGAGCTTCGGATCGATACCCACCACCTATTTATCGATTTTAAGGCCGCGTATGAGAGCATCTATAGAGTCGAGCTATATAGAGCAATGTTCAGTTTTGGCATCCCTGCCAAACTCGTCCGTCTGTGCAGGATGACGATGGAGAATGCACGCTGCTCCATCAAGGTCGGTAAAGATCTCACCGAGACCTTTGATGTCCAGAAAGGATTTAGACAAGGCGATGCGCTGTCATGCGATTTCTTCAACATCACTCTTAAAGAATAGTGCAAAACTCACGAGCAAACACAAGAGGCACTATCTTTCAAAAGTCCGTCCAACTACTCGCATACGCCGACGATATTGACATAATCGGGAGAAAGCAGCGTGATGTCAGTGGCGATTTGGCGAGTATTGAGACGGAAGCGGCGAAAATGGATTTAGCGGTCAATGAGGGCAAGACCAAGTATATGCTGTCAAGCAAAAAGGACAACCAACACCGACGTCTCGGACGGAACGTCACCCTCGACAGATATAACTTTGAGGTAGTTAAGGACTCTGTCTACCTAGGCTCCGCTATAAATACAGACAACGACACCAGCGCTGAGATCAAGCGAAGAATAACTCTTGCCAACCGCTGTTTCTTTGGGTTAAGAAGGCAATTGAGTAGCAAAGCCCTCTCTCGGACAACAAAAGTCACCCTTTAATAATCCCGGTCCTGCTCTATGGCGCAGAGGCATGGACATTATCAAAAATGGATGAGGGTGTTCTTGGTTGCTTCGAGAGAAAAATTCTTCGGGCGATCTTCGGTCCCGTCTGCATTAACGGTGAGTGGAGGAGGAGATACAACGACGAACTGTATGGACTGTACAGCGACATGGACCTAGCCAGAAGAGTGAATATCCAAAAACTGAGATGGCTGGGTCATGTAGAGCGCATGGACACCAATGCTCCGGTCCGAAAAGTCTTCGAATCCGCCCCCGAGGGACAGCGCAGTAGAGGAAGGCCAAGACTCAGGTGGCGCACGCAAGTGGAAGAGGACCTCAGCCAACTTAGCGTGCGAAACTGGAGGCAGCTAGCCAGGGATCGAGCTGGCTGGAGAAGCTTGTTGACTGAGGCCTAGGTCCACCCCGGACTGTAGCACCACCTAAAGTAAGTATGTAAGAGTAAAATAGGAATAACCAACGATTTAGCTTACATCAAGCGCGTTTTAGTTTTAGTAACACCCCATATACTTTTCAAATGGCAGCACTGATGTGATTTTCCCAAGTTAGCTTGCGATTAAAAGTGACTCCAAGATTCTTCACAGTCTCAACATAATTTTATTTCGGAGCTTTCTTACAAAGTAGATGAAAAATACGAAAGATCCAGTGGTTTCTTCGATATGACTAGGCACTTTGATTTCTTAGCCTTTATAGAAAATCCGCTAAGTTCAGACTTAAGGGAAATTTTCTCAAGGTCTTCATTGATAGAGCAAACTCCGTTCTCAATTAAACCAAGTGGACAGCTCATATACATTTGAATATCGTCAGCATACATATGTGACGAACCGTTGTGTATAATAAATGGAAGGTCATTAACACATAATGACAATAATAAGGGGCCACGTATGGAATCTTGAGGGATACCACTAAGAAAATCAGATATATTGTCATTGGACTGAACTGATTGCATTCTGTTGTTTAAGTAGGATGTATTTTTTTTTTGATTTGCGGCCCGGGTCAACCCCGGACAGATTTATTAATGCTTATTGCAAGCTAATTCTTAGAACTAACAATTTTCACTTAAAACTTAAGATAAAAACTAAAGGGTGGGAGCGGTTAAAAAAAAGTTAGGATGTGAGGCATAGGTGGAAATAAGAGTGTTTTTAAGAGAGAGTTTGGTGAGATGGTAGTCGAAGAGAGGCAGAATATCGTTAAGTTCACGAAGCATTCTAGACATTGGCTCCAAGTGTCCGTAATTCGTTCGGTGAAGATTTAGCCGGAAAAGTGGCACAGACCTAAGATTGCGAGGGTTGGTATTAAAAGAAATAAGTCGAAGTAAGGAAGGACAATCGATATTACCAACTAAAATTTGATGAATAAAGAGAATGTCGGCAATTTTTCGACGTATAGAAAGGGGTTGTAAATTTATAAGTTTCAGCCGATCAGTATAAGGTGGTAAGTTTTGGCTATCATCCCAGGGAAGACCACGTAAAGCGAATCGTAAAAACCTGCGTTGAACAGCTTCTATCCGGAGAATGTGTGTTCTGTAGTAGGGTGACCACAAAGGTTATGTAAAGAGATTTAGTAACATAAGGATTGGAAAACTCCTTAGACCAGCGCTTGATGAAGCCGAGGGCAGAGTTGGCTTTCTTTATTATATTATCAATGTGAGAACGGAAATTGAGTTCCTTATCACAGATAACACCTAAATCCCGCAACTCATTCACTAAGGGAACAGGAAGATTAAAGATTAGATAGCAGCGAGGTGAAGTCGGGGGCCGCTTACGGGAATACGTTATAGCCTGACACTTATTGACGTTAAGCTCAAGAAAATTCTTCTGACACCAAGTACAAAATCTGTCAAGATCTTCCTGCAGTGGTAGGCTGTCTGAAGAAGAAGATATATATCTAAAGATTTTCATAACGTCTGCGTTAACAGATATGTATGATTTTTTTATGATGCAATCAACATCATTAATAGCCAGAATGAATAGTAAGGGGCCAAGGTTTCTGCCTTGAGGGACACCAGAGGAGGCTTTAATTGGGTCAGAAATCATGGACCTGAATAAAACATAGTACTGTCTTTCATTTAAATATGATCGAACCCATGTTATAAAGTTTATTTGGAAACCAAGAGCTTTTAATTTCAGAAGGATTATATCACGTGAAATCCTATCAAAGGCTTTGCTGAAATCGGTGTTAATCACATCAACTTCATTTCCAGATTCCAGTGCACATAAAGTGCTTGATACGAATTCCGTTAAGTTGGTAGTCGTAGATCTACCTTTGAGAAATCCGTGCTGGTTTTGGGAAACAATAGGTTTACAATGAAAAAGCATCGTGTCATAAATAATGCTCTCGAAAAGCTTAGGTATGCAGGACAGCTTAGCAATTGGTCGATAGTTGGAAATATCATCTTTTCTGCCTTTTTTATGTAGGGGAATAATAAATGACCTTTTCCAGGTCGAGGGAAATAATCCCTGGGTGATAGAAAGCTGAAAGAGAGCTGTAAGAGGTTGGGCTAGGTGCATTTCATATTTCTTTAAAAATATAGGGGGAAGATCATCAGGGCCGGCAGAATAATCATCTTTGAGGTTTATTATTTTTTCTTTGACTTGCTCTTAAGTTATAGACACAGATTCTAAAGTTGTTTGTGAACAGCAGTTTAAGTAGGAAAAGTAAGAGTGGTCTGGCTCTTGGGAATGGGTGGCGAACGCTTGGCTTAAAAAAAATTGCGAAGAGATTTGCTATAATTTGGGGATCGCCCGATGACTTATCTAGAAAATTCAGAAAATTCAGTTTTGATGAACTGAAAGAACCGCTTGGGGTCGGAAATGAGTGTGCGGTCCATTTGGTTCAAATAGTTGTCATATAGAGTTTGACAAAGTACAGAGAAATTTATTTAGGCAGACTGGTAGTAAAAGAAATCGATGTCGGAACGCGATATTAAGTAAGTACGCCAGAGCTTATTTCTCTTATTACGAATAGATCGCAACTCTTTATTATACCAGGGTGGCGATGATGAGGGATTCTTTTTGGGTAAAAAAGGTACGGATTGGGAGAGACATTTGAAAATTTCGGTATAGAAGGATGCGAGAGCATCGTTAAACGTGAGGTTGGGATTATCGTAAAGAAAATCAAAATTGGCCATACTGAGAAGGTTATTCAGTTCAGCATAGTTAGCCCTATGAAAATTAAAACTGTAAGAATACTCATAAGAAGCGCGATTAAGACCATTGTCATACGCCAATGTAAAAGAAAGGGGATGTAAGCAGCTTTACCGCACCATGAGAAGTTATATTGTCGAATGAGCTTTTTACATAAAAGATGTTGTACCTTACCATGTCAAATGCCTTGGAAAACTCTAGGAGCACCAAGAAAGTTATTTTTTCTTCATCTAATGGTTGTCGTGCTACTCAACAGGGTGGTAGAACAGCTGTGTTTCGCACGAAAAGCAGATTGCTTTGGTGTGAGCATGTTATTATTTTTAAGATATGTGCTCTGTTTTTGCAAAATACGTTCAAGAGCCTGGGCCAGAAAGGGCAGAACTGAAATTGGTCTAAATTCATCAGCTTTAGCAATTTTCGCCAACTTCCACTGAGTAGGATACTCTCTCTCTGTCACAATAGTGTTAAAAATGAAGGTGATAAAAGGCAATATGATTGGTAAGAGTAGCTTTAGACATAAAGGGTGCATTTTGTCTAACCCAATGGCATTTGACTTTATCGAGAGTAGACTTTCTACCACATCAGCACTATCGACCGATCTTAAACCAAAACTATTAACACTTTGATGATTAACAGTCGAGCTCGACAAAGGTTCAGTCACACCTAACGCGGACGAGAAGGGCCGAGACAAGAAATTCCGGTTTAGCGAATTGCAATCAATGCTGCCAAATTACACTTTACTTTGCCAATACCTATGCCGCGTGAATTGTTCCACAGCTGTAGATCACTGAATCAGGTGTTGCTTGCTCGCATATACACGTGATTTTGCGGAACGGATCTCCGTAACAACTTTGTTGCGAAATGAACAATACATTTTTCGAAGTTCTGGAAGTCTACTATATATCGCTTCGAACTGTTGTAAGCTCTATCGCGCTGCTGATTTAAGGAACGTATTTGGCTTGTAAACCATGGATTACATTTGTCCTTAATAATCTTGCTTCCCATGGCTACGTGTGTGTCATAGAGATTTAAATTATTTGTTTTTAAGAATTCGACTTGCCCACTGGACGACAACATGTAGAAAATGTTATCCCAACTACGTTTCTACTATTCGTTTCCAACAGGTTATTATCTATGTGTCGAAAATCTCGATACTCAAGTGTTTGAATGGCATGATTGATGTAAAAATTTAAAGTAAGAAAAATTAAAAAAATATATTTTATCTCACTGTCTGATAAGGATGAACACCTCGGCTTACACTTGATTGAATTCCGGACATAGATTGCAACACCACCACCACTACGGAATTTCCTGTCCGAACGATAACCACGATAACCCATAAGGCAGCAGGAAGTATCATTCAAACCACTCGCAAACCATGTTTCAGAGACACAGATAATGCCCACACTAGAACCCTCAAATAAATCGCGAAACTGGTAATTTTGTGGCAACAAACTATGAGCGTTAATATGGCAAACCCGAAGGCCATTTCGCTGGATACTTAGAACTCGGATTTTGCTGATTATTTGCCATCGAACTACGAAAGAAAAAAAAAAACGGTAAAATGATTGCTGCACATCATGAGCAATCTCTGAGGGGTTTCTTAAAAATGTCACCACTGGTCTTCTGCGCTTGATACTGACAGCATTGAATTTTTTAAAACGATTTCGATCAAAAAGGGCTCCATCAATCCTTTGCAATTTTATCCGTTCGACGTTAAATTTTCAATTCGCACATTGCCTACAACAAGGTAGTGGTCAGCGTTGATGTTGATTCATCTATTGTACATAGAGCTGTATTTCGCGTAGGTAATTTAGTTGACAGGCGTTTGACCTGGTGATTGCCAAGCCACTTAATATATTTTTAAGGTGTAAAAAACGTTTGCTAGCTATAACAGGATCTCAACTGGCTGCGTCTAAGATTCAGACAGTGTCGCCAAAGAAAATTTGTTCTACCTTAGCATTAGCATCATCATTGCTCTTGCAAGTAGTCAAGGAGCCTTACAAAGTAATGGGCGTGAGATACTCGTAACATTAGGCTTATATTGTGGCGACTAACGTTGATTATGTGTCTCAGGTGTCTAAAACTTACAAGCTCTTTGGTAAGTCTTCCTCTGGTAGCAAAACTAAACATCACTTAGTTGGTGGCACAGCTTCTCATCATTATTTCGCACTCGATTTTACTAGATATCCGTCTTGAAGTTGCTGGACTGTAAAAGTCCGATACACCAAACATAATCCGCGTTTATAACAGAAAAAACTTGTTCCCTTTTTTTAGCCGTAACCAGTAAGCCAAACCATGTCCGAGACCGTATTTTGGTTCACAACTGAGAGTTTTACGTCGTTAGGCATGTAACGCTACAACACAAGGCCAAAATCCCTCAGAGGATACTCCAGTGGCGCAACATCCGTATTTGAGTATGAGAAAAATTTTCAGACAACCTTCGCACTGAATATGTGGAATCAGCTTAAGTTCAAGACAGTATTTACCGCTAACGCCACCGTTTACTCCAATTGGGAGTTGCTTTGGCAAAATATCTACATTGCACTCCGCTTGAAACATGATTTGCTGAAGTTCACTAGTCGGTGGCTGAGCAGTCCTTAGTTTTAAGTCACATTTGCACTGACAGACTGAACATGCCACAGATGGCACAGACATCCGTAAGTAGGGTCCATAACGAAACAAACCGATGAAGTTGTCGTAATGGATAACATTTGCTACAAGACAGGAGCACATTAAACTCGCACCTAAGACCCCCGTTTTCTTAGGGAAACCAATTTGTTGCACTTAAAGCCTGTTACGTCTTTATGCCTCCCCATATTCTTCCTACTCCCAGCACAACAATATTTAAACGTCATAATTCATAGCAGGCAGGATCAACATAGAAAAATCCTCTTCCACTGATACTCCATTTAATTGTCTATGTCGACCCAAATTTGTTTCTTTCCACCCCTGATACTTCTTTCCTATCGAAGGATCCGACTCTTGGTATTATCTTAATTGCTTCTCAGTTTTCATTTCTATCTGTTCGTACATATCTCCCTGCCAGTTTCCCCTGTTCTATCACAAAAGCCCCGGTTGGGACGTCGTCGGTCACCCTCTGTCTGGATAGCTACATTATGATACTCTGCTTCAACCTCTCTTTCTTGTGTTTGCAATTTTCCAAAACTTAATTCTTAAGCTTCCACAAATTTCAAATTTGTCATTATTTTCTATTTCTTTCTCTCTCTCTCTTTCTCTTTCTAGGATATGTCCTGAGTCTATGAAATGAAATCCATCCAAAATAACCCAGCAACAACCTAACAGAGCCAACTGACGTAAGGACGATACCACATACAAAGTACCATCGCCGCCATTGTGTAAACGCTGCATTAACCTGACTAATGTAAAATGTTGTACCGTTCGACAAGGACTAATTGTGCCGGTCATTCTTCTTAGCAATGGGAACCTAACGAAACGAGAGTGAAAATTAATCCGAAAAGACCTTCCACAAACACACCCTCATATAAAACAAAAGCACAAATACACACACATACACACAATCGCAATAAGAACATCACAAACTAAATTGCCTCTTGAGTTTGTTGATGCTACAATAAAGGAACACCATCAGCAAAATACAAAAAAAAAGAAAAAAAAAGACAGAAACGATAGCAAAAAAGAAAAGTCAAAAAGTTTTATTCATTGCTTTGTCGGTGTGCCATAGTACACATCATAACGGTAGTCAGGGCCGGGAAGACAACAAGGAACAGCATCAACAACTTGGACGATTATATACTGCTTAATTTTCGGGACCCACTTTCTATTTCCTCTTGTGTTTAGGGGGGGAGGGTGTTATCCAATGCCACAACCACTCTGTCAGGATAATAGAATAAAAGCCAAAGTTTAAAATCAAGGGGGGTGGTCGACAACCCCAAAAAGGACTACAAAAACGAAAAAGCAATAAGAAAACGGCAAACACAGAGAGAAAATAGAAGAAGAGAAGAAGAGGAAGAAGAAGAAGAAGAAGAAGAAGAAGAAAAAAAAGTGATTTTCCAAGTGATTACTCCCGGTCGGCGCGATAATGAGTTTCTTTAGTTCGCTGCAGCAATACGTAACAAGTGGGGTGGCCGGTCTGGGTCTGAGTAGTCGGCGATTTTCCCTCTCCCGGCAAGATTCGAATGAGGAAAAAAGTGGCAGCGGACCAGGACCATCTTCAGGCACTGGAAGCGGTAATGTTAGTGGGGGAGGAACATCTGTTTCCGGTGCGAATCCTGGAAATGCCACTGCACCACCTCATGTACATGGTAAGTTGGCAGAAGAAGTTTGTTTGTTACTCGTACTATCTGTGAGCGGGGTTTTAAGGGATGACCACTATGGTGTGGTATTTGTTTGTGGAATGTTGCAAAGAATTAGATTTCAGGAGGAACGCGTCAGCTGAAGTGCTTTTCCGTCCGGGATAATAGTCAGAAATAGTAACAGAAACGGTACCAGTTGCTGTTGAGATGATAATGATAACGAGATTATTTATTAAAGTATTTAGCAAAGGGGGATGCAGAGTTCCTGGGGCTTGGTGTTTTCTTTTTTATTTTCTATTCAAAATAGAGAACGAGATCCTCCAGTTACTGGTTGGCAATTTAATTAAATTTAAAGCCACAGAGCAGGAGATGGAAGAAATAGAGAGTCTGGCGGCAACGAATCCTTTAAGCAGTTTGCTTTGCTTTGGTGGGAATTTTCTACAGGCAGCAGAGTGGTAGTGCAAGGGACGGTTGTTTCTGTAACGACGTTAAGGAAAGGTCATTTTCGTTAAGTAGAAATGTGGCGTGGATAGATACTGATCTGTTTGAATACAGAGGGAGTCTTCTGATTACGATAAGGAGTACTTAAGGAAGCAATACTAAAAAATTCGAAAGATAATATGGTTGTAAGGAGTAAAGCATCGCTTCGGGGCATACGATTTAGTAAGAGAGTTTCAAAGCATGAATAATTTTACCTTTCAGCTCAACATAGAACCAGGAAACAGCTGCTTTTCCCAGTTGGTTGATTAAACTGATATATATCCTCCCAGTGCTTTGACCATCTATTTGCTAAGGTAGCACATTGTTAAAAACACACAAAGCATTTAAGTATGGAGTCAGAAGTTAGAAGTCAGAAGTCGGAAGTCAGAAGTCAGAAGTCAGAAGTCAGAAGTCAGAAGTCAGAAGTCAGAAGTCAGAAGTCAGAAGTCAGAAGTCAGAAGTCAGAAGTCAGAAGTCAGAAGTCAGAAGTCAGAAGTCAGAAGTCAGAAGTCAGAAGTCAGAAGTCAGAAGTCAGAAGTCAGAAGTCAGGAGTCAGAAGTCAGAAGTCAGAAGTCAGAAGTCAGAAGTCAGAAGTCAGAAGTCAGAAGTCAGAAGTCAGAAGTCAGAAGTCAGAAGTCAGAAGTCAGAAGTCAGAAGTGAGAAGTCAGAAGTCAGAAGTTAGAAGTCAAAAGTCAGAAGTCAGAAGTCAGAAGTCAGAAATCAGAAGTCACAAGTCAGAAGTCAGAAGTCAGAAGTCAGAAGTCAGAAGTCAGAAGTCAGAAGTCAGAAGTCAGAAGTCAGAAGTCAGAAGTCAGAAGTCAGAAGTCAGAAGTTAGAAGTCAGAAGTCAGAAATCAGAAGTCAGAAGTCAGAAGTCAGACGTCAGAAGTCAGAAGTCAGAAGTCAGAAGTCAGAAGTGAGAAGTGAGAAGTCAGAAGTCAGAAGTCAGAAGTTAGAAGTCAGAAGTCAGAAGTCAGAAATCAGAAATCAGAAGTCAGAAGTCAGAAGTCAGAAGTCAGAAGTCGGAAGTCAGAAGTCAGAAGTCAGAAGTCGGAAGTCAGAAGTCAGAAGTCAGAAACCAGAAGTCAGAAGTCAGAAGTCGGAAGTCAGAAGTCAGAAGTCAGAAACCAGAAGTCAAAAGTCCTACAACATCCATCAAACATCTTTCGAGATAGTTTTTTTACATTTTTGAGAGAACCTCCTCTAGAATTTTTTTTACCATTGACAAAATGGATGTATACATATATTTTTGTAATAACTGTGCACTCGGGAGGTTATAAGAAAAAGTTAGAGAGGAAATCGAGAGATGGGCAGGGAATTTTATAAACCAATTGTTCGGCTTAGGAATGAATCACGATATTTCGGTTTTGTCTTCTTCTTTATTTCATTAAGTGGCGCTAAAGTCTGGGGTTTACCTGGGCCTCAGTTAACAAGCGTCTCGATCCATAGCGAGCTGCCTCTAGTTTCGCACGCTAAGTTGGCTGCGGTCCCCTTCCACTTACGTACGCCACCGGAGTCTTGGTCTTCCTCTACTGCGCTGTCCCTCGGGGGCGGATTCGAAGACTTTTCGGATGGGAGCATTGGTGTCCATACGCTGTATATGACCCAGTCATCTCAGTCTTTGGATCTTCACTCCTCTGGTTAGGTCGATGTCGTTGCACAGTCCATACATTTTGTTGTTGTATCTCCTCCTAAATTCTCCTTCAATGCTGACTGGCCCGAAGATCGCCCGACGAATTTTTCTCTCGAAGCAACCAAGAACACCCTCATCCATTATTGACAATGTCCATGCCTCTTCACCACAGAGCAGACTGACCTTTATTATCCGAGAGAGGGCCTTACTACTCAGTTGCCTTCTTAGCCCAAAGAAACAGCGGTTGGCAAGAGTTATTTTTCGTTTGATCTCAGCGCTGGTATCGTTGTCTGTACTTATAGCGGAGCCTAGGTAGACAAAGGCCTTAACTACCTCAAAGTTATATATGTCGATGGTGACGTTCTGTCCGAGACGTCGGTGTTGGTTATCCTTTTTGCTTGACAGCATATTTTTGATCTTGCGCTCATTGACCACAAAACCCATTCACATCACGCTGCTTTCTCCCGATTATGTCAATATCGTCGGCGTGTGCGAGTAGTTGGATGGTCTTTTGAAAGATAGTGCCTCTTGTGTTTGCTCGTGAGTTTTGCACTATTCTTTAAGAGTGATGCTGAAGAAATCGCATAACAGCGCATCGTCTTGTCTAAATCCTTTCTGGGCATCAAAAGCCTCGGCGAAATCTTTACCGACCTTGATGGAGCAGCGTGTATTCTCCATCGTCATCCTGCCCAGACGGTTGGGTTTGACAGGACAGGAATGCCAAAACTAGACATTGCTCTGTATAGCTTGTCTCTGTAGACGCTGTCATACGCGGCCCTAAAATCGACAAATAGGTGGTGTGTATCGATCTGAAGCTCATGAGTTTTCTCCAAGATCTGCCATAGTGTGAATATTTGGTCGATGGTGGACTTTCCTGGCCTGAAACCACACTAATATGGACCAATTAGTTAGTTGACGAACAGCTTTCGGCGTTCCCACAATACGGTAGATAAGATCTTGTGAGCGATGTTCAAAATGCTGATGCCTTTGTATTTGGCGCAGTTCAGAGGGTCTTCTTTCTTGAGGATCGGACAAACAATGCTGAGATTCCATTCATCGCGTATACTTTCATCCGACCAAATTTTACAGATTTTTGGCCGCTTTGAAGAGCTTGGCAGTCAGGCCGTTCGCTCCAGCAGCTTTTTTGGACTTCAGCTTAGTTATTGCTATCTTCACTTCATCCAGGTCGGGTGGACGGAATTTTTGGTCATCATCGTTTAGGTTGAAAGGTTCAGTCTGCCTGACAGCGGTATCCAGATTTTCAGCATCGGATGTGATTCTACTACGATGTTACCTTGTTCATCTCTACAGGCTTCGGTTCGGGGTTTGTTTCCGTGGCCTGTTATTTTTACCTTTTGGCAAAAGGTTCGAAACGTACGGGCGTCCATAATACTGGAGGAGTGTCTTGCGTCGATCGCAATGTGATCAATCTGGTTGACTGTTGATTGATCAGGAGTTTGCCAAGTTCCCTTGTGTATATTGAGATGTGGGTACCGCGTGCTAGCTACAACAATGTTTTGCCCCGCCGCAAAAACGATTTGCCCGAATCCGTTATCGGAGGTTGTGTCGTGCTGGCTATACGTTCCGAAAGTGCTACCAAATAGGCCACTTCATTTTAGCTTTGCATAAGAAGGTCGTAGAAATTGTTCAAGAACTCGTAGAAACTATCTTTGTTGTCGTAATCTTTCTCCTCTGTAGGGACGCGCCCGCATATAAGGCTAATGTTGTGATTTAACATACCCCGTGCGTATCCGAAGTTCCTTGTCCTTGATTCATTTGCAGAGATTGTCAGCAGTAGAGGCGTATTTTTGCGATGCTTGTTGCTGTTCATAACTTTCGTCGTTTTCTCATGGCCGGCGCAACTCTCAGTTCGCTCTTTTCCCAACAGAAAAGCAATACATTTTTGTTTTAAAGGGCTTAAGCTTTTAATTTTAGTTACGCTAATATAAGTTGTGGCCTTCGGTAAGCTCATAACTGCAAGTCAGTAATTTTGTGATTGTGTTTCGTGCAAAAGGTCTCACATTCAAAGGTTATCATTTGGCATAGGACATTGGTATCACAGGGTACTTCTTTCTAAATTCCCTCATCGAACTTTGTGTACCAATAAATATGAATCAGCACTACCTACCCTTATGCAAGTCTGTAACTTATTTTAGAATTTTTGTGTGCATAAGAGGTTGCTACCATCATTTTTCAAGCTAAGGCTCTTGCCACAGTCATAGGAACTTGTATCTCTCTATCCCATCAGGAGGAGCATCATTTCCTCGTAAAATTTAAAATTTATGCTCCGTGTGGCTTATGTTTAACATTTTAAATATCAGAATCTATCAGTATCTGCACATTCGCATTCTTATAAGGAAGTGAGCTTTGCCTTTTTATTCAATACCACCCGGCAACCACATCCCTCTATAAAACAAATTTCCCATTTTGTTCGTTAACATTTGCACAAAGACTTTTAGTTTCCATTGGTTTTCTGGTTTCGATAGTGCGCTCGTGGTTATAGTACGAGTAGCAACTACACAGAATAGGGAGCAAAGATACACACAGGATACAAGTTAACCATGAATACATGTACTCGTACATTTATTGCATTTTCTTGTATGGAATTTTGTGTGATGTGACCGTTTGTTTGAAAGTTGAAACACAAGGATTGGTTTGACGAAATTTGCAAAATCCAATATGTGAACAGTACTTGTCATCGCCGCATCCCTATGCAACAAAGCAAATATACAAATACGACTACACTTTCTGCTCGTAAGTTGGATCATGACTTTGAAGTTGCTAATGGTTGCCATGTACGAGATTGTGGTTAAGGTTGTATGCTTTCTGGGATTTGTGATGTCTTTCTTTGTGTGGTTATCGATACTTGTTATGGAAATGGGGGTACCAACATTCTTTTGAGTAAATGATTGGAAGTTCTAACAAAAAAATAAATAAAAAAAAATCAATTGCAAATTAGGGACGTGTTTAGATGAGAAAATGTCCTTCAATGGAATGAATTTAAATTTTATTTTGTTTTGTTGTAGGTTTTCCAAAAGTTGTTCCACCACCAGGAACCACACCGACACAGAATCTTGGTTCGAGAAGACAATCACGAGCATTGGAATGCTTAGCTCCACCAAGAACTGGTTCATTTCGACAGCGAAGTTCACCTGTACATCAGCCAGCTCCACAGGATCGACCGCCATTGGCGTTTTGTAAACGAAGACTTTCATGGCCGGAAGTTGATCCCAGATCAACATCGGGGTAAGTGCAGAAGTAGAAGGATTATGTTCTAGTTTGTATCGCATTAAATATTGAACCTAAGTCAACGATATTATGTGGGAGCCTTACTAATGTCTTATTTCCCATGTATTGCCTTAAGATTGTTTTCAGAAATAACGATGAGAACTTCGCCAAAAAGAACATATTACTCAAAACGAATTTATGATTTTTGTCCAGCAGTTGAAAGGCTCCAAACTACGTCTGAGGCATTAATGTGTACAAAGTTCTTAGTTACTATTTAATTCAAGGTTTTGGGTACATTCTTTAGTCAGGCAGTGCAAGATTGTCCTTTTACAATTGTTCCTGAGCTTGTTGGCATACCTAAACCAACAACTTAGGGTAACCCCATAAAAAGAAATCCGACGGCACTGAACCGCATGAGCGAGTTGGTCATTCGATAGGACTATTTCCCACCCTACAACAGATCAATTGTTTGAGCAGTTGGGTGGCTTGTGGCACAATATGTTGTTGGAACCACATGTCGCTGATATCAAGTCCATCCAACTCTGGCAAAAAATATTCTTCCAACTTGCCATGATCAGCGAACTTCTTTGACGGTAACATGGCGATCATTTTTGTCGACGAAAAAATAAAAAATGAAAAAACCGATGAAAAAACCTCTGGTGTGAAATCTACACTACATGATCACTTTTTGTCGATGCAAAGGAGCTTCTTGTCTGCCTGTATTCGCCTTATACGCGGGTACGCCAACACAGAGGAGAAAGATGTCGACAGGAAAGATAGTTTCTACGAGCTCTGTACAAGACCTACCAGCAATCCCCTAGTTAAGAACTTTGGTAATACTGTCGGAAGGTATAGCTTTCAAGAAACCACCCCTAATAACAGACTCAGGGTAATCAACTTTACAGAGGGGCGAATCATTGTCGTACCTAATACATGGTTCCCTCATCTCGGTATTTAAAAGAGCATTTGGAGAATTCCCAATCAATCAACCGTCAACCAAAATGACCCCCATTGCGATCGACGTAAGATACTCCTCCAGTATTATGGATGTCCGTACGTTTCGAGGAGCCAACATCGACTCGAACTAATGTCTTGTTGTAGCTAAGGTATGGTCGCGAATATCTCGATCAACGTTAAGGTAAGCTGACGATGTGAGGAATTTCGACGTAAGACGGCTTCAGTTGCACAAGTCCGTCAAGTACTTGTCCGATCGATTCTCTATTAATCTCATTAGATGTCACATGCCGTCAGCATCAAGTATTGAAGGTAAGGGCCAACAATTTTCATCAGGCCGAACAATTCATCAGAGATACCCGGTTTCACACGACCTGTAGTCAAGCAAGATGCATGCAAAGAAGGACTACAGCTGCTCACTAGTTTTATGAGTAAAAGGGGGAAGAACGACACTGACTTCTCAGGAGACAAAAGAAGGAGCAAAATAAGTACGCGGGCGAGGGAATTGAAACATACAACTTTAGGAATGAGACTCGAAAGTCTTACCAAAAAGTGAAACAACATGCCACAGACACAAACCCCGAACCAAAGGCTATAGAGACGAACAAGGGAACATCGTAGAAGAGTCGTAGTCGATGAAGATTTGGAAGAAGCATTTCTGTAGAACGTATTACGGCGATGGCAAACCAAATATTGCTGTCAGCTAGAATGAACCTTTCAACTTGTATGATGTAGACCAACAGCTCTGTCCACTCGACCTGGGTGAAGTGAAGATAGCCATCTCTGAGCTTAAGTTAAACAAAGCTGCTGAAGCGGACTGCTTGATTGTCATACTCTTCAAAGCAGCAGGAGATGACATAGTAAGGAGTATAAACCAACTCATCTATAAAATATGGTCGGACGAAAGTATGCCCAATGAATGGAATCTCAGCATTGTTTCTTCTATCCTCAAGAAAGGAGAATCTCTGAACGCCGTCAACTATAGAGGCATCAGTCTTCTTTTCATCGCATACAAGATCTTATCTCCCATGTTGTGTGAATGCCTAAGGCAGACCTGTAAATTTTCAAGTACAAGAACTATTCAAATACCCAGTACCCTGTACTTGTATTTGTATTTGAACAGTACAGAGTACAATGTACTTGGTACTTGAATATCGCTAAATACAAGTACTTATTCATGTACTCTCTATCAAGTACATTTACTGGGTATTGTAATGTTGACCAGTACATTTTCAAGTACTTTCAAGTCAAAATAAATTTGAAGCATTTTTGTTGACTGTTGTGAATCAAATGTTTACCTGCTTTTCATTTATTACCAAGGCATACTTACTTTACTTTAGGTGGCGCTACAGTCCGGGGTGGACCTGGGCCTCAGTTAACAAGCTTCTCCAGCCAGCTCGATCCCTGGCTAGCTGCCTCCAGTTTCGCACGCTAAGTTGGCTGAGGTAATCTTCCACTTGCGTGCGCCACCTGAGTCTTGGCCTTCCTCTACTGCGCTGTCCCTCGGGGGCGGATTCGAAGACTTTTCGGACCGGAGCATTGGTGTCCATGCGCTCTACATGCCCCAGCCATCTCAGTCTTTGGATCTTCACTCTTCTGGTTAGGTCCATGTCGCTATACAGTCCATACAGTTCGTCGTTGTATCTCCTCCTCCACTCACCGTCAATGCAGACGGGACCGAAGATCGCCCGAAGAATTTTTCTCTCGAAGCAACCAAGAACACCCTCATCCATTTTTGATAATGTCCATGCCTCTGCGCCATAGAGCAGGACCGGGATTATTAAAGTCTTATAAAGGGTGACTTTTGTTGTCCGAGAGAGGGCTTTGCTATTCAACAGCGATTCGCAAAAGTTGATCTCAGCGCTGGTGTCGTTGTCTGAATTCATAGCGGAGTCTTAGTAAACGAAGTCCTTTACTACCTCAAAGTTATATCTGTCGAGGGTGACGTTTTGCCCGAGACGTCGGTGTTGGTTTTCCTTTTTGCTTGACAGCATATGCTTGGTCTTGCCCTCATTGACCGCTAAACCCATTTTCGCCGCTTCCGTCTCAATACTCGCGAAAGCACCACTGACATCACGCTGCTTTCTCCCGATTATGTCAATATCGTCGTAGTTGGACGGACTTTTGAAAGATAGTGCCTCTTGTGTTTGCTCGTGAGTTTTTCACTATTCTTTCAAGTACGATGTTGAAAAAATCGCGTGACAGTGCATCGCCTTGTCTAAATCCTTTCTGGACATCAAAGGTCTCGGTGAGATCTTTACCGACCTTGATGGGGCAGCGTGTATCCTCCATCGTCATCCTGCACAGACGGACGAGTTTGGCAGGGATGCCAAAACTAGACATTGCTCTATATAGCTCGTCTCTATAGATGCTGTCATACGCGGCCTTAAAATCGATGAATAGGTGGTGGGTATCGATCTGAAGCTCATGGGTCTTCTCCAAGATCTGCCGTAGTGTGAATATCTGGTCGATGGTGTACTTTCCTGGCCTGAAGCCACACTGATATGGACCTATCAGGTTGTTGACGAACGGCTTCAAGCGTTCACACAATACGGCAGATAAGATCTTATATGCGATGTTAAGGAAACTGATGCCTCTGTAGTGGGCGCAGTTCAGAGGGTCTCCTTTCTTAAGAATTGGACAAACAATGCTGAGGTTCCATTCATCGGGCATACTTTCGTCCGACCATATTTTAAAGAGGAGTTGGTGTATGCTCCATACCAAGTCATCGCCTGCCGCTTTGAAGAGCTCGGCAGTCAGGCCATACGCTCCAGCAGCTTTGTTGGACTTAAGCTTCGATATGGCTATCTTCACTTCATCCAGGTCGGGTGGACGGAATTGTTGGTTATCATCGTCCAGGTTTGAAAGGTTGATTCTGCCTGACAGCGATATTTGGTGCGTCGTCGCCGTTATACAGTTTACAGAAATGGTCTTTCCATTCCTCAGCATCGACTGCGATTCTACCACGATGTTTCCTTATTCATCTCTACAGGCTTCGGTTCGGGGTTTGTTTCCGCGGCATGTTATTTTTACCTTTTGATAAAACTTCCGAACCTCATTTCTGGAGTAGCATCTCTCAATTTTCTCGATCGCGCGCTTCTCATGCTCTTTCTTCTTGCTCCTGAGAAGCCGGTGCTCGTCTCTCTTCTTCCGCTCATAGAGCTCATGAGCAGCTCTGGTCTTTCTAAGCAGCGCCGCGTTATATTCATCTTGCTTAGCTGCATGTGCTTGCCGGCATTCATCATCGAACCAGGGGTTTCGTTGTGGTGGACGAGTGAAACCCAACACATCAGAAGCGGCATCTCTGATGGCGTTTTGGCAGTGTTTCTAATGGTCTTCGATGCTTGATGCTGGCGGCATTGGACCTCTTAAGAGATTAAGAGACACTCGATCGGAAAAGGCCTTGGCGATCTCTTGCGATTGTAGCCGTCTGACGTCGAATTTTCTCACAGCATTAGTTTGTTATGGCGTAGTTGGGGATATCCGCACCCGTACCTTGGCTACAACAAGGTAGGAGCTACTTACATAAGCAAAAGATAAGCAAACGTTGTTTAAAGAATTAGCGATGGCGATGGCGCGATAGTTAGCTCATTGGACTGGGTTCGATTCCTGGCTGGGTCACCAACAATTTTTCAAATCGCCATCACCCTTTTGGCGGGCAATGGCAAACTCCTGAAAGTAAAAAATTGCCTACGAAAGAACTTCTAAGGAGTGCCGTTCGGACTCGGCGAAAAACCGTAGGCCCCGCTCAGATGTGACAAACAAAGAATAAGAAATAAATAAGTAAATACCTTCTGTACTTCACCGTAGAATTTTCCGTTTAATATAAAACTTTTGATCTCTGACATTTATCGAATACATTTATGTGGCGGTGAAATTAAATTATCACTGTCATCAGTATCACTTGAAATGTTTCTTTTTCTTGAAACAGTCAATGGTGTAGAAGAAAAGAAGGTAGGATCAATAGAATCGAAATCAGAATCCATATTGATTACAGAATCAAGATCTATCTTCAAAGGTATTTCTCCGAAATCCACACAGGTCTAATAAAAGGAAGTGGTTTTATGATCATAATATACCTGGTTACTTAATTTTGTTACCAATCTGTTGGGACAGATGTTTTAATAAGAAGAGAAATGAAACGAAATTGCAACTGTTACTACTTTCTTATTTTAAGCTTAGATAAAGCCAATGGACGGTTACAAAAGTGATCTTAATGTACGAAAAACAACAACAATGTTTCCATTTTCAGTGTTTAGTTAGCTGTATTTAGCAGCTTGATACATTTAATTTTTTTTCATTTTAAATGCATTTTTATTTTATTAATTCATTGATTCTTACAAGCTATACAAAAAAACGCTTAAAAATTAGCTTAAATAACTTAAAACTATCTTATTGTAACTAACTGGCCCCATGCGGGCACTCTAGGTTAAACATAGCTTAGTCTTAATTTCTTTCGACGATCCTTACAACATATTTTAATTTTTACATTAATTAAAGCTTAAACTAAGAAAATTTATTTTATTTGAAAAAAAACTTAGTATACAGCCTTTTCTTTTTATATTAAATTCTAAGATAAAACTTAAAAAATATCTAAAAAATAATTCTTAATCTAAATAACCTACTGAGCTACTTAACCTACTTAGCCTACTTAATCTATCTTATTGTATTGTATAAATTTTTTTTTTTTTTCTTTAAGAAAAATTACCGGAAGGGTACCCATCTCTAAATTTTTATTTTTTATATTTTTTTTGTAAGTTTTTAAAATTTTTACGCTTAAATCTACATTACCTACCTACATCTATGTAAGCCGGCCACGGCTAAAAAAAATTAGGCTGACCAACTCTGCTCCCTAATGGAGCTGCCCTGCACTAGAGGAATTCGATGATGGAGCTTCCTCTTCTTCTGCAAGCCACCAAAATTGTTGGTGCTGCCGAGCAACATCCCTCATATCGCGTTTCCCTACCGCTCTACTGAACCGGAGACGCTCCGCATTGCCGTGTGCGGCGTCTCTATCGTAGTTAAGTCGCCTCTCCGCAGCTGTTCGAGCGACATGGAAGATTAACGGCACCGCTAATCTATCCTGGATCAGACCTTTCATGTCGAGGTAGAGGAATAAAGCCGTCAAAGCGAACTCTCTCGTGATACATATAATTGGGGTAGTAAGCCCCAGAGATCAGGTTATTCGACGAAGTCATTGCTCTTGCAATGTGCCTTCGAATCAGCTAAATAACAAAACTGTCCACTCTTATTAGGTTAGCCCTATTAGACAAGACCCCATTGCGATAGAATTTTATGTACTCAGACTCTGGTTTTCTGTATAGGCGAAGACAAGCCCTAAGGCAAGCCCTCTCAAACACCCGAATCTTTTCCAAAAGACTTGCTCTCACGTTGAATCACGCGGGACAACCAAATGTAAGCATAGGCCGAATAAGGGCCATGTAGCAGATCACCTTTACCCTCGCATCGAGTTGCCTGCTATAAAACAGTCTCTTTGTAAGGGCAAAAGCACATTTGGCTCTGGCCAGAGCAACATCTATATGTTTGTTAAAATACAGATATTGATCTAGCCAGATCCCAAGGTATCTGACTACATTTCGACAAACAAGTGGCTGTCCGTGTTGTCCCACGATATGAAACTTTCGCCAATTCTTTCTGGTATCCGCAGAGGCCCCAGACAAAGGCGTCCTAAACAGAATGGTTTTTGATTTCTGAAAGTTGATCTTCAACTCCCAGTCGTCGCAATATTGTTTAATTTTATCGAAGTCACGTTGCAAAAGAATGTTTATAACCTCAATCTTTGGACCTGATTTGTACGCGATTAAGTCGTCTGCGTACGCTATGGCATGGTGAAGTGAGCCTATCAGATCACTTGTGTAAATGTTGAAAAGGATTGGCGAATTAACCGCACCTTGTTGCAGACCGTTTTTAATGTTGAATGTACCAGTAGAAGTCACATCGCCATTTTTCACGATGAACTGTCTATCTGAAAGCATATTGAAAAGAATATACAGCAGTGGTTTACTAATGCCCAGTCTGTTCAACTTGTAGAAGAGTCCCTCTAACCATACGGTATCGAAGGCCTTCCCCAAGTCAATCAGGCAGGCACCCGTGCACTGTTTCTTCCATTGGATATCAGAAACAAGTTTAGACACGGCATGAATAACATCACGCCCCGCCTTGAAACCGAATTGATTATCCGGAACTATATTTCTGTCCTCAACCCACTTAGTCAGGACTCTATTGATGACTTTTTCGAAAACCTTACTGATGTTTGGAAGGAGACTGATCGACCGGAGATTCGCCGGGTTGGAGGTGTCTTTATCCCTTTTGGGGATGGGAGGTACCACCGCAGTTTCCCAATGCGCTGGATAATGTGCATTATTCATTGCATTGTTAAACAGGGTGGTGTAAATGTCCACCGCTTCTAGTGGGAGATGTCGAAGCACAATGTTTGGTATTCCATCGGTTCCCACTGATTTCTTACTTCTTATCGAAGATCATTCGAAGCTTTTCCTTCGAAATGAACGGGGGTTGTTCCCTTTCATTGGCGATGACATTATTTGCCATGTTCTCGTCACTGAACAGGGTGAAACCCGTGTTCTCGATTCGCCAGTTCACTATTTCATTTCGAAGGTAGAAATTGTGCATAAGGACTCGATTTTCCAGGTCGTGGTTCGACCAATGATGTCATTTGTCTTGTACACTTCCTGGAAAGTCGCTCCTATAGCCTCGACCTTCTCCTGCGGATCTTCGATCACAAAGAAGTTGTCATCATCAACAGCCTCATTTGGATCTATGCCTGCTGTTGAAAGTATGCGTTCATTGTCTGTCGTTCGGGCGATTTTAAGACATGAAAGGTCGTCTTGATCTTTCCTCCGAAATATTTTATTTATTTGCGAGAACATATTCGGGTTGCTGGTGTTTACAGCCCGAATTTTATTGTTCCAATACAAACTTACAGAAGACCTGTAATTTTCTTTTATTAATTTTTGGAGGTTTTTGATCGACGACTTTAATGTCATAATCTCCGGGTTGTGTCTGTCAGTAAAATGTCTGTACAAGGTCTTCAGTCTTGAGAGTAGTCTACTTTTATGTCGGTGAAGTGCGTCAATAGTTGCGTTGCGGAATAAGTGTTCATTGTCAGTGTGTTGACACTGAGGTATCGTTTTGTCCATAGTCCGTTTAACTGTCTCGTCCATTAGTTTTAGATACCTGTCAATCTCCTCGTTTGACAGATTTCTGTTGGATGGTGGGTAGAGCGAATTCGAGGAGAGCAGCTTGATACAGTATTAGTCTAATTCAATCTGTCATAGGCAATGTATGTGTTATCGGTATGTTAGTGTTGACATGTCACACAAAATATCACTGAAGAAATTGTACTTGAAAATAGAGAAAGAATGATAGAGAGTACTTGGATAAGTACTTGTATTTAGCGATATTCAAGTACCAAGTACATTGTACTTTCTTTTTGAAGTACAAGTACAAGTACAAGGTACTGCGTACTTACTTAGTACTGCAGTACAAATGTACTTAAGTACTTTACAATTCTGGCCTAAGGCCGTTCGTCAACAAGCTGTTAGGTCCATATAAGAGTGGCTTTCGACCAGGAAAGTCCACCACTGATCAAATATTCACACTTCGGCAGACTTGAAGAAAACCCATGAGCAGATCGATACACAACCCCTTTTCATCGATTTTAAGGGCCCGCATGACAGCATCTATGAAGACGAGCTATACAGAGCAATGGCTAGTTCTGGCATTCCTTCCAAATTCGTGCAGGATGGACGAAATGACGAAAATAGGTTTAGCTGGAAACTAGGGAAAGACAAAGTTTATGCTATCAGCCAGAAAGGACACCAAATCCCGACGTCTCGGAAAGAACGTCACGTTCGACTGGTATAATTTTGAGGTAGTAAGGGGCTTTGCCTACCTAAGCTCCGCTTTAAAAACAGACAACCAGACACCAGCGCTGAGATCAAGCGAAGAATAACTCTTGCCAATCGCTGCTTCTTTGGCCAAGCAAGGCAGTCGACTAACAAAGTCTCTCTTGAATAATAAAATTGACCCTATATAGGACCTTAATAATTTCACTCCTTCTCTATAACGAACGGGTATATACATTATCAAAGTGGCCCAGTGCAGAAGACGAGGGTCGTGACTCAGACTTTGGCCAACTTAGATTGCAAAACTGGAGGCAACTAGCCTCGAGCTGGCCACCCCGAACTGTAGCGGACTTCAACCACCTAAAGTGTATTGAATATGGACTGCGTATTGCGGGTTAAGTCTGGCATCGTAAGGATTTTCGTTGTTTTATCTATTTTCTTCACAAAAGATATGCCTTGTTTTCGATTTTTAACTTATCATTCCGTCGACCTTTAACATTTGCTATTATCTGAAATTCTTCGCCCTCTCAACCAGATATTACATCTCCAATGGCAATATTCTCCCTAAATCCGATGAAATGTAACCAAATGAAATTTATTCGAGTGCCTTCCAGGTTTACCCTCATAAATTTGTTCTACGTATTCAACCTGCTACTCAAATTGTGGATATAACAAAATGCTAAGTTGTCATGACTAAATAATTCCAAATTTCGACAAACTCATTGCCTTTAATTTGTTCAAAAATAATAACAACAAAAGAATTCGTTTACATATTCCCCTAATTAAAGCATCCCGGAATTCACAACCTCATCATCCCCGGGCTTACAATACCCCATCCCCTAGTAACCAAATTCCAATCTGTTCACTTGTTTTGAGGCAACAAATATTTTCCCAACCAAAATTCTCCCACACCCTACTCCCAAGGTGCCATTCTACCTCAAAATAATATTATAACCCGAGACGAAATGATTTGCATTTTATAAAAAAACCGAAAAAAAAATTTGCAAAATGTATTTTACATTAATTAAAAAATGTATCTTGGATGAAAATTTAAATTCAAATTCATACTGAAATTTTTGTTTTGATTAGTTTACATATGCCGATGCTGAGCAGCCCCTTGGCAGTAGCCTTCATCTGTATCGAGATTTTGAGATTGAAAAACAAAAACAACCCACATACGCCTGAGTGAATAATAATTTAAACATCCCTTCCGTCTGTTTCCTAATTCGATAGCAGAATCTAACTTTCACTAACACACATGAGTAGATTTCAAGGTGCGTTCTCATCCGAAAAATTATTTATTACCACGACAACGTAGTCACACATCCAACATACCTGTATATACAATAGTATTCGTACGTTCGAGTACAAAACGAACGGCAATGAATTTTATAATTACATTGGCAATATGAATCCAACAGGACGCACCAAGGATATGGGGGTAAGCCAATACAAAACCAAAAATTGTACACGCGCCAGTGCATCATCCTCAAAGCCATTGTCCATTTGGTGGTTTGCTAGTTATTGGTTGCCACCCTCTTGGCATAATGCCGGATTGATGGAGCGTAGATCCCCAATACCACGCTGGAATATTTCAAATTAATTTCTCACCATTGAAACCACCATTTCGATTCACGGGCGTGGAAAACAACGAATCCCATGTGGGATTAGTTGGACGCTGCTAGTGGATATTGATATTGAAAGCGTATTGAGAAAAGTGATGATAATGGCTTTTGAATGTGATAATATCACGAGGAAGGATGTAGAACATTGCTGCTCAAATCACAAAAAGGAAAACCGAACACTGATGGCCATAATGAAGCTTCTAACTTCTACTTACATCCGTATCCGTATTGTATTGGGTATGCGCCTTCTCACAATGCGCCCGAGTAGGTACTACTCTGAGTTATATGGTGTTAGTCAATACATTCCACGATAATGTACGGGTATGCCAAAATCGGAACCGGAAAAGGCTTTGTTTCCATCAATGTACGAGTACGACGAGTATTGGGGGTGATTTATCTTTTCGGCTGTCGGTTGCGGGGATTGTTGTTGAGAGCTCAAATTCGCTTTTCATCCAGTGAATGAGAGAAATATTGATGCACGTCATGTGTTCGTCAATTTTTGTTCCTTTCAGCATTAATATCATGCAAATGTGTCTGCCGTGCGGAGGTAGTAGCATGTTAGCATAAATAACGTTCGCATACTTGAATGTGAAAACCATTCGAGAGGAATGTAAAGATTGAAATTAATTGCAAAAGGCTGATGAGATGGAATCTAAAGAATTGGATGTACTCGTACTTGTATCTGCGAATCGCGGCGGAAAACTTTTCTTCCATCTGACTTGAAGTTTATAGAAAGAGATTTTTGCATACTAACCAAACCAAACCGAATCGAACACACATAATGCAGTGCAATGACGTGTGAATATAGTGGAAGTCGTACACATTCTGGCACAGTACGATAAGCATGTCCTTGTTTAAAAAGATTGATGGCTCCAATGATGATGGGAGAAGTTTTCTCTTCTTCTTCTTCTTCCTGACAAAAAAAAAGAAAAATCTTTTTACAAGTTTATCAGCTCAGTTTGAGAGAAGCTTCTGCAAATGCTTTGCTTTTGAAAACTGATTTTTTAAAAAAAATGTATTGGAAAAGAGGGAGCCATCATTGATGTATTGGATGTAACACATCAATTCTGAAGGGTTTCTGTAAAAGACAAGGAGATAGGGATGTGATTGTAAAATTCTTAACTGAAGCCACATTTTCATACAAAAAAGTTTGAACGTATTTGACAAGCTGCAGAATCCTCTACCTTTCCTAGTTCTCCAAATATTATATTTCAATAGAGTGTGTTCTTTTAAGAAGTTCAGACTTTTCTGTTTAAATAGAACGCACTCACCGCTATTTACGTGCGTAATATGATGAATCTTACCAAGCTCCACCACATATCTGGAATTCAATTTCATGTTTCGGAATTTGATCTCCGAATTCTACCTTCAACGAGATTTAAGTGCTGTCTGA